>OY757934.1:56079303-56155346 GCA_963585895.1 Sepioteuthis lessoniana | reverse complement strand
ACTGCGACTGTCTGTCGAACTCAACTCAACTGACTTCTGTCTTGACTGAGCTATATAATAGTTCAACGCCTAATCGATCGCCCACTCGATCTTTGAAATGGCATGTTTAATCGTCATCAAGCGGAAATAACTGTCATGCAGTTCAGAGGTCACTCTCATCCGGTGCGTCAGTCTATGAGAGTATCATGGGATTTTTTTTAGCTCGTCCCATTTCATCAGCCAATTTCCGCCCACGTTATTTCCTCTCATTACTGCCATCAGATTGTGTCACTTCCTTCCGGTGCATCACCTTGGAATGGCATTTAGGGCCGGGTTGAAGGTCAAAGTACAACAATAGCACCCGCGTGACAGCGACTCCTGCAATCCCAGCAAGGTGATGAGCGTCAGAGCACAGTGTACGCAGCCCAAAAACTGTGCAACGATCCAATCTTTCCTTTAAAGAGGCGTATGTTTACATCTACAAGAAGAATGCGAATCGACGCGACAAAAACTACATTTAATCTTATCCTGTTTAGAAACGATGCTAAAATTCTCGAGGGTTGCTGATTTTTTATTAATCACTGGAGACTTTGATTTCTATGGATTAATATTGTCCTATTTAGAGTTATGACACTCTTCACAATTCGTTTTGAGCTTAGTTAATTCCATAACGCAAAGTACATTGGAATACGCATCAAATATCTCTCCCAACGAAGGATAGGTGCGACCCACAGTCTTAAAATTTTTTTTCTTAAAAACATATGTAATTTGTGAATCTTTATGAGGCTAAAATAACGGTTGCCTGGCGTGCCCTCTGCCAAGAAGTCCAAAGAAAATGAATTCTTCAGCTCGTAAAATAGAGATTTCATTTCAGTAAAAAAAAATGTCTGATTGACGGAGAATCATTGTCGTGTGTAGGCCTAGCAGCATATATGGTCACGAATATCTGTTCCGCCAAATATCTTTCGTTCAAACATTCGCTACTGAGGATCTCCAAGGCTATATCAAAACTTTCTGCCGAAATGGAGAGGTGACAAACAATCTTCAAGGCATGACCCCTGAGATAGTTTTTAAGATTAGTGACTTAAGAGACTTATGGTGCATGCTTAACACACAATTCTCAAATTGCATCAAAAAGTTTTTATCGGCTAACTTATCACTAACCAGACTACTAGGATCGAACATCGGACACTATAATTTATGAACCATGTCATACTGTAGATATGGCAGCTTAACTTTGGATGGAGACCCACCCTCACCACAATCATTAATAAATTTCTCCTCGCAAACTGAGAGGGCGTTGAGAACGCGAAGATTGAATAAAATTTCTTCCTCATTCTCCTTATCAATAATTTCTGCATCCGCCTCACTTTCAATAAATGCGTCTATAATTTGTTCATTTAAATTAGTCACGGACGAAAGCCAATTCTTGACGAGGTCTTTTTGTGCCTTGAAGGAATATTTTACTAATTTTTCCCCTGCCTTAGTACAACTTATATCAGAGGTAATTTTCTAATAAATGTCTCTTTTTAATGAGAGTAGTCCCTACCGAAGATACGTTTTGGAACGAAATTCCTAAATAAACTTGACTTAACTCAGGAAATTCAAAATAGCCGCCGTCTCGCTAGCTCCAAACTAAGAATAAGCCAAATTCAATATGGCTACGCAAATGTGCGACAAAAACAAATGCTCACTCAAAAAACTGAAAAGAACGCAATGTCAGAATAGACTAAAATGAGATAAGCACCTAAATATATTAATTCTACTTTCAAATTTAAACGAGAATGTTCTTAGCTTATATTTTCATAGAACTTCAAACCTCCGCCAGTGACAAGAAAGTACTAGCACTGAATAGACCAGTTTGTACAAAATTTTCGAATTATTCCGAGTTTGTCACCTGTGGGTAACTCAACTATTTATATAAAAAACCCAACTATATTTCTGAAATGAACAAACACTTATCCCAGGATAAAGAATTTTTTTCGAAAGAAATAAATTTAACAAATATATTTCTTCTGACATTGCACAAATTCCTCTGTGCACAGTTGAGGAAAAATACAACATTTGATGTAAACAAACAAAAGTGATAGAACTGGAGAGTCAAATGGACTTACTCGACGTTGGAACTAAACAAAGAAAATTTTTACATTTCAAAAACAATTTTTTACAGAAATACCAATATGGTGTCTCAATTTAGTGTTCCCTTTTCTTTTCCCTTTTTAGTTTAAATTAAAATATTAAAAAATATATATATGTGTGTGTGTGTGTGCGCGTGTGTGTATGTGCGTGTGTGTCTTTATACATATATACATATATATATATCGATGTCTTATGTAATAAATCTATATAGGTTTTATATATATCTTTTTATGTGCATAAGATATTTAATATGTATATCTAATATATATTTTATAAATGTATATTGTATATTCATATTATATATATATATATAATGTATTTTATATTTCATATATATCAAGTATATTTTTTATTTTATTCAATATGTGTATTCGTACACACATATATACATATATTTCATACATTATACATATATATATATAATCATCATGTCACGCTATCAGCATGGATATTCCTGACCCTCTCTCGCCACACCTCCCTATCGTCCATTGCTTTCGGCAGATACCAATTACCAACCCCTCCGCTGGGGCAGGATATGGCACAAGGTCAATTTATACAGAGCTGCTGTATGTAGGTTCCAGCTGGACGTCCTGCCTTTGCTCGTCCATGTGAAGGTGTCCACAGGAGTACATCACTCGCGAGCTAGTCCATTTTTCTCCAGCAGCGTCCCACGTTTCTGGTTCGTCTAATTTTGATAGTTTTCGTGATGGGTGGTAGGTGGCCGTATAGCTGCTGCTTTTTGGGGTACTGTCTCCAGGACTTGTTCAATATAGCTCGATGCTATATATAAATATTTTGTATATATATTATATATATATTCTTATTATATTCAGCAAATATATATTTACATATAATCTCTATGCATATTTGTATATATAAGTATATTATATAGATAACGCACTCACAAAAAATGTATATTACATATATACACATGACATATATAATGAGTATACCATATATATACGTATATGTAAATATGTATATATATTTATATATCCATAATATATATTATATATGTATGTGTATATATATTATATATATATGATGGCAACATCATACAAAACAGCAGCTGTACGGCCACTTATCACCAATCAGAAAAAACTATCCAAGTTAGACGAACCAGACATGCAGGAGACTGCTGGAGAAGTAAAGACGAACTTATAAGTGATATAATCCTGTGGACCCCTTGACATGGACGAGCAAATGTTGGACAACCAGCTAGAACCTATATATAATAGCTCTGTGCTGATACAGGATGTAGCCCTGAAGACCTCCTGGGAGCGTTGGACGGTTGAGACTGGTGGCAAGAGAGGGTCAGGGAGATCCGTGTTAGCAGTGCGACATGATGATGATGATATATATTGCATATATGCTTTTATTATATATACTTTATATACAGGGTGGAACGATAAAATTGTCGTCCTAAAGAAAACAACACTACAGCTTTATTTTAAAACTTTTATTGAAAAAATCAATTCAGGTAACTTGATTATGTAGTAGAGCTGACATCTACAGGGTGGAACGATAAAATTGTCGTCCTAAAGAAAACAACACTACAGTTTTATTTTAAAAGTTTTATTGAAAATATCAATTCAGGTAACTTGATTATGTAGTAGAGCTGACATCTACAGGGTGGAACGATAAAATTGTCGTCCTAAAGAAAACAACCCTACAGTTTTATTTTAAAAGTTTTATTGAAAATATCAATTCAGGTAACTTGGTTATGTAGTAGAGCTGACATCAATTCAATGTAGCCGCCTTCAGTCTCGATCACCGCCTCGATACGGATCCGGAACTGGCGGTATGCCTTTTCCACAAGCGCCGCCGGGGGCTCGGCGGATGGTGGCGATCAGGCTGGCTTTGGTGTTGTGGGAGGTCATACTGGTGATGTTCTCGACGTATGACCAAACGGAGTTGTATAGCGGCGCATCTCCGATCTCGCATGTTGAACATTGTGTCACTTTCAGACATGATAGAAGGCTCCTATCGCACTTGGGATTTGTACACAACTGGCCAACTAGTAGATGGTCTGCAACAAGAAAAAAAAAAAAAAAAAAAAAAAAAAAGAAAACCGGTTTTCATTAAAGGTAAATGGAATTATGTCGTCTTTTCTAGGGCGAGAATTTTATCGTTCCACCCCGTATATCGTATATACACATTCATATTATATATACATAATCAATATTATATATATTTATATGTATATGTATGCATTATATATGCATTTTTATATTATACATTCATTATTTATATCACATATATATATGTGTGTGTGTGTACGTGTCTGTGTGTATTTTCACATTTTAGACAGTCTATATATGCCATAATGTCTGTACCGTTTCACAGCCGGTCCATTTTTATCTGACAAACGACTTTTCTCTCCTGTTGTGTTTTTGATTTTAAAAAATCCGTCGCATGTTGGGCTGAAACCTTTGAAGGTCTAGTACACCCTCTCCCCGCCTCCAAAAAAAGATACAATCTAACGCAAGAATACAATTTTTGACCATCTACATTTTCTATTCCTTTTCACAATCAAATGGTTTTCAAAGACTTGCTCTCTCCTCAACTGTCAATTTTATTTTGTGTCTAGCTGCGACTTGCTTCTAATTCTCTTTCGACTTTTCCTTTGATTACTGAGAGTAAACCCAGCTGTACCTGACCATTTTCTTTGTCTCCAACTCCTCATTGTTTATCTTTCCTCGAAATTTAGGGGCTTCCAATTTGTTCTTGGAGCTCATTTTCTCTCTCGGCTTGCTACTATTGACGTGACTCAAACTGCACTCATGAATATACTGGGTTTTTACTCCAGAAAAAGTGTCTTGGGTAGGAAATTAAACTTTATCTGATTACACTGGTGAAAACAATTCTTGGCGCCGCGAAAGAAAACCTGTTTTTCAGTCCCAGGTCGCGTTATACCAAAGACTTTAAAAATGGCACTTGATACCCCCTTGCTTAGCACTCTGCAATATAAGGTACGTATCAAGGATAAGGTGGAGCAATTCAGGGGAAGGAGTAGCACCCTCCCCTACACCTTTGTGTAGTAGCTATTGAAAAGGGAGTCTTCTGCTCTCCCTCGGCTACGGTCACCAACTTTACTTACTTATTCCGAAAATGACCGTTTCAAACCGTTTTTGCTGTACTGTAATTGCTTATGTTTGGAAAAAAGATTAATTTATTATCTTGGCTGATCGAAAAATTTAGTTAATAAAAGTCATAGAAACCCATCAATTTTCTGGCAGACCGAGCAATTTATGTCAGACACCTGAAATAAACTATTTTTTATTAGAAAAAAGCGTTTGACTAATAAAATTTATCAGTAATACACTTTAGTAAACCTGATAATTAAGGTAACATAAAAGAATGAAACTCTAAAATCTGTTTGATATTCATAAATTTATCTCGTTACTTTTGTCCCTTCACTACCGAAGGAAACCAAGCACATTGAGAGCTTTTGTTTTCGCAGTTGGTTCGTATTTAGAGCTAAACGTGGCTTTTTTTGTTGCCAGGGTTGATTGATAAATGGGGTTTGCAATCATTTAAAAAAGTCTCAGACTTGACAGTATAATGAAATTTGTATAAAAATGAAATGAAACTTTTTTCTTTTTAAAACTGGCAAGTTTATTTATTTAAAAGAGTGAGTCAAAGGTTTTGCCATATTTTGGTAGTAAGTGCTATTTTCGGTGCGTGTATCACGTGACTTAGCATAACTCAGTGTCATTTGAAAGCCATACAAATGAAAATTCAATGTAGTCATATTCGGAAACTTGTGCTTTACGAGTTCAAACTGGGCCCTAGCGTCAAAGGGGCAACCAAAAACACTTGTGTAAAATTTAACAGCACAGTTGATCAAAGTACAGTAACCACATGATTGAAGAAATTTCGCCTAAGTTGCAAAAACGTCAACGATCGGGCAAGGTTAGGTAGGCTAAAAACCGGGGAGTTCGGGAACTTGATTCAAGTCTTGGAGGCAAATCCAGTTTATAGCACTCAGAAAGTGTCAGGCTCTGCATCTTTCAGTCCAGTGTATTTCATCATCTTCATGACATCGGTAAAAAATACGTACCTTATATTGCTGAGTGTTAATCAAGGAGGTATCAAGTACCATTTTTAAAAGTCTTTGGTATGACGCAACCTGGGATTGAACCCAGGTCTCCCGGACCATTGGCGAACACTCTACCCACTAAGCCAATGAGCCGGTGAGCATTATGTAACCAAAATTTTGCAAAACTTTTGACTCAACCTAGGATTTTAAACAAAAAGACCATATGCTGCTCAACATTTTCCTAAAAGTTCTTTCCGGCTGTCCATATTCAAACTTTTCTGGTTTTAACGACACAAGGTGGAAGGGGAAATCTTAGTTACCAATCAAACTATGCACATTTTAGTAATGGAAAGGTGAATATAAAAAATACAACAAAAATCAAATAAAGTTCCATTTGTCTTTATTTCATAATAATAAAAATGTTTTTTTATGTTTTTTTATACCAGGAATTTTGTTCGATGCATTTCCATTTATCTTGAAAATTCCATCCAAAACGGCGTTCTTTGGTTCTCTAAAAGTGAAATTATTACAATAATAATAATAATAATAATGATAATGATGACGCGAAATATTCATCTGATAATGATAGATTCGCATTTATTTAGAGATAATATGCGCTGGACTGTTGTATCTTTTATATTGAAAGTTTACGGAGTGTATCTTGCAAAAATTTGAAAATCCCACCCTAAAATCTTCAGAAATAAGACTTTGTCTTTATTGTCTCAGAAAATCTATGGTGTGATTTTCCTTGGTGCAATCCTTTTTTTCTATAATAATCAATTGATTTTCTATTAGATCGAGGTCCGGCACTTTGAGCGAGGAAATACAATGATCTTCGCATAAAGAAGAAAGTGACTTTCTCTAAACGCCTCTGACTCGGTATCTATGCTATTCAAACTTATAAGAACATTGTATTCAAAGGAAATATGTTAAACCCGATGGGAAAAGCATATATTTTCCAGGGAAAGTTTTGTTTGTGATGACTGCCTTGATTTTGACATGGAATGATCCTGCAAAGCGTTTGCTAAGATCATAATTGTTTGGTCTGGTTTGGTTTCTTTTTTAAATGGCATATCAACTTTTGTGGGATATTTAATGCTAAAGCGATCCTTGTAGAAGAACAATATTAATCCCTTGAGTTTAAAATGACTTTAATAATTGTTTCAAATTAAAAGTACTGTGTTCATAAGAAATGTGTATTTTCTGGGAAAGTATATTTTTTTATTACTGGTTTCGGTCTGAAAGGAGTGGTGTCTCTGTGGCGTAGTGGCTGGACTGCAACATCGTAGAAAGTGAGTTCAAACACAAATCACGCTATAACGTTCACTTTCAAACTAGTACCCTAAAGAAAAGAATGAACCTTTTTATCCCTTCAATTATGAGTAAATAGTATCACTCCTCTTCTTTATACATATATACTAAATATATATGATTTGGTTCGGTTTTGTTTTATGGCATATCATCCACTGAAGGTTATTTAATGCCAAATCCTCTTTATACATATATACTAAATATATAGGATTGGATTTAGTTGGGTTTTATGGCATATCAACCATTGTTGGTTATCTAATGCCGAATCCTCTTTATACATATATATTAAATATATATGATTTGGTTTAGTTGGATTTTATGGCATATCAACCATTGTTGGTTATCTAATGCCGAATCCTCTTTATACATAAATTGCCCAGTCGGCTGGGGCTGTAGAATACACCGACTGCTTCTCTGCAGAGGGGTAAGACCCCCTCCCCAACGGGTGTCCTGGATATGACACTAAACAATCTGATGGTGAGGTTCCAGCAATGCTGGAGCTTTGGGGAATGCGGAGTACCCCTTCATTGCCATTGCTCCCAGGTCCACTCTGTCCCGGAGTGGTAGCACCTGATAAGAGTCCTATCTATGGGTTAAATAGAACAAAACCGTGCTTCTTTCACTATACTGATTTTTGCATTTAAACTGCGTATTTATGCTAAACTGAATTGTTTAAAGTAGAACTGTTTTGACATTGGACCTGCGTACTAGTGCTGAACTGAATTGCTCGAAATAGAACTGTTTTTGACGTCTAAACTGTGTACTTATGCTGAACTGAATTGTCTGAAATAAAACTGTCTGACATTTAAATCTGTGTATTGCCCAGTCAGCTGGGGCTGTAGAATACACTGACTGCACCTCTGCAGAGGGGTAAGACCCCCCGTAACGAGTGTCCAGGATATGACACTAAACAATCTGCTGGTGAGGTTCCATCAGTGCTGGAGCTTAGGGGAATGCGGAGTACCCCTTCATTGGCATCGCTCCCAGGTCCACTCTGGCCCGGAGTGGTAGCACCTGATAGGGCCCTATCTATGGGTTAAATAGAACTAACAGCATACATATGCTAAAATGAATTGAGTAAACTGAATTATTTGAAATAGAAACGTTTTTGACAATTAAACCGTACTTACACTTAAACTGCATGCTTATACTTAACTGAATTATTTCAAATAGAACTGTTTTTCGACATTAAAACTGTATTTACACTTAACTGAATTATTACATATAACTGCTTGAATAGTTTGAAATAGAAATGTTTTTGACAATAAAACTGTGTAATCATGCTAAACTGAATTGTTTTGAAAAGAACAGATTATTTACATAAAAATGGATTTGGCGTTAAATAACCTACAAAGGTTGATATGCCATAAAACCAAACAAACCAAACCAAACCATCTTTATACATATATATTAAATATATATGATTTGGTTTAGTTGGATTTTATGGCATATCAACCATTGTAGGTTATTTAATGGCAAATCCTCTTTATACATGTATATTAAATATATACAATTTGGTTCGGTTTTGTTTTATGGCATATCAACGATTGTAGGTTATTTAATGCCAAATCCTCTTTATACATGTATATTAAATATATACAATTTGGTTCGGTTTTGTTTTATGGCATATCAAACATTGTAGGTTATTTAATGCCAAATCCTCTTTGTACATATATATTAAATATATATGATTTGATCTAGTTGGGTTTTATGGCATATCAACCATTGTAGGTTATTTAATGATAAATCCTCTTTATGCATGTATATTAAATACATAAGAATTGATTTAGTTGGGTTATATAGCATATTAACCATTGTAGGTTATTTAATGGCAATTTCTCTTTATACATAAATATATGATTTGTAAACACATTTTGTTGATAACATTTTAAAACCAGTCTGAACTCATTTTTTTGCACAGTCTAATGGTTTTACACCCAGTTAAATGATCAAACAATTCTATTTCTAACAATTCAGTATTGCGTAAGTCATTTGTTTTTATACAGTTTAAATATCAAACAGTTCTATTTGATCCAGAGATAAGATCCTATCAAGTGCCACCACTGCGGGTCAGAGTTTACTTGGGAGCAATGGCAGTGAGGGAGTAGTTCACATTACCCAAAGCTCCAGTATTAATAAAGGCTACCCATTAGATGGTTTTGTGTCATATCTAGGACACTCATTGTGGGGAGTCTTACCCCTCTGCAGTGATGCTGTCGGTGTATTCTACAAAACCCGCCAACTGAGGTCCGGGACTTTGAGATAAAAACGAGACACCCAGTTCTGACCAGAAGACCATACCGCGTGTTAATTAGCAAGAAAAAAGGAACTTATCATCTCGTGAATTTTGCTGTTCCAGCTGACTACATAATAAAAATTAAAGAAAACGAAAAGATAGGCCAATACTTGGATTTTGCCAGAGAGCTGAAGATACCAATTGTAGTTGGTACGCTTGGAATTGTTTCTGAAGGCTTAGAAAAAAAACCTATAGATCCGAGGAAGAATCGAGACCATTCAGCTCATAACACAATGAGTATATTACAAAGAATTCTGGAGCTCGGAGGAGACTTTCCACAATTCGAATTTCGGTGAAAACTCGCACTGAGAAAAATATTTATGTAAAAAGAAAGTTCCATGTCATTTTTGTTTCTTTCTAAACACGGGAATTGACCAAAATATAATGATTACAGCACTTACAGCACTTTCTCCAAGAAAAATTTGACAAGATTTTTTAAACAATCTTTTAACGATAGGCACAACTGTATTAATCAAATCTATTCAAGTCTATCAGAAGAATACGAAGGTGAGACACTTTGAGAGTATCGGAACTCTATATTCAAGGAGAGTTCCCGTGGCGTAGTGACTAACGTACTGGACTGTGACGACATAAAAAGCGAGTTCGAATTCTAGTCGCGCTATTACGTTCACTTTCGGACTAATACTATCAGTAAAGGTACAAAGCCTCTTATCTCCTCTCCCAGCTATTGGTTAGATAGTACCACTACTGTTCTTCTACAAGAATGGCTTTGGCATTAAATAACCCGCGAAGGTTAGTATGCCATTAAACAAAGAATCCTAACCAAACTATCAGCATGCAAGATAATTTTGCTCACCATGTTTTTGATACTGTAAAAATCTAAGTTTAACCTTGAGAAAGTTATGAAGCCAACTGCTCTCCTTTTGGCTAGCGGTCAATTGTACGACAGATGGTGATCTTTAATTTTGATATGGCAACCAGTCTAGGAGAAGGAAAACACAAATCTACGCTTAAAAATCGACGTTGTGTCGCATCATGTTAATGGGGGAGTGGTTGGGTAAACACAAACCTAATAGTAAGCTCCCACTAATAAAGTTCCCTAAGTGACGATTGAAATCACATACGAGGCCAGCAAGACAGTCATACTAACTGATAGGAGCTTAGCTTAGAAACTAAATGAGAACCGATGCGTTTCAAGCTCGTATTATGGGCGGCGACGGCCTCTCCCAGCTAAGATAGTTGGTTCCGGGTTGCCGATATTTCAGCTGACTCCCAACGGGATAAGAACGGTGACGTATGGCTTTTTAAAACCTGAGTTTCGTGTGTGTCTCGAAACCCCAAACCACATAAGCATT
This sequence comes from Sepioteuthis lessoniana, assembly GCA_963585895.1. Lineage (NCBI taxonomy): Eukaryota > Metazoa > Mollusca > Cephalopoda > Myopsida > Loliginidae > Sepioteuthis > Sepioteuthis lessoniana. The sequence continues at coordinate 56,144,263 of OY757934.1, read as the reverse complement.
TTTTTGTTTTCGCTTCTTTTCTTCCCCTTAGCATAATTCAAAATGGCTTGACTGTTTCTACCGTCTCCGTCAACCGTAAATTATTTCCTCTTTTTATTCATTATTACTTTCAGTCCCTTCATTCCCCGTCTCTTTCAGTTAAACACTATACAGACACACACAGGCACACTTGAATCATATTACTAATAATATATATATATATATATATATATATATATATATATATATATATATATATATATAACTGCAACCCACCGCAGCAAGATTTGTAGTAGAGCAATCTATTTGAAATACTCTAACTTAAAAAAATCCACTCCAGGTTTTCTATTAAACACTATAAATGACCACTGACGCATACTTTACTAAAAGTTTCATAATGTGTGTCGGCCCAGTCGGTTGATGCTGTAGAATAAGCCGACTGCATCTCTGCACACGCGACGAGTGTCCTAGATATGACACTAAACTATCTGATGGCGAAAATCCAGTCCTGGTACTTTGGAGAAATTAGAGTACTCCTTCATTGTCATTACTCCCAGATCTGCTCCGATTCGAAGGTGTAGTACTTGTTTAGGTTCAATCTATGGGTCAAATACATCTGTTTGAACATTTATTAGTGTGCAAACAAATGACTGATACTAAATGTTACATAGCAATACTTGGAACTATTTAACAGTGTGAAAATGAATGAGTGCTGGCTCGTTTAAACATTATTACCTAACAACTATTCGTTTACAAGTTATATATATATTTAATACATATGTTTAAACAGGGTTTGGAATTAAATAACCCACAAGGGTTGATATGCTGTAAAACACAACCAACCAACCTACCAACCAACCAACTTATAATGTGTTTGGTTAGGGAGTTTGGTTTAGTTTAATGGCATATCAACCATTGTAGGTTATTTTATGCCAAATCCACTTTTTTTAAAAACATATAAACAGTTTTATTTCAAACAATTCAGTTTAGAATAAGCACAGTTTAGTTCTATTCGACCCATAGATAGGTGCTACCACTCGGTGGAATTGGGAGTGATTTCAAAAAAGGGTTACTCTGCATTTACCAAAGCTCTACCATTGCTAGATTTTGTGTCATATCCAGGACAGTTGTTAGAAGAGTCTTACCTCTCTGCAGAGATGCAGTCGAAGTATTCTGCAGCCCCAGCCGACTAGGCCTTATAATCTGTATGCATGTAAGTATATATATATATATATATATATATATATATATATATATATATATATATATATATATGTGTGTGTATTAGGGGTTAAGGGTCTATGTATACCACTCATGTACTACATGCTTTACATTTTTCCAGGAAAAATAATTTTGTGTAATATAAAATTAATTATTGATTATTTTCATTATCCTCTTTGTATACTTGTCTTTAATTGGAATCATTTTGAGATGAGGCTTTTAATCTGAGAATTAATTTTTATCTATTGCGGACTTTTCCCCCTCATCTTGGTAGTTTTTTTTTGTGTTGTTTTTTCTTTCACTACGTTTCGGCCAAATTCGGCCAAAAGTCCGCAATAAATAAAAATTAATTCTCATCCTCTTTGTACTTGTAATTTTTTTTTGTATTTCTTATTTCTTCATTTCTTAAGATAATTGTTACAAACGATATTATTTAGAGAGTGTAAGCAGAAAACACTGGTTGATTTAGCGAGAAAAGACGCAAATGAAAGCAATGGATTTATTATTTATCTACCCTATGGCTTCTATGTAAGGAACATGAGAGAGACAGAGACTTGGTGGGTGAAAGACCGTCACAGAAAAGCAAACATATTTTTGCTTGCCTTCTCGCCACGGTCAAAAAAGCACGTGGCTCTAGGCTTCCCTGTTTTATTATCATATTTACCCAACCCCTCCGCTCGGGCAGGATATGGCCCAAGGTCAATTTTTTAAGCGGAGTTTAACAGGTTTGAATTCAGAGTTTTCCTTCTCCTAGACTAGTTGCCTCACCAAGGATGAAGAACCTAGTCTGCCCTACTATTTACCCATAGCTGGAGGGAGAATAATTGGATTCATACCTTTCCCAAGGGTATTAGTGGGATGTGAAATGCAATCAGTCCAGGATTTGAACTCGTGTCGCCGTGTCCAATTCCTGCGACGATAACCATTACACCTGTTTTATTATTCCCTTCAAGCTGGGTGCATGAAAAATGGAGACGGATTAATGAACTGGGGGACATTTGCTATCCTGCCGTATTACGCCAGCAGCACTCTCTACAGAAGTGATAATATTTTTATTGCCTCATGCAGTAGTAATCAAAGATTTGCCTATTCAAAGGTTTTATAGTCGGATAGATTTAGACGAAAAATTTGTATTATTCGGTTCTGAACAATATTATTATTCTCGTTGAGCAAAGATTTAAACAATGGGAGAGTTCAGATTTGTTAAACTGTTAAATCTGAAACTTTTTCACGCTTACGAAAAACGATTTTCCGATGGAAACGTTTTCAACTTTGGGTGTATATACAAGCATATTAGATTTGGATTGAGTGAAATGCGAGCCGAAATTAGTTTATGCTGCAAATTTTGTAAAGCAAGCGTCAAGCATCCAAGAAGTTGCTGAGATAACCCGGGAACTTGAACAAAACCAAGTTCTGGCTGGAGTAACCAAAATACTACACCTGATTCTCACGATACCTGCCATATCTACATGTTAGTGATTGTCTTCTTCATAAAAGTGTGTTAATAATTATATGAGATGTTCCCAAAGTGAAGAACGATTAAGTAATTCCGTTTCCATTTTCATGAATAAAGATCTTTTGAAGAAGATGAAGATAGAACAATGTGATCGATAAATTTGTCAAAAAGAAGCTAAGAATTGGATTGATTTACATATGTTTTTCTAAGTCATTATTTGTTAATCCTATTATTTTCTCTTGAAGCCAGCAGCGGTCATCATCATCGCTTGGGTATTACAAATGGGGGACGGATATCAATTTCAGTGAAGAGCGATATCAAGTCTGAAGCGGGGTCTTTTGGTAGAAGTATATTTCCCCCCATGAAAATTAGTTAACATCACATTCACAGATGAGCTGGGTAGGGGCAAATAATTTTCTGGGGGCACAGAGTAAGGTTCTCTTTTTCCTTCGCAGCGTTGATGATTAGCCGGCATAATGGACAGCATACTCTGGTTCCCAACTCAACCTTCACCACTGGTGTGTATATACAAAATTAAACTTTCTCTCTCACATCCACACATATAACTGAAACCCACCCAAAACGGCACCTCACAGCAAGATTTGTATTAGAGTAAACCATTTGAAATGGTATAATTTCAAGAAAAAAGCAAATTCCTGTATAATTCTTCTATTGACTGTTAAACACTAAGAACTCACACAAAAACATTTGTTACTAAAAGTGTGTGTATATATATATATATATATATATATATATGTGTGTGTGTGTGTGTATATATATATATATATATATATATATATATATATATATATGAAGAAAATTAGAAAAAACAAAAGAATCCAAATTTGATGAATTTATCATAAAAGTCGACGTTGAACGTTTTGGTTTTAATAACTTTAAATTCATTAATGGACTTTAAATTCATGAAAAGTGTCTTTAAAATAGTGATGTATACTCTTTCATTAAACATTAATCGCTATTTTAACTACACTTTTCATGAATTTAAAGTCCTTAAGAAGGTTATTATAACCGAAGCGTTCAACGTCGACTTTCATAATAAATTTATCGAATTTGGATTATTTCGTTTTTTCTACTTTTTCCATACTATCGGGTTTAATTTCCTTATTTACTTCGTTATATATATATATATATATGTATTCGGTAGAAGATAGACAATCTCGAAAGCGTGGTTGACAGTAAATGAAGTAAAAGGAAGAGCACCTTGAGAGCTAAACTAAAAGCTGCCAACCAAGAAGAACGATTACACATGTGGGAAGAAAATTTCAGCAATCTATTTGGAAAATCCCCTAAAGTTACAGATAAAACTATTATGTAAATTATTAATAACGAACTAGACATCAAACTAGAACAGTTATACTAAAAAATTAAAAATAGGAAAGCTGCTAGTCTTGATAGAATACCACCAGTAGTATAGAAGACAAGGAAATTCTATAACTTACTGCTCCAATACTGCAACGTTGTATATAACCAGAAAACAATAGAGAGGTGGACAAAAGGCTGCATCCACCCTTTCCTGAAGAACTACTATGGCATAACCTTTAATTCCATAGGGGCTAAGATTTATAATACTTTGCTATTCAACCGCATCGAATCAAAATGGTTTTCGGAGAAACCGATCCACAACATGACGGATTCTGTCGAATCTTAGGAGTTCGTGCAAAAAACCTCGAAGTGACACTCTTATTTGTAGATTTCTCCAAAACATTTGACTCTATACACAGAGGGGAGATAGAGCAAACCCTTCAAGCGTCTGATTTCCCATAAAGAAACTGTCACAGAATATAATGAAGCTCTATAAAACAGAAAATTAAAAATTCGCTCACTGGATGGAGACACAGATTTCTTTGACATTGTTACTGGTGTTCTGCATTAGCCCCATATCTGTTCATAATCTGTGAACGTCGATAGATCTAATGTGAGAACATGGCTTTTCACTAAAAAAGTCAGGAAACAGATGATGCCCCACACAAACTATTAGGGAAGCAGACTACGCAGATAACATAGCGCTTTTTGCAAATACACCTACCCAAGCCGAATCCTTGCTGTATAGTTTGGAGCAGGTAGCAGGTGGCATTGCCTTCGATGTGAATGCAAACAAAACAAGCTACATGTGTTTTAATAAAAAAGGAGACATCTCTATGCTAAATGGAGGTTCTCTGAAATTAGTGGACAAGTTCACCTACCTCAGAAGCAGCGTCTCATCTACTAAAAATGACATTTATATTCGACTAGCGAAGGTATGGACTGCTACCGATAGGCTATCGATCGTATGGGTCAGACCTGACAAAATAAAACGCAGTTTTTTCCAAGCAGTGGTCGTGTCAATACTACTATATGGATGCACCACATGGACGCTGACTAAGCGTATAGAGAAAAAGCTAAACGGAAACTACACAATTTATTACGATCTATATTGAACAAATCCTGGAAGCAACATCCCACAAAACAGCAGCTATACGGACACTTACTTGCTATCTCTAAAACCATCCAAATGAGATGAACAAGTGATGCGGGACACAGCTGGAAAGTAAGGACAAACTCAAAAGTGACGTTCTTTTATACGTGCAAGTGTTGGAAGATAGAGACGAATGGTGAGGGAGAGACAGGGAAATCCGTGCTATCAGTGCGATATGATGACGATGATGATAAATATTTATTTAGGTATATCAATAATTTGACTATATCCTCAGCAGAGGAGTAAGACCACTTCAAAAGGAGTATCCTGCACTAAACTGCATCTGATGATGAGGCTCCAGTTCTGGAGATCTGAGAAGGGTTGAGTAACCCTTCATTACCATTACTCTCAGGTTTATTCGTATTCAATAGGGCTTTGTGTAAAAAACCCTCTTAAAAAACAAATACACAAAATAAATGTAAATATGAACATGATTATCTAACCTCTATGCATAAATAACCCTAGACGGCTTGTTTGTTCGTTTATTATTTAATGTCATGTCAACCTTCTTGGGTTATTTGATGCCATATCCATCCTTTTAGAAGGACAGTAGTGGTACTATGTAAATCATAGATAGGAGGATAAGGGAGTTCATACCTTTGCCAAGAGGTATTTCTCAGAAAGTAAACGTCATAGCTCGACTAGAGTTCGAACTTGCGTATTACGATTTCGCAGTCCAGCACTTTAACCATTAAGCCATGGGGACACCCTCCTAGACGGCTTGACGTGCCGTTAAAGTCAATCAATCTGTCACTAACTCCAAAGCAGTTGATCTACGGTAGGTAAACATAAGTACACTGATACAACTAGTGCATAATTTTCTTTTTAATAGGATTACTAAGTGATAGATCTATGAAATAGATAGACTTAGGATTACTAAGTGATAGACTGCTCGCTTTGAATGGGGGATTTTAAGGTTGTTGAAAGTCATTACTTGACTGACCGTTCAGATAAAAGCCTCTTTGTTCAAATAATAAAAAAAAGCTATTTTATTCACTCTGTATCAAACACGCCACTTGCGATGACATCTGATTTTATTTTTATGTTTTGCTGTTTTTTTTATTACTGACCATATTGGAAAATTTATTGTTGCTACGTGACCGTATAGAATTTGGGTGAGGTCTTCCTTTTCTTTTCTTTTTTTTTACGTACTAATACGTCGAAAAGTAAGTGTAGGTTAATTCCATCTGCAAAGGCCATGTAAAATTTGTTGCACAAAAAACTGAAATACACCGCTGAAAAATCTCTAGTCTCGTAAATTTGATAAGCAAATCTTTCTTAGCCTCTGTTTTGTAATTGATGCGACAAAGCTGGCTAAGTCTTTGTTTACATAGACCTATTTTCGCACTTCTCTAAAGATCAACGTTTAATCTCTGACATGTTTTTTTTTGCGAATAAAGAATAAGGAATTTACCATTTATGACAGGAGGAACTGGAGGGAAGAATATTAAAAAACATCTGACCAGAGACCGCTAAACCTATTTATCGTTGATGATTTTGTCTCTTAATCTATCAGGATTAAAATTTACTAAGCTTTACTTTGTCTTTCACACAGCATAGTCTGGCATAGGAACATAATTTTCAAATTGCTTATGATGCCTACTGTTCTTAAGTGGTCACTCACCTGAGCTTATCACAGGTTCTTCGTTGCTTAACTTCGGTGTTCTTGTGAAAACCAATGTTTAATGTGTGACATTGCTGTAAGTCAGCTTTATTATTATACTCAAATTGTTCACTGCAGTTAACTACTCAACTTATTTTAGTTTAGCACAAGATCAGAAATATGGAGTACCTTGTAAGAATCAAACTTGCACATAATAGTCTTTTGGGCAAGCTCGTTGACCGTTACACTACAACTTCAAATTGCTATTTCTAAGTGATCACCCATTCAAGTACTGAGTTGACTCATTGCTTCCTAATTTCGCTGATCAGGTGACAACCGGTAGTTTAAGCGTGACTCGACTACAAGATTTTATTCTGAAATTAAACGCAGTTTCGTTTGGCACAAGATAACAAGACACACCTAGTAATGATGGAAGTCTCTACTCAGTAGCAATGACAATAAGTGTTATAGTTACGGCATAGGCAGTAGTTATGGGAGAGTGATCTACTCATGTGTCACTTTTTCATTTACCTTTGTGCCATGCCAGTAACAATACATTTTTGTTTAGATATCAGAGGAAGAGATATCAAGAAGCGGCGGATTCATACCTTTCCCAAAGACATTAGTGCATTGAAATTCTGTGACCAAAAAAAAAAAAAAAAAAAAAAAATGAACATGAAGTCTTCCAAAAAAAGGCACATCCCCAGTATATATTTAATACAATTTTATTTCTGCTTACAGAGTTTCGATGCTGTAGAGTTTGGTAATAAATCACACCTAATAATATCCATTTTGATTACATCATACTCTTCCATTTGAAAGACTAAAATTCAGGCATCTTTTGTTCACAGGATAATAAACATAAAAATAACTACTAATGGGTACGTATTTCTGGCTAATACTCCCTGTCAGTCTGCTTCTCTCTCTCTCTCTCTCTCTCTCTCTCTCTCTCTCCAGTCCAGTCAGCTGGGGCTGTAGAAAACGCTGACTGCATCTCTGCAGAGGGGTAAGACTACCCTGAACCAGAGTCTTAGATATAACATTAAACCATCTAATGGCGAGGGTCCAGCCGTGGAGTTTTGGGGAATGTGGAGTATATCTTGATTGTCATTGCTCCCAGGTTCACTCTGACCCGTAGTGGTAGCACTTGACAGGATGCAATCTTTGGGTCAAATAGAACTGTTTGACATTTCAACTGAGTGCAAACAAATGACTTGTACTAAATTGAATAGATAGAAATAGAACTGTCAGATGATTTAACTGTGTGTAAAAAATGACTGATGTTTAATTGAATTGTCAGTTATACATAACAATACTTGAAACCATTTAACTGTGTGCAAACAAATGAGTAATGTTGAATAGAATTGTTTGTATTAAATAGAAATACTTGAAATTCTGTAACTGTGTGCCTAAATTGAATCATTGGTATTACACAGCAATATTTTGAACCATCAAACAAATGAGTAATGTTGAATAGAACAATTAGTATTAAATAGCAAACTTGTAACCACTTCACTCTCAACAAAATAAATTAAAATTGAATTGAATTGAAACCATTTACTGTGTGGAAACAATAGCAATACTAGAAAGCAAACAAATTAGTTCTAACTAATTTAAAAATAAAATTACCAACAAACTATTCACTTACAAATCATATGTATAGCCATTTAAATGTGCGAAAACAAATGATTAGTAGCACATTATTGGTGTTAGATAAAAATACTTGAAACCATTTAACTGTGTGCAAAAAATGAGCTCGGTCTAATTTCTAAATGTTATCTACAAAATGTGTTTACAAATCATGTATATCTAATATATATGCATAAAGAGGATTTGGCATTAAATAATCTACTATGATTGATATGTCATCAAAACAAACCAAACCAAACCAAACCAAATCTCTCTTCCCTCACACACACATATATACACACGCATACACACATTCTTTCCACATCCACTGATATACAAGCACATATTCACGGCCACATGCACGCACACACTCACACACTAAGATAAACACAAATATGTGTATATATGAAAATACATACACCGGCCCATTGGTATTATGGTTAGAGTGCTCGCCAATGGTCCTAGAGATCTGGGTTCAATCCCTGGTTGAGTCATACCAAAGACTTAAAAATGGTACTTGATGCCTCTTTGCTCAGCACTCAGCATTTTAAGGTACAGTTAAGTGGAGTAAACCAGGCAAAGAAGTAACACCTTCCCCTACACCTCGGTGTAAGTAAAGTTGGCGACCTTAGTCGAGGGTGACCGGAAGGCTCCCTTTTTAATAGCTACTACACCGAGGTGTGGAGGAGGGCACTACTCCATTTCCAGGATTGCTCCACTTTACCCTTGATCCTCACCTTATAGTTCTGAGTGCTAAGAAAAGTGGTATCAAGTACCATTTTTTGAGTCTTTTGTATGAAACGACCTTGGATTGAACCCCGGTCTTCCGGACCATTGGCGAACACTCTACTCATTAGGCCAATGGTCCGGTGTAGTAGCTATTAAAAAGTGAGCCTTCAGGTCGTCTTCGTCTGCGGTCGACCAACTTACTATATATAGGGGCATATACATACATAAACATGTATATGTATTGAATTTCATTTTCTACATTCATAAGATTTACACAGAGACACCAACACGTGCATGCGTACGTACACACAGACACACACACATATATATATATATATATATATATACACACACATATATATATATATATACACACACACATATATACACACACACACACATATATATATATATACACACACACACACACACACATATATACACAAACACACACACACACACATATATATATATATACACACACACATATATATATACACACACACACACACACACACACATATATATATATATATATATATACGTATACTATCATACATAGATTATATTTTATGCTTTCTTTTCATTTTCTACTATTGACTTACACCTCCGACACATTTATAAACACACATACAGTAGCGGCCATAAATTAAGGAACGGAACAACAACAAATATTTAAATTATTTTTACTTGAAAAAATTTGCATGTATGTTTTCGAAATTTTCACAAAATGTTCTTGGAATATATGTGTATTTATTACATATAAAGTTTTCTAATTTTTTTACCGTAAATTAAAAGTGAACTATAAAAAACAGAAATATACATTTTGCCATGGTCAAAAGTTAAGGAACGCCGTTGAATTATAGTAATTTCGGTAATTTTCAAACAACTTGATTGCTGATTTTGATTTATAGTCACCTGTCATACATCGTTGAAACGATTTTAAGCAAGCACGTAATTGTTTAACTCGAGAAGAAAAAAAGCTCACTTTAGCAAATCATGAAGAAAGCAAATCATATTCTGAAATTGTTGGCATCGTATGAAGGTCAAAAAGCATTGTTTATCCTGTAATCAGTAGATTTAAGGCTGACTTGAAGCAAAACTGAGAACTGGCGGGCCTCCTATGACTACCAAACAAGAAGGTCGGATGATTGTTAAAATGTCTTTAAAAGACCGTTTCGATACAGCAACGTCTATTTCGCGTGCATTTTCTGAGCAAACAGAAAAGCCAATCTCTAGAAAAACTGTTTCTCGTAGGTTAGATAAGGAAAAATTAGTGGCTTGGATTCCATGTCGCAAACCTTTGATTTCAAAGAAAAATTAAAAGGTTCGTCTTGACTCTGTCACAGAGCATATCGTGTGGACAGAGGAACAATGGAATATGGTTCACTTTAGTGATGAATCTAAATTCAATTTGTTTGGATCTGATGGTAAGAGGTTTGTAAAACGTAAAATGGAGAACGCTTATTTCTTCAACGCGTTAAGAAAACTGTGAAATTTGGAGGATGGAGCATAATGGTGTGGGGGATGATTTCTTCAGCGGGAGTAGGACCCATTGTTTATATCTACCAACCCCTCCGCTCGGGCTGGATATGACACAAGGTCAATTTTTAAGCGGAGTTTAACAGGTTTGAATTCAGAGTTTTCCTTCTCCTAGACTAGTTGCCCCACCAAGGCTGAAGAACCCAGTCTGTCCTACTATTTACCCATAGCTGGAGGGAGAATAATTGGATTCCTACCTTTCCCAAGGGTATTAGTGCTATGTGAAATGCAATTAGCCTGGTCCAAGAGTAGGACCCTTTCTTCATTTTCACGGTAATATCAAGGCCAGTGTTTATAAAGAACTTCTTTGCCAGCATGCTCTTCCTTATTTACGCAAAGGGACAGTTAAAACTCCAATATTTATGCAAGACAACGCGCCTTGCCACAAAGCTAAAACTGCGTTAAGTTTTCTTGAAGAGGAAGGAATACTTGTTATGATGTGGCCACCACAAAGCCCAGATATGACTCCTTTAGATAATGTATGGAAAATCATAAGAGAAAAAGCTCAGAACAGAAATCCACAAAATATTGATGATTTATGGAGTTTTCTGAAAGAAGAATGAGAAAGCATCGCTACCACCTTTTCTAAAAAGTTAATTGGCTCATGTGGTCGAAGATGCAATGAGATAATCCAATGCAAAGGAAAATTCATTATACATTGAATTTTTCTTTCGTTTATATATTGATCTAACAAGGATTTATGATGCATTCCTTAACTTTTAACCAGGGAAAATGTATATTTTTGGTAATTCAGTCGACTATTAATTTACTATAAAAGAAAATTTAGAAACTTTTATATGTAATAAATACATGTATATTCCAAGTATATTTTGGGAAAATTTCATAAACGTACACACAATTTTTTTTAGATATTTGTTGTTCTGTTCCTTAACTTATGACCGGTACTGTATATGCGTAAATGTACACACACACATATACGCATTATATATATATATATATATATATCCTTTGCTTACGCTAGTTTTCTCGTGGCTGACTAGTAGAATCTTGGATTGGCGTTTAAGGCAACTGGGTTTCGATCCCAGCTTCTGGAATCTTGCCTGTCTAGCCACACAGAAGAGTTCTGATAGAACAAAACAGGTCTGTCTGTGGATGACAATATATATATATATACGCATACCTATGCCCATTGAATTTCATGTTTCTTTTACATTGTCTACATTCAATGACTTACAAACAACCACCTGCCATCACTAATATACGTATACACATATATATAAGGTGCTAAGAAATAGTTGCTTTTATTATTCAAGGGCTTCTAGATAAAATGTAACGTTTCTTTGAAAACGCATTTCTATCCAAGCGATTCTGTAAGAATATGTCTTATACAACTATAAGATATATTTTTGAACTTGTTTAAATAAATTGATAAGACCTTCAAACTTATGAAGAAAATCCACCGATAAAAACCTTTAAAAATTTTGACATTATTTTTCTGAAATTGTAGATAGAGCAGGTTTAGGACGAATTTAAATACGAACGAAGAAAAATAGTCATTCGAAACCCCAATCACATAAGGGGATATTAGTGAATAGAATCAAAATGTTAAAGATAAAAATCTCACATGATTTAATCTACACAGAAACATTGTGATTTATCTTGCGTCGTTGAAAAGGAGGAAGCTAAAAAAAACTACGTATAAAAAGTTGTTAGATATCTCTGCCTTTATTTACACTTATGAGATAGACATGGATTTTTTTACTCATTAAAACAAATCATGGGGGGGGGGGTCCTCGTGGTGTAATGGTTAAAGCGATGGACTATGGAATCGTAGTACACGAGTTCATACTCCAGTCGCGCTATTTCGTTCACTTTCGGGCAAATACCCTTGGGAAAGGTATGAACCCCCTTACTCTTCCAGCTATGGGTTAAATAGTACCACTAGTGTTCTTCTAGGAGAATGGCTTTGGCATTAAATAACCTACAAAGGTTGATATGTCATTAAACAAAGAAAGAAAACAAATCATATAAAACAGATAACGTATCTGATTTCCATGAACTACTGAGATGAATCATAGTCAAGTATGATTACTTTCAACAGAAACAATAATATCAAAACAGCAATAAAAATCAAAACAATGAGAAATAGAAATTTTTTTAGAGATTTTATTACTAAGAGTCCATTAGTAATTCGTGTAAAACATAAAAAAGTATTATACATACATATATATACATATATACACATGAAGTTCGTTCAAAAAGTTCTAAACTTTACTCAGAAAGAAGACCATAGTTGAGTATTTTTGTCATGACAATCATCCAGAAAGAAGAGGCATAGCTGAACATTTTTGTTGTAGCAGTACACTACCTCATATAAAACTAGACAAATACGAATTAGTTTTTCTAGTTTTATTATATGTGGTAGTGTGTTGCTACAACAAAGATATTTATCTATACTCTTCTTTCTTGGTGAGGCTACGAACTTTTCGAACTAATCTCGTGTATATATATATATATATATATATGGATCCACTTTGCTGTTTGGATATATCCATTATTTTACTGCTTGTGAGTTTCTCAAACCTATTTCAACTTGTTGTCTCTCAGTAAAATCCGAGTAACAAAAATCTCCTCGGGTGTCCAGGACTCTTCGGAGTATTCTAGCCGATCTAAAAAATGACGTGGTCTGTATGGTGTCTCAATTTTTCCTATAATTTCTAATTCTTTCTGTCTTTTTCCCAATCCTTTCGGAACCTTTCCAAACACTCCAATTATAATTTGTGTCATCATTACCTCTTATGTTCTATACACAAAAGATTAGTGAAATATGCTCGATACAAACAGGAAAGGGATTACTATGAAATACCGATTGTGAAGTTTAATGAATTTTTAAAAATAACCTTCAAAAAGAAGTGCATTTGTGTTGTACAACAAGATGTATATGAGGACAGGAATTTTCGGCACACTCCGTATATATATATATATATATATATATATATATATGTGTGTGTGTGTGTGTGGGAAAATGGAAATGAGTCCGACGTCATGTAAATATACAAATGTGTAAAAACAAGGTATTTAGATTTCATTTACTCCTAAATTATTTATCACGTTAAATGTATCGTTTTTTTTCTTTATTAAAAGATCAGCAGAGCAATGTTGATATGAATTGTATTTTTTGATCTATATTGAATTTTGAAAAATGAAAAACGAATAAAGAAGAAAACTTTTTGCATTCTATTGCCATTAATAGCGTCCTGTCTTAAAACTTTGTGACGTAATTAGTGTTCGAAATTCATTTCAAAGTTTAACGTATTTGATAAAAAAAAGAAAACAAAAGTTGTTTTTTGTTTTATTATGTAGCTATTTGGGATTTAGTAATATTTATGATTAGCAATGAAATTGAAAAGCATTAAAAGTGAATATAAATGAATAAAAAAAATGAAATCTAATTTGTTTAAATAAGGAATCTTGAAAGTTTTTAATTCTAATTTGATTAAATTAGGAGAAAAGTCGAAAAAACACTGGTTTTTGTTTCATGATATTATGATTAGAAATAATGCTAGATACAACAATTTTTCTGTTTTTATTATGTATATTTATGTGATTTTATCATGTATATTTACACGCACCCACATATACACATATATATTACATATTTTTATTTTGTATATGTATACATATAAATGTGTGTATATATATGTATGTGTATGTGTGTGTGGTGCTAAATATATATATATATATATATATATATATATGTATATATATATATATATACGAAGTGTTTATATGTGTATAAGTACTCATATATGCGCAATTGTTCACTCTATTATTATTATTATTATTATTATTATTGCTAGAGCATGATTAAATTTTATTATTTTTGTTATTGTACTTCTTGAAAGTTTTTCATGGGAGTCTGAGTGACAACAAGACTCCTTAGGTCTCCAGGACTCCTCTGAGTATTCTAGCCGATTTCAACAGTATTGTGGTCTGGAGGGTCTCGATTCTACCTTTGATTTCTAATTCTTCTGGACTTTTCTAGAAGCCTTTGATGACGTTTCCAAGTGCACCAACTACAATTGGTATCACCGTCACCCTCATGATCTCCTGCAGTTTTTAATTCTCAGACAAGGTCCAATATTTGTTCATATTTTTTTGCTTTCTTTTATTTTTACTTTGTGGTCCATTAGGACGGCAAGATCCATTAGACAATTTTTTTTCTTGTTGATAAACATTGTCTTATGAGGGCATAACGAAATTATCGTATTTATATTACGATCATTTTATTTATTACTCATGAGAGTTTTTCACATCAGCGTAAGCTGATGGTCTTTCTCTGGAGATTGAGTGACAGCATGTCTCCTCAAGTCTCCAGGACTCTCCACAGTATTCAGGCTGTTTTCAATAATGCTGTTGTTTGGATGGTCCCCACTCAGCCGCCAACTTCTAAATCTTCCAGGCCCTTTAATAATCCTTTAGTTACCGTTCCAAAAGCACCAATCACAATTGGTATAATTGTCACCTTAATGTTCCATTGTTTTTTCAATTCTCTAGCAAGGTCGAGGTACTTATCTCTCTTTTCACATTCTTTCAGTTTTATTCTGTGGTCTACCGGGACAGCAAAATCGACAATTTTGCAGATTTTCTTTTATTTTAAATGATGTTGATCATTATAATAGCAACAGATAATTGTACTATTTCATGTTAGACATGGGAATTGGTATTATGTTATCGTCATTAATGTTCTTTGTCAATCGAAGGACCCTTAGATCTTTTCTGAACTTGTGTAAATTACATTGATAAGACTTTCAAACTAATCAAGCAAATCCAACGATAAGACCCTTAAAAATGTGGACATTATTATTGTTTTTAGTTTTAGATAGAGCATGTCAAGAGCGAGCTTAAAGACGTTTGAGAAAATGGCTAATCGCAAAAACCCGGACTTATTGGCGGACATGAACAAAATGTTGAAGATATAATCTCAAATGCTTTAATTATCAACGTTGATGCATCGCTATTTATCTTTCATCGTCGAAAAATAAAGAACGTAGCCAACATGTTACTATATGCGTCCCTGCATTCATTTGTAGATCTATACGACACCTTCCCCGGCAGTCATGAAGCTGAGGCCCCACAATGTTACCATAATAGTGTCTTTATAAGAGTTCCGACGAAGTCAGATTTGACATGAAGTTATTTTATTGGGGTTGGCGGCGTACGTACGAATCGAGAGTCATGCAATGGTTGTCGCAAAAAATGCTTGATCTCCTCGGGATTATCCCATCTCAGGGTGCCTCAGCTAACTCTGCCCTGCCAAGCAGGTATTGTCAAAAGGGAAGGTTTTCTGAAACCAGGCGATCAGATTAATAACATCCACCTGGTGCGAGCGTCAGGCGGCCTCAAGAAAACCAGTGAGTGGGGGGAGCCTGTGGTATTAATTCGCAGTTCTATACGAAACTCACCCTGTAGATTATGAAGATAAGACCCAACAATGTTGAAATAATACAGTGTGTCTTAACAGACGACAAAAATGACCCCCCCCAAAAAACGAATAAAACAACAAAAAAGCAACAAAAGAAAAAAATAACAAAAATAAGGAAAAAATATAACAAAACAAAACAATAAAAAACAAAAACAAAAAATAAATCAAAAGAAAAACAATACAACAAGTACAAGACAAAAAAAAAAAAAAATTAAAAAAGAAAAAACAACAAAAGTAAAAGAAAAAACTCAACTTATTAATTAGTAAATTTTTCATTTCTAGCAGATCCCACAATTAAATGGAAGCGAAAAACTAGATAAATACCCGGATTTTGCCAGAGAGTTTTAAGAACGTTGTGGAACATGAAGATGACGGTAATATCAATCATAGTTGGAACACTTGGAACAATCCCGAAAAATCTGGAAAAGTGATTGTGATAATTGGAAAACCTCACCACCTTAAAGTAAAATTCAATCCAGATTGCAATTTTATGATTATGATGAGGGGTCAGCATCAGCATTCATTTCAGTTATTATAATTTCAAACTCCCATTCCCAAAATTATCAATTAATAATTACAGAGTACTTCCCCTTATTTTGTATATGCATTTACGTACCCTCTCCGCACAAGCAGGATACGACACAAGATCAGTTCTTAAGCAGAGTTTAACAGGTCTGAATTCAGAGTTTTCCTTCTCTTATATCGGTTGCCATACAAAGATTAAAGAGCCAATTCTGCCATACTATTTTTCCATAGCTGGAGGGAGAAAAGTAAGATTCTTGCTTTTTCCAAAAGCTTTAGCAATTTGAAAAACATGAATAGCCTTGTCCAGGATTTGAACTCAGGCTGCCGATTCCATTCCCTACGACGATTACAAGATACCACAAACTCCTTATTTCGAATAGACAATTCTATGAATCGGATGTGACATAATATTGAGCTTAATACAGCCAAAGGAGGTGCCCGTGGTGTAATGGTTATCGTCGTAGGAAATGGACACAGCAATACGAGTTCAAATTCTGGACGAGACTGATTGCATTTCACATAGCACTAATACCCTTGGCAAAGGTATGAATCCAGTTATTCTCCCTCCAGCTATGGGTAAATAGTAGGGCAGACTAGGTTCTTCAGCATTGGTGAAGCAACTAGTCTAGGAGAAGGAAAACTCTGAATTCAAACCATAACCCCGCTTAAAAATTGACCTTGTGTCATATCCAGTCCGAGCGGAGGGGTTGGGTAAATATGTTAATACAGCCAAAGGAAGCCTTTAAGTGGATGATATATACTAACAATAATAATAATAATAATAATAACCTGAGATGAAGTAGACAGACTATGTGTCGAGAAAAGAAGGAGGAAGAGGATTCTCCAGCATTGTAGATATCGTAGATGCATCGATACAACAATTCGAAACTGTATAAAAAAGTGCAGAGGAAGACTAATTACAGCGACTATAACGATGCGGACAATACAAAGATCAACAGAACAAAAATAAGTAGAAAACAAAAATGGGAAGAAAAACAACTGTATGGACGTTTCAAGCGACAAACAAGCGAAATCTCACCCGAGAAAACTTGGACATAGCTAAGAAAAGGAAGCTTTAAGAGAGAAACTGAATCTCTTCTAATAGTAGCAAAAATACCCAAACAAACAAAAAGCCCAAAAAAAAAAAAAATGCCATAAGGACCATCTACGTCAAAGCAAAAATAGCTAAGACGCAACAAAATAACAAATGTAGGTTATGTGGTGATAGAGACGAAACGATCAATCACATAATAAGCGAACACAGTAAATTAGCACAAAACGAGTATAAGACTAAACAGGACTGAGTGGGGAAGATCATCCACAGGAAATTGTACAAGAAGTTTATGTTTGACCATACAAAAAAATGGTATATGCACAAACCAGAATTCGTCCTGGAGAATGAGACGCACAAACTTCTCTGGGATTTTAAGATACAAACGGGTCGCCTAATCTCGGCCAGACGACTAGACCGTGTGATAGCCAAGAGAAAAAAAAAAAAAAGAAAAAAGAAAACCTGTCAAATAGTGGACTTTTCCGTCCTTGAAAACCACTGCATAAAATTGAAAGAAGAAGAAAAGAGAGAGAAGTACTTAGACAGTGCAAGGGAACTGAAAAACCTATGGGATATGAAAGTGACGGTGATACAAATAGTAATTGGTGCGCTGGGCACAGTCACTAAAGGGTTGATAAAGGGACTGGAGAACTTGGAAATAAGAGGACGAGTGGAGACCATCCAAACTACAGCATAACTAGGATCGGCCAGAATACTGAGAAAAGTCCTGGAGACACTTGCTCCTACTCAAACTCCAGTGGAAAACCATCTTGTTAACGATTGTGTGAAGAAGTCTTCAAGGAGTAGAATAATAATAATGATAATAAGCGAATACACAAAAGGGGTACAAGACAAGATATGAGTGGGTGGAGAAGTTCATCTACTAGGAATTGTACAAGAAATTGCAATTTGACCATACTACCCCATGGAATATGTACAAACCAGAATCCGTCCTAAAGAATGAGACATGCAAAATTCTCTCGGATTTTGAGATACAAACAGATTATCTCATCCTGGCCAGAAGACTAGACCTAGTGATAATTTACAAAAAAAAAAAAAAACAACAAAAAAACCTGCTGAATAGTGGACTTTGCCGTCTTGGTGGACCACTGTGTAAAAATCAAAGAAAACGAAAAGACAGACAAGTACTTGGATCTTGCCAGAGAACTATAAAGACTATGAAACATGAAAGTGAAGGTGATACCAATTGTAACTGGTGTGTTTGGAACAGTCCCCAAAGGTATGGTAAGAATAGCTGGAAATCAGAAGACGTGCTAAGATCATCAAAACTGCAACATAACTAAGATCGGCTGGAATACTGAGAAGAGTCCCGGAGACTTGTGGAGAATTGCTGTTACCCAAACTCCAGTGAAAGACCATCAGCTAACGCTGGTGTGAAAAACTCGCAAGAAGTAATAATAATAATAATCATAATCATATTTACCAACCCCTCCGCTAGGGCAGGATATGACACAAGGTCAATTTTTAAGCGCAGTTTAACAGGTTCGAATTCAGAGTTTTCCTTCTCCAAGACTAGGTGCCTCACCAAGACCGAAGAACCTAGTCTGCCCTATTATTTACCCATAGCTGGAGGGAGAATAATTGGATTCATACCTTTCCCAAGTTATTAGTGCTATGGGAAATGCAACCAGTCTCGTCCAGGATTTGAACTCGTGTCGCCGTGTCCATTTCTTACGACGATAACCATTACACCACGGGCACCTCCAATAATAATACTAATCTGTGTTGTTTTCATATCAAGCTAAGGCAACAGATATTTGAAATTGGCAGGTTATCAATCATATGGAAATCTGATCACTCAGGTAAAATAAACCGGTAATTCTATAGCCGACAATGATGAGTGGAGAGAGAGAGAGAGAGAGAGAGAGAGAAAGAGAGAGAGAGAGGAATCTGTACTGTCGGCACGCCTTGATGAGAATGTTGAACAAACGAGACCTACTCTAATTCGAGCGTCCAATATAGCAGACCTTTTGCAGAATACCTCCCCCAAACGCAGGATCTGACACAGGGACAATTTTTAAGGGAGTTCTACTGGTGTGAATTCAGAGTTTTCTTCTCCTAGACCAGTTGCCGTACCATTACTAAAGATCTCAGTCTACACTGCCAGTTACTCATAGGTGGCTCGGGATAGGGTGGGGAGATAGAGTCATTCTTTTCAAAGGGCATTAGCGAGAAGTGAAATGCAAACAACCTCGTCCAGGATTTTGAACTCGGTTTATCGGACCCATTTCCCGCAGCGATACTCGTTACGCCTGATAGGTGATCCCTTCGTAATTGGAAGCTTGTGACCTACACTGAACAAGGCTTAGTGAATTGCAACGGCAGTTATAATAATGAGCAGACCACCGATTTTCCGACAATCAACGATCCAATATCACTTTTAATCCAGACTGGGCACATAACTCAACAATAGTCATTTATTAAGCTTAGTCTAATTTGGCACAAGTGCAGAAGTATGTTTTACCTAGAGTCTCCGCACGAACAGGATGTGACATAAGGTCATTTTATTAGAGGAGTTTAACAGGTTTGAATTTAGAATTTTCCTTCTCCTTGATACGTAGCCATACCAAGGGGAAATAGCCCACTCTATCCTACAATATGCTCATACCTGGTTTGGTTTGGTTTGGTTTCTTTGTTTAATGGCATATCAATTTTGTGGGTTATTTAATGCCAAAGCCATTTTCCTAGAAGAACAGTAGTGGCACTATTTAAGCCATAGTTGGGAGGATAAGGGGGTTCATACCTTTGCCAAGGGTATTTGCTCAAAAGTATACGTAATAGCGCGACTGGAATACGAACTCGCTTACTACGATTCCGCAGTCCATCGCTTTAATCATTACACCACGAGGACACCCGCTTCATTGCTGGATTCATACCTTTTATAAGAGTAATGGCAGTATGTGTAATGTTAGCAGCCTACGCCAGGATTTGAACTCAGGTCGACGCGTTCCTTTCCGACAATGATAAACATTAACCAACGATACCCCCACATAAGTAGAGAAGTACGTTGTGCCTAGTGAGGATCTAACTCACTAGAAATATTTATAACCCAGAATTTGAACTCTGCTCATCAACTCAATTTTTAAGATGATAATCATTGCGCCAACTAGGCGGAGCAAAACATATACTCCTAGAGAAATCCTTTCGCGTGCTGGCCTCCCTAGACTGTACCCACAACGCTGGCTTTATCTCGAACACTGTTGGGTAGATAGACTTATTTCAAAAGATGTCTTTAGTGGTGAGATAACATTCGGATAGAGAGTTATAAACCACCCACACCAGCTGGGATAGAGGGATGTCTGCAAGAGAGGCATGAAAGCACTCGACATCGATACTGAGTCCTGTTCGCGCCTTTAGCTGACAGCGCACGGTGGAGAAATTCGCTAAATGCTAAATCTAACCCTAATCCTAACCCTAACTCTAATCCTAACTCCTTAAAACAGGTGAAGAGAAGCTGTTGATCAAAGCAGCGAACTTGCAGGCATGAAGAAAGGAGTGAAGAACTCAATAGAATATTCACACACACACACTCGTGGTGTAATGGTTATCGTAGAAAGGATATGAACATGGCGAGCCGCGTTCAAATCCGGGATGAAACTGCATTTAACAAAGCGCTAATAACTTTGAAGAAAGTATGTATCCAACTATTCTCCCTCCAGTTATATGTAAATATTAGTGAAGATTAGGATCGCCCAGTGGGTAGAGTGTTCGCCAATCGTCCGGGAGACCTGGGGTCAATCCCAGTTCGCGTCATACCAAAAACTTTAATAATGGTACTTGATATCTCCTTGCTTAACACTCAGCAATATAAGGTACAATCCAGGGAAAGGTATTATAGCTATTGAAAAGGGAGACTTCATGTCACCCTCGACAACGGTCGCCAACTTTACTTTACTTTTAGGACCTGTAACTTTGGTGTTGCAACGTATCAAAGAAAAGGAAAACTTGAAATTCAAACCTGTTAAATTTCGTTTAAAAAACTGACCATGTGTCGCAACCTGCTCGTACGAAGCGGTTTGTAAATACATTTGCAAATACATACGTGTGTGTGTGTGTGTGTGTGTTTGGAAGAAAAATACGTTTTTTTATTCGAATAGTTTGCTAAATAATTGATCGTAATTGATTGCTAAATACCGCCACGGAAGTAAATATTTACTTTGGCGCCTGATTGACTTCGTGTGTCAGCCACGTAATAATCACTTGGCTTTATAAGATTTGTTCAGTTGAGCCTAATAAAATTAGACGTTTTGTACATTAGTTCGCCTGAAGATCGACAGCGTACAACTCTGAGTGGTGATTTTTTTTATCCCGTTTTATTATCTCTCTCTTTCTCTCCCACTTTCTCTATATATATCAATGTACTTAAAATGAATTTAAAATCCTATTCAAAAACGAATTTTGAAATACAAGCATAAATCGCAACTGTCTTTTTCAAATTTTCACTATCGTCAGGCAAAAACTCTTATAAATATATATTAGTCTTGGACTAAATTAAAACTTATGGCTAAAGGAAGCCCCCCCCACTTTTTTTACGTACACATGGGAAGCAGCATGATGGACGTACAGGTATGCGAATAAACCCTTTGACGGCCAAACGAAATGCCTAACCTGGTCCTGGACGTGTGAGACATGCGGCTCAACGCTCTGGATCGTCAGTTCGATCGGGGAACTAATACTGCTCATCTATAAGAGTGGTTTCTATAGATCAGAATAAAAACAGCCATCGAAAGATAACCATGAACCACACTCAAACCACATACATAAACCACATCGTTCTTCACGCGGGTAAAAAAATGGCGCGTCCTCCTGAGGTTGGAGCCCTGGTCTCAGTGTTTGAAAAATCAGCTACAGAGCTCAAACAACAAAAACTACTAAAATGCAAACAAACAATACAAATAGCGACATTTAACGTTAGAACCTTAAATAGAATAGGTCAACTACCAGAGCTGACTGCATCGGCCGTAGAACATAAGATAGACATAATATGCATACAAGAACACAGATACACGCACACCGAAGATATCAAATATCACGATACTGGCAATGGATGGACGCTAGCTACTGTATCAGCATGGAAAAACTCTGTCAATGCCACAGTAGGAGGGGTAGGAATGCTAATAGAACCAAGAGCGTTAAAAACACTTAATAGCATTGAGAGAATGCAACCTAGGATGATGGCAGCTACTTTTAATGACAATCCCAGAAAATTATGGACCTACACATAAGCGAACAATAATAAAACACAGATAGACTACGTCTTTATAAACAAGAAATGGAAAAATAGCGCAATGAATTGCGAGGCATACTCCTCTTTCTAGAGTGTGTCCTCCGATCACCGAATAGTCACGGCAAAAATACGATTAAGCCTACGAAAAAAACCCACTCGAACAGCGACCATCAAACACTATGACTGGGCTCTTCTTAACAACAAAGATATGAGAGATAAATATGTATTAGAATTGAGAAACAGATTCGAGACACTACTAGAGAAGACAGAAAAAGGTACCCCAAATGACGAATATGAGAATTTCGTCAACGCGCACCTCGAGGCGGCAGCAAAGTGTATTCCAACAAAACCTAGAACTAAATATAGAGTCCCATGGGAAACGTTAGCGGTTAGAGAAAAACGTGCACACGTGAAAACAGCCTCCAAAAGCTATAGGAAGAACCCAACAAACACAAATGCCATAAAGCTAAAAAAGGCACAATATCAATTAACAGGCATATATCTAAATGAACAGACAGAATACATACAAAATCAGATAGATAAGATTAGAGACTCAGTGGAAGATAGGCAATCTAGGATAGTCTGGCAAACAATAAACGAAGTGAGTAGAAGGAAGAGCACAACCAAAGCAAAATTGAAAGTTGGAAACCAGCAAGAAAGAATAAAACTGTGGAAACAGTATTTCGAAAATCTACTAGGAAACCTACCGAAAGTTACGCATGAACCAATCACCAGAATTATTAGTAAGCAATTGGACATTAAACTAGGACCGTTCACACCAGAAGAACTCGACTCGGTTCTTAGAAAAATTAAAAATTGGAAAGCTGCAGGGTTTGACGAGATTCCCCCAGAAGTATGGAAGACCAGACAATTCGACGACATACTGCTCCGACAATGCAACGCAAGTCTATAATCAAAATCTGATAGACAGATAGATGAAGGGATGCATCCTCCCTTTCCCTAAAAAGGGTGACCTCGGATTAGCCAAGAACTACCGAGGCATAACACTTACATCCATAGCAGCTAAAATTTACTATGTCCTACTACAAAACCGCATAGAACCCCAAATCGACAACATCCTTAGGAAAAACCAAAATGGCTTCCGAAGAAATAGATCCACGACCTCACAAATATTGACCATCCGTAGAACCCTTGAAAAAACCTACTGGTGACATTACTATTTGTTGACTTTACAAAGGCCTTCGATTCCATTCACAGAGGGTAGAGGGAACAAATCCTACTAGCATACGGCCTACCTAAAGAAACCGTAGCAGCAATAACGATCCTCTATAGAAACACTAAAGTGAAAGTACGTTCACCGGATGGAGACACATAATAATTCGACATTGTAGCAGGAGTACTGCAAGGGGACACACTAGCTATCGATCTTATAGAAATCAGAGCTGACCGATAAAATGAAACGCAGTTTCTTCCAGGCAGCGGTCGTGTCGATACTGCTGTATGGATGCACCACTTGGACGCTAATAAAACGGCCGGAGAAGAAGCTAGACAGCAATTACACAAGAATGCTGCGAGCAATATTGAACAAGTCCGGGCGGTAACACCCCACAAAGCATCAACTGTACGGCCACTTGCCCCTCATCACAAAAACTATCCAAGTTAGACGAACCAGACATGCAGGACACTGCTGGAGAAGCGGGTACGAGCCCATAAGTGATGTACTCCTATGGACTCTCACATATGGCCGAGCAAAAGTAGGACGACCAGCTCGAACATACATACAGTTGCTATGTAAGGATACGGGATGTAGTCCTGAGGACCTGCCGGAGGCGATGAAGGACGGGGAGAAGTGGCGAGAGAGGGTCAGGGATATCCGTGCAAGCGGCACGACATGATGATGATGATAAACAAATTGCCTTACCGCGGATATTGAACAATATTAATAGAAAAGACTGAAATATGACTGTAAGTTGTCTTTTTATATTCTTTAATATATATATATATATATATATATATATATATATATATATATATATATATATATATATATATATATATAATTTTCCTTTTGATATTTGTACATGAGGACAGTAGTTTTCTTTTTAATTTAAGTATGTGACCATTTCATATGTATGACGTATCTTTCCTTAATTTATGTACAAATAGCAAATGGAAAAACATAGGACGAACCGATCACATTCGCAATATTTTAAACACACTTCTCAACACATATATAAATGTATATATATATACATATACGTATGTCTATATGTAGGTATACATATATCAGTATATATATGCATACATGCCTATATATATATATGTACACAGACTGTATTTACACACACACATATATGTATATACAGGCTTATATATATGTATATATACTTGTGTATATGAATCTCATATATACGAAGTTCATATATATATCTATATCTATATATATATATATATATATATATATATATATCTATATATCTATATATATATATATATATTGTCTGAAGTTAACATGTATCATCCTTTTCCTCTCTCTTTTGTTGCTTATATGCCGACTGTCTATTCCTTTGTTGGACTTAGTACTCAAGTATTTATCCAGGGATTTTATAGATAAAAATATTCAAGCATCCTATTAATATCTTTATAGATATTTCATTAATAAGTTTATTCCTTCAAAGAAATCATTGGTAGACTGTTGCTCAATTGTTGCTTCTTATTTTTGTCACTTTTCCGTTATCTCGTCATTCGTCTTGTGCCATATACTAGCTGTCTGGTAAAAAAAAAATTTAGAGAAAAAAAAAAAATTCAATGACATTCGATAGAAAAATTAGTTTCTAATTCTGAGTAAGCTTTGATATATTTTTTATTACTTAAAAAAAGTGTTGAAGAAAACTTTATTGCGAAATAATGATGCAAATAAAAATACAACTACAAAAAAAAAAAAAAAAAAGAAAAAAAAGAAAAAAGAAAGAAAAATAAAATAAAATAAAATAAAACAAACGAAAAAAAAAAAAAGCAGTCATTCGGATATACAATCCCGACCAAAAGAATTACAAATGTGTCACCCAGAAGAAATTACAAGGAAAACTCTCTGAAAGATCCATGTAACCTTTCAGGGTTTTTCATACTTTAAACTTGAATTTTTAAATGATAATACAATTTTTCTTTCAAAAATTTAGCATTTTGCGTTGTTTTTGCATTATCTTAAATTGTAATTAAATATTATTATCTATTTTATTACCAAATGCCTACCGCATTAGAATTTCGACCGAAAGTATTAAAAATGCATTACCCTGAAAAATGGCGAGGGAAACTCTTTGGAATCGTTACCCAAAATATATTAGGTTTACACTGTATATAGACACTGGAGAATAGTCACATATATTTATTGAATATCAACAACGACTCATCTCAAAATCTCTGACAAAAACAACAATAAAGATGAGGATAGTCGAAAAAATTTATTTTCAGTGTCAGTATTAAGTCAATAATGTTGAAGGTAATAAGTATTTTGTTTAATAATAAAATAATGACCCTTGTTTAAATAAGAAGTGGGACATTCATTTCTGATCCACAATCCCAGCCGAAAGAATTGAAAATGCGTCACCTCGAAGAATGGCCAGGGAAACTCTTTGAAATCAACCATTCGACCTCTCGGGGCTTGGTCTTAAGGCTAATAGTCTTTGAACCAATCCGCTGTGTAGAGAGGCAACCTGAGGGCCTTGGTCAGTGGATATTTTCGCTACAATAGGTATAAAAAGAAATCTGCCCAAAAGCAGCCGCTACTTGACCAGTGTACGATGTCTGTATCCGTTGACAATTCAATCAAGTTACTCCCAGAGAAGGTGTTGCTACAGATGGCATCCCAAATAAAAGATGTTTATAATGAATCTTTGGTGAGTATGCGGGGCTTGCATCTGTTGTGCAAGTTTCTGGAATTTAATCATGAGGAGAGTATGAGAGGAAACCTGCAGTCACTAGACCTATTTGTCTTTCAAATATAAACAGACGCCCCCTCATTCTAGGTCAGAAGAACAAATTCATTCATTGTAAAAAAAAAAAAACAACAAAAAAGCTCTATCAGTTAATCTATGTCGCAGCTCCAGCAGATTACATAATGAAACTGAAAGAGATTAAAAAGATGAAAAAAATTCTAAAATTGCTGAAATTGAGGTATATGAAGACAGCATTTGTACCCATCATTACTGGCATGCTCGGAACAGTCTTGTAAAAAGACTAAAAAAAATCTGAAAGAGAACTAACACCATCCAATCGTCAGCATTACTGAAACCAGCAAGAATGCTGCGGAGAGTTCTGGAGTGCCGAGGAGACTTGCTAGCCACTTGATCTTCTGCAAAAAGCGATCTGATTATCTCGACGTAAAAAACAACAACAACAACAACAACAACAACAAATCTAAAAACAAAGCGACAAATGGTGGTGTATTCTGTTCGTCTCGCACCTCTACCCCCACAAAAAAAAACCCCTCATGGGTTTTCATCTGAATCTGAAAGCAGATCTGGCCACAATCGTACAGAAGACCTACAATTCCTCATGAAGCTGATCTTCTCCTCTCTCCACGGGAAAAGGCAACAGCCAGTATATAGCTTGGTGCTGGGTCGTCGCAGGAGTTCCCGGAACGAAGTTAAAAATAACGTCGGGTAGTCATCGGGAATCCAGTTTTAAATTCAAAGATGTCTTTCTCCAAGACTGGTTACCTACCCAAGAATGAGAGCTCAGTCATACTTAGTGTTTTACCCATAGTTAGGAGAAACGCGACAATAATAATAATAATAATGAAAACCAAATTTCATCGCGCTCTAATAACACAATAATAATAATAATAATAATAATAATAATAATTGATACATCAAAAGTGCAGTGTGGATCTCTTTCTCTTGCTTTTTCTACCTCCTTCTCTCCCTCTCAGATACATACACATACATATACACACGTATATATATATATATATATATATATATATATATATATATATATATATATATATAAACTCCAGATATATGTGAATATAACACACACATACACATGTATATATATGTATATATAATTCCTGGGAAATCCATCTTTATGTAAAATGAAAAAATCGTGCAATAGTACACTGTTCGTATATTTAGTAAAACTCACAGTCCAATAACTCAATAACTTCCAAAGAAACAATATTCATTTACCTCAGGTTTCTTGTGAAAGATTTGTTCAAGGATTGTATCAAACAGCAAATCAAGGAAATAATAATAATAATGATACTCGGCCAGACGACCAGACATTATAATAATTAAAAAAAGAGAACTTGTAGAATTGTGGACTTTGCTGTCCCGGCGGACCACAGAGTAAAATTGAAAGAATATGAAAAGAAAGATAAGTACCTCGACCTTGCCTGGGAATTGAAAAAACCGTGGACCATGTTAATGACGATTATACCGATTGTAATTGGTGATCTTTGTACAGTCACCAAAAGATTGGTACAAGGACTGGATGACTTGGAAATAACGGGACGGGTGGAGACTGCCCAAACTACAGCATTGTTGAGATCGGCCAGAATACTGAGAAGAGTCCTAGAGACTTAAGGAGACTGTCACTCAAACTCCAGTGGAAAACCATCAGCTAACGCTGATGTGAAAAATTCTCAAGGAGTATAATAATAATAATAATCCTCGATACCAATTGTAGTTGGTATGCTTAGAACGGTCGCCAAGGACCCGGAAAAGAGACAAGAACAATTGGAGATCAGAGGAAGAATTGAGACCATACAGACCACAGCACTGATAAAATCAGCTAGAATAATTAGAAGAGTCCTTGAAACCTGAGGAGATTTGCTGCTACTCAGACTTCAGTGAAAACCACCTGTGAAAACAGTGTGAAAAACCCGCAAGTAGTAAATAATAATGATAATAATAATTTGGAAGGAAGAATCGAATTGATTGATTCTTCTTGGAAATAATTGTGTATTTGGAAGTATTCTCCAAGACTGATTTTTTAAATGTTTTTTTCTCGAAGAATCAGTTCTTCCATTAGAACCGACCTTCAATTCTTAGTTGTGTTATTATCACAACAGATTGGATTTAATGAAAATTAATTAAAAATATTAATAACCATTTTTCTTTTTTTTTGCGTTGTGGTTTAGAGACTACGTATCTCTAATTTAAACACCGCTTTAATCAAAAGACACCAACAACAGATTAGTCATTAATCTTTTCTTCCATCATCATCATAATCAACATATCGTTATCATCATCGTTATCATCATTATAATTAGAAACGAGATTTTATCTCCAGCATCATCATCATTATAACTAGAAATGTGATTGTACCTCCAGCATTATCATCGTCTCGATCATTATAACTAGAAACTCGATTTTATCTCCACCAACGTCATCATTCTCGCTAGCACTATAATGCTGGTAAAATACTCAATATAACAGCCGAATTCATAGAGAATAACCCCACAAAAAACTGTAAAACGAATTACCAACATTATTATCTTCAGTAATATCACTGTTGAGCGATTTCGATCTCGCCTAAGGTGGTCGATATATATATATATATATATATATATATATATATATACACACATATCGTTTTATGGGTTCTTGTTTTCTATTAGCAATGTTCATTTTTAAGAAGATTATTGTTGATGTCCTAATTTGTTTAGCCAACTGAGATCACATAATAATAATAATAATAATAGTCAAATATACTCAGTTATCTGTCACCTCCCGATTCGACAGCCGTAGCTCCGATTCATTATTTGTATTTGAGTCGAAATACAAAATATTTACACTCTGCTGTGTTTAATTAAAAAAGAATTAAGAAAAATGCTCTTGTTTGTCGATCTCACGCCGTTGAAAATTATTGTTTTCGCATCATTTTTTTGCGTGTCATTTTTGTCTGTGTTTTGGCGCCATTTTTTTTCGCGCCATTTTGTCTACTTTCGCTCCATATTAATCTTTTTTTTTCGCGCCATTTTTATCCCCTTTTTGCGTCGAAGATTTCTTCTTTATTTAAAAAAAAAAATCCCGCCAACATTCCGTGCTTTCCACCTTTGCGTTCCTTTCAACCATTTATCCTTCACCGTTCATTTCTCGTTATTTTTCTATTTCGCCGACATATTCGACTTTTTTTTAGGCTTCCTTTCAAAAAGAGGAAATATTACAATACTTTCATTTTTTTCGTAGTGATGAGGAAAGGATATCTTAACCGAAAGAGTTTCCATTATTTCAAAGAAAACTCTTTTTTACTCTTTCGTTTTTGTCTTCAGTCTATCTCCATCTTTCCCCGTGTTGTCCTCTCTTGACAATATTTACAGTATTCATATATATATATATATATATATATATATATATATATATATGTATATATATATATATATATATATATATATATCTTTTGATAGGTGACTGTGTTCTATAACCACGGGAGCGCGTGTTTATTGGTTGTGCTAGTATTTATGCCGGGAACATGTATAGCAACACTTGGTCCGGTAGTTACCATAGGAACACATGTTGTTGCTGAAAATCAGCTGACACCATTTTAGTATATCCACACACGGCGGGGATGCTGCAAAAAAAAAAAAAGAAAACAAATAATAATAATAAAAATAAAATAACAAAATAGTAGATGTAGATTATGTGGTGATAGAGACGAAACGATCATTCACATAAACGAATGCAGCAAATTAGCACAGAAAAAGCATAAGACTAGACACGACTGGGTGGGCAAAGTGATACAATGGGAATTGTTCAAGAAGTTTAAATTTGACCATACGAACAAATGGTATATGCACAACCCAGCATCCATCCTGGAAAATGAGATGCACAAAATCCTCTGGGATTTTGAGATACAAACGGATCACCTAATCTCGGCAAGACAACCAGACTTTATAATAATCAACAAAAAAACCAAAAAAAAACAAACAAAAAAAACAAAAAAAAAACAAACAAACAAAAAAAAAACCCGGAAAAGTAAAAAGAAAAAGAGAACTTGCAGAATTGTGTGGACTTTGCTGACCACAGAGTAAAATTGAATGAAATTGAAAAGAAGAATAAATAGCTCGACTTTGCTAGGGAATTGAAAAAAATTGTTGAACATGAAAGTAACGATTATACCAATAGTAATTTGATGCTCTTGGTACAGTCATCGAAGGATTGATACAGGGACTGGAGGACTTGGAAATATGAGGACAAATATAGACCATCCAAACCACTACATTATTGAGATCAGCCAGAATGCTGAGAAGTGTCCCGGAGACTTCAGGAGACTTGCTGTCACTCAAACTCCTGTGAAAGACCATCAGCTAACGCTGACGTGAAAAACTCTCAAGGAGTAACATAAAAAGCTGCTGTATAGGTGATTTTGCCGGTTCGGCCGACTACAGTAAAAATCAAAGAAAACAAAAAGAGAGATAATTACTTGGACCTAGTTAGAGAACAGTAGATTAAGAGGGTAACGATGATACCAATTGTAATTGACGTACTTGGAACGGTCCCCAAACGCTTGGAAAGAGGACTGGAAGAGTTGGAAATCGGAGAACGAATAGAAACCATTCAAATTATAGCATTGTCAAGATCAACCCGAATACTGAGAAAAGTCCGAGAGACCTGACGAGGCTTGCCGTCATTCAGACTCTAGTGAAAGACTATCAGCCAGCTCTGGTGTTAAAAACTAGCAAGAAGCATAATAATAATGATAATAATAATAATACGAACAGAAAATTAAATAAATAATTGTTTAATTCAAATATCTCGCAGTCCTAGTGCTTTAATCTTTAAAGCACGAGGACTGTATTTAATTCGAAGGTCAAGGGTGTATAACGAATATCATGTGATCGTAGTTAGTTCGGCATATGGATAAATTAGAATCAAGAGTACTGGAAAATAGAGTAATAATAATGCCGACAACCATGGTGTAATGGTTATCGTCGTTGGAATTGGACACGACGATACGAGTTCAAATCCTGGAGGAGACTGGTTGCATTTCATATAGCACAAATACTAATAATTACTAATACCCTTCGGAAAGGTATAAATCCAATTATTCTCCCCCCCAGCTATGGGTAAATAGTAAGACAGATTAGGTTCTTCAGCCTTGGTGAGGCAACTAGTCTAGGAGAAGGAAAACTCTGAATTCAAACCTGTTAAACTCCGCTTAAAAATTGACCTTGTGTCATATCCTGCCCGAGCCAAGGGGGTTGGTAAATATGATAATACCGACAGCCATCAGATATCTACTTTGGTTTGAATTGGGTTAGTTTGCATTATTTCTTTAACGACACATCAACTCCTAATAGGTTATTTAATGCTAAAATTTGGTTCATTTGTATTTAGTAATGAATCAAATTTTAGTATTAAATAATCCGTAAGTTATAATCATAACGATTTTCTATGTTCCATTGCAATTAAAAAAATTATAATCACTTCTTTTCTCAGAATTGTACTACATGAAATATTCCCATCACAAATAATTTACACACAGTTGTATGTTTTTAAGTATTCTTATCTAATACTAACAATTATAGAACAATTATATGGATTCCCTAGTTAGCTGGGGCTGTAAAATACACCGACTGCTTCGCTGCAGAGGGGATATGACACTAAACAATTGCTCCCAGGTTCACTCTGGCCCAGAGTGGTAGCACCTGATAGGGTCCTATCTATGGGTCAAATAGAACTAAACTGTGTACTTCTGCTAAGCTGAATTATTTGAAATAGAACTGTTTTTGACATTGAAACTGTTTACTTATGCTAAACTGAGTTGTTTGAAATGGAACTTTTTTTGACACTGAAACTGTGTACTTATGCTAAACTGAATTGTTTGAAATAGAAGTGTTTATATACATAAAAATGGATTTGGCATTATTTAACCTACAATGGTTGAAGTGCCATAAAACCAAACCAAACCAAACCAAACCAAACATATAGTTTAAAGTAATATTTTCTAAAGACACAACTGGGTGGGGAAGGGGTTTACTGGGAATTGTGTAGGAAATTGAAATTTGTCTATACTATTAAATAGTACATTCGTAAACCAGAATTCTCCAAGAGAATGAGACACATAAAATTCTCTGTGATTTTGTGATCATCTAATTTCGGACAGAAGACCGGAACTAGTTATAATAAACAAAAAAAACAAACAAAAAAAAAAACAAAAAAAAAACAACAACAAAAAACAAAAAAAGAAAGAAAAAACAAAACGAGAACTTGCCGTATAGTGGACTTATAATAGTGGACCATATAGTAACAATGAAAGAAAGCGAAAAGAGAGACATGTACTTAAACTTGGCCAGAAAACTAAAAAAGCTGTGGATCATGAAAGTGACGGTGATACCAATTGTAATTGGTGCACTTGGAATGGTCCTTAAAGACTTGGAAAGGGGACTTGAAGAGTTAAAGTTTAGAAGGTAAATCGAGAACACCATGACAAAAATATTGTTGAGATTAAACAGAATACTGAGAAAAGTCCTAGAGACCTGAAGAGACTTGATCACTCATAGACTCCAGTGATAGACCATCACCTGATGCTAGTGTGAAAAACTCAAAAGGTCTATAATAACAATGATAATCATTTGTTTGCACACAGTTATATGGCTGGAAGTATTACTATCCATTATTAATAATTTCCGTTGTCAGTTTCTCTCTTTAGTGGCATATCAATCTTCGTGAGTTATTTAATTCCTAAGCCATCCTTGTAGAAGAACGGAAGTGGTACTATTTGACCTATAACTTGGAGACAAGGGAGTTTATACCTTTCCCAAGAGTATTGTAGTCCAGTCGCCTGGAAATACAGAATACACCGACGGTATCTCTGCAGAGGGGTAAGACCTCCTCTATGAATGTCCTAGATTTGACACTAAACAATCTGATTGGGAGGCTTCAGTAATGCTGGAGCTTTGGGGAATGCGATGTACTCCTTCACTGTCATCGCTCCCAGGTTCACTCCGGTCCGAGTGAAGGCACCTGATAGGGTCCTATCTCTTGGTCAAATAGAACTGTTTGATATTTAAACTGTGAAAACAAATGACTTATGCCAAATTGAATTGTTAGAAATAGAACTGTTTGATCATTCAACTGTGTATAAACAAATGACTGGTGTTTAACTGAATTATTAGTTATTCATAGCAATACTTGGAACCATTTAACTTTGACTAAATTGAATTGTTAGGAATCGAACTGTTTGAACATTTAACTATGTGTATCTACAAAATGTGTTTACAAATATTTTCATATATTTAATATATGTGTAAAAACAGGATTCAGCATTAGATAATCGACAATGGTAACAAAGAAAAAAGAATAAAGTACAGAGTGAATTTGACTTATACACGGACAGCTTCGTCCAAGAGAAAAGAACAACATTTGATTGCATTTAAACAAAGAAAAGACGAGTTGCCAGCTCGTAAATGTGATTGTGTCTGCAGAACAAAAAGTGCAAAATAAATCAACAAAAAACAAAACAAAACCAAGAAAAAAATTAAATAAAATATAAAAAGTTAAAAATAAGGGAAAGTACTTGCTTACTAAGTAGCTGGGTAAATTGTGCCATATGAATGTTGAAAATTAAAGTTGCGCAGGTAATATACAGAGCACTTGGATTTGTGCCAAAACTTGAATTTGTAGTTCGTGGAAGAATTCTGACCATTAATCAATTTTTTAAACAATCTATTAATCTATGTGTGTGTGTGTGTGTGTGTGTGTAGTATTCTGGACAGTATCAACGTTTCTTCGAATTCCAGTATCTATCTATCTATCTATCTATCTGAATTGCCTGATCTATCTATCTATCTATCTATCTATCTGTGTGTGAGTGTGTATGTGTGTGTGAGTGTTTGTGGGTGTGTAAAACATTTTAGATAACTTACATTAATGACTTTTTTTGGAGTTTCGAGAGAAGATTATTTCCTCATCAGTGAAACTGGTTGGTGTTCCAGCCTTGGTAAAAATCAGCTGATTTTAAAAGAAGATAACCAAGATCCACCAACTGGGCATACTGTAACTACACAATCTTTCTACATTAGTTTCTACTTTCCTTTATATTTAACCTTTTGAGAAACCGTGGTAAATCTATCTCCATCTTTCCCCGTGTTGTCCTCTCTTGAATATCTATTCTGACTGACTTCAGCTGATGATATAATATTTCGAAACCTAATTTTCATGGCTGGTTGACAAGACTATTTAACTTGCAACATTGAGAGCAGCATAATCTTCCCTATGTAAATACGTGTTTACACACACACACACACACACACACACACACACACACACACACACACACACACACACACACACACACATATATATATATATATATATAATACAAAAGGTCAAACAGGATAGAGTATATATATATATATATATATATATATATATATATATATATATATATATATATATATATATATATATATAAGATATTCAATCCGGTATATCCAGAGTTGGAAACAATTCCAAGCAGGACCAATAAAATATTCAAAAATAGAATATTAGATTTAAGTAATCCCGGTCAAGAACTCAATGTTAATAAAATCCACAGAGCAAATAATTTTCTCTTAAAAAACAACCGGTCACATTAAGATAATACATTTATTTTCGTCCTGTTAAACGCATTGATAAAAATCAATGTCCTAAAAAATTAACAGGACTTCTTCTGATCAAACAAGAGAAATGGATTTAAGTCCTGTTCATTTTTTAGACTATTGATTTATATCAATGCTTTTTACAGGATGGAAATAAATTTATTATCTTAATGTGATCGATTGTTGTTTTTTAAGAGAAATATATATATATATATATATAATGAGAGAGAGAGAGATAGAGAGAGAGAGAGAGAGAGAGAGAGATTACTTACGTGTGGCAGGGCACGGTTGATAAGAACAGCGTCGCACATCGACAGGTTTGTTATTCCTGCTGCAGAATTCGTTCGACACAACTTTCCATGTTCGACTGAGGCACTGTACCGCTCTTCTTTGCAAGCCTCTGTCTCCACAGCTCTGTGAACACTGAAGAGAATGAAAGAAAATAATTACCATATATGAGACATTTAAGTATATGACATGCAAATCTAGATTTGTTATAATTTCATTTCAAAATCACAGGAGACGCTTGTGACGTAATGGTTATCGTCGAAGTTAGAGGACTCGGCTACCCGAAAGATTTGGGTTGGGTTTTATGGCATATGCAACCATTGTAGGTTATTTAATGCCAAATCCTCTTTATACATATCCATTTGATATATATGATTTGACTTGGATGGGTTTTATGTCTTATCAACAATTTTAGGTTATTTAATGTTAAATCCTATTTATACATGTATATCAAATATATATGATTTGATTTGGTTGGGTTTTATAGCATATCAACCATTGTAGGTTATTTAATGCCAAATCCTCTTTATACATATATATATTAGATATATATGATTTGGTTTGGATGGGTTTTATGGCATATCAACCATTGTAGGTTATTTAATGCCAAATCTTCTTTATACATATATACATATATATATATCAGATATATATGATTTGGTTTGGATGTGTTTTATGGCATATCAACCATTGTAGGTTATTTAATGCCAAATCTTCCTTATACATATTTATTAGATATATATGATTTGGTTTGGTTAGGTTTTATGGCATATCAACAATTGTTGGTTATTCAATGCTAAATCCTCTTTATACATCATCATCATCATCATGTCGCGCCGTCAGCATGGATATCTCTGACCCTCTCTCTCTACCCCTCCCTATCGTCCATCCGATAAGCCTATCGATAGCTGCCCATGCCTTTGCTAGTCGTGTATTGATGTATGTCTCGGTTAATGAGACACTGTTTCCTAGGTAGGTGAACTTGTCAACTAGTTTCAGAGGGTTACCGTTTAATGTGGAGATGTCGCCTGTTTGATTAAAGCACATATATTCCGTCTGGTATGCATTGACATCTAGGCCTACACCTGCAACGGCACGTTCTCGACGATTTAGCGGGGTTTTGGCTTGGGCGGGTGTGTTTGCTTGAAACACTATGATTTGGTTTGGTTGGGTTTTATGGTATATCAACCATTATAGGTTATTTAATGCCAAATGCTGTTTATACATATATATATTAAATAAATGGTTTCTAAACACATTTTGTTGGTAACATTTTAAACAAGCCTGAGCTCACTTTTTGGCACACAGTTAAATGGTTTCACTTAATTTCAAACAATTCACTTAAGCATTAGTACACAGTTTTCTTGTTTACACATAATTAAATGTAAAACAGTTTTATTTCAAACAATTCAATTTAGCATAAGCACTGTTTCAATGTCAAAATCAGTTCTATTTCGAACAATTCAGTTTAACATGTCAACAAAGTTAAATGTTTCCAAATATAGCTATGTATCACAAACAGTTCAATTAAACATTAGTCATTTGTTTACACAGTTTAATGTAAAAACTGTTCTATTTCTAACAATTCAGTTTGGCATATGTACACAGTTTAAATGTCAAACAGTTCTATTTGACCCAGAGATGGGACCCTATCTAGTGCAACCACTTCGGGTCTGAGTGGACATGGGAGTAATGGTAATAATGGGGTACGCTGAAGCCTCATTATCAGATTGTTTAATGTCATAACAGGACACTCTTTGGGAGAGTATTACCCCTCTGCAGAGATGCATTCAGTGTATTCTACAGCCCTAGATGACTGGGCCACCACCCGAAAGAGTCTGTTTGCATTTCACATAGCACTAATAACTTTAGGAGAGGCATGAATTCAATCCTCCTCCTTCTATCTATGGGTGAATAGTGCAGCAGACTGGGCTCTTTACTCTTGGTATGGGAACCGGTATAGGAGATGGAAAACTTTGAATTCAATCTAGTTGTAGTTGTAGAGAGTGATGGGCTCCACTTGGCTTTTCCTGCCTAAGAAACGCTTCATGAGTATCGCTCCAGCGACCAAACTAGGTAACGGGACTAGTGAAAGTCACACGGCGTCCCATTCGCTGGTATCATTTATATATTTGATGTTGGAGTGAAAAGTAAAAATTTAGGCACCTTTCTTTAAGAAGAATTTATTGAAATGATTTTCGATCGATAAGCAAACTCTATGTACACATTTAAATGAATTTGATATTACTGGATGAATGAAAAAACTGTAGCAAAATATTTGCGGCTTTAACTTACAAACCTGCTACATAATATTCGTAATCTTCTTCAGTGCCAACTAAAACCATCCATTCCATTAAAAATTATTCAAGAATCAAAGGTGCGTTTGCATTTATAATCTACTAATTTTTTTGTGCAATTTGTGTTAAAATCTGGTAACTTAGTAATATTTTGTAACTTTATATTCAGTTCATTTATTTGGGGGCGAAGGAAATTGAATTTGGTTACAAGAGTGGGGCATCAACTGAAAGGTTTGAGAAGCCTGGAATAAGAGGAGGTTCGACTTTCGTAGTATTCATATTTACCAACCCCTCCGCTTGGGCAAGATATGATATAAGCGGAGTTTAACAGGTTTGAATTCAGAGTTTTCCTTCTCCTACACTAGTTGCCTCACCAAGGCTGAAGATCCTAGTCTGCCCTACAATTTTCCCATAGCTGGAGGTAGATTAATTGGATTCATACCTTTCCCAAGGTGCTATGTGTAATGCAATCAGTCTCGTCCAGGATTTGAACTCGTGTCGCCGTGTCCATTTCCTACGACGATAACCATTACACCACGGGCACCTCCAATACCTTTCGTAGTATTTGATTGGTTTGGCTTGGCTTCTTTGTTTAATGGCAAATCAATTTTCGTGGGTTATTTAATGCCAAAGCCATCCTTGTAAGAGAACAGTAGCGGTGTGGAATTTTGGCCTTCGACTCGGCAAAAAATGCCATTCCAAGGTGATGCACCGGAAGGAAGTGACACATTCTAATGGCAGTTATGAGAGGAAATCGCGTGGGCGGAAATTGGCTGATGAAATGGGACGAGCTAAAAAATTCCCATGGTACTCTCATAGACTGATGCACCGGAAGAGAGTGACCTGTGAACTGCATGACAGTTATTTCCGCTTGATGACGATCCAACATGCGATTCCAAAAATCGAGTAGGCGACTGAGTGGGCGTTGAACTATTATATAACTCAGTCAAGACAGAAGTCAGACAGTTGCAGTTGGAGAACGAACGGAGTTATAGTCGAGATGTGGTAAGGAAGACCACACCAGGCCGAAGGGGCTCGGGGCCCCCGATTGATTTGGGGTCCAGAGAAGTTGCTGATAAGATGCAGTAAAGAAAGCCATCATCCAGCAGAGAGCTGGGCCCAAGAGCCTCTGGTTGAGCATCAGGAGAACAAGAAAGACACAACGCTGACGGCCATAAGAGCGGGGTCAAAATATTGCAGTTTCTGTTCGGTCTCCAGCTCCCTCTCACACGCAAACCTTGAGTAACCCTTTTCGAACCCTTACAATAAAGTGAAAGGTAAATATTTATCTAAAAGAGTTCTTCACTCGTCTGTTATTCATTGCGTCGGTATGTAAACTGCATGAACATGTATATGAGAATACAACAGCGGTACTATTTAACCTATGTCTTGGGGACAAGCGTTTATATCTTTCTCAAAATTATTAATCCAAAAACGAACGTAATAGCGCGACTGGAGATCGAACTCGCTCACTACGATGTCGCAGTCCCGTACGTCTGCCACTACACCACAGGAACTCTTTTCTCGTAGAATTGGGAAGAGCAATATGCGTACAATTTATTCAGCAATGGATTTACTTACTTCCGACCAGTAGGAACTGATGTGCCAGTAGAAAGTCTCCGGAGGTGGACAGGGTATTTGGTTGTCACAGGTTTTTTTCAGTGGAATGTTAGGTTTGGCGATGTGTTGGCAGTTGGAGTCCAGAGTGACTTTTAGGGCTCCGGACAGTTTGTCAAGTTTGGTGCATTTTAAAGTTCGTTTGCGTATACCCCCTGGGCCACAACTGGCTGTGCACTGCAATTATCAATAATCAATAAATTAATAATAATAATAATAATGATAATTACAATAAAGAACAATTGTATCGCGGCGAAAATTGATAATACTGAACAGAATAGCAAGTGTAGGTTTTGTAGAGACAGAAATGAAACGGTTAATTGCATACGAAGAGAATGCAGCAAACTGGCACAAAAAGAGTAAAAGACTAGGTATGGCATGGCGGAGAAGGTGAACAACTAGGAATTGTGCAAGAGATTAAAATTTGACTATACAAATAGTTTATGCACAAACCAGAATTCATCCTTGAAAATGAGGCGCAAAAAATTCTCTGGGATTTTGAGTTACAAACAGATTGCTTATTAATTAACAAGAAAAAAAAAGAACTTCTCATTTGTTGGACTAAACGGTTTCACACGTTGGTCTGTAAAACTTAAGGAATCATAATCAGCTAAAGTTGATGTGAGAAACTCCCAAGGAATAAATGATTATTGAACAGTTGGAAATCAGAGGAAAAATCGATACCATACATACTACAGCATTGTTGAGATCGGTCGGAATATTAAGAAGATTCCTAAAAACCTGCGGAAGATTGCTGTCCCTCAGACTCTCCTGAAAGACCATCAGCTAACTCTGGCGTGAAAAACTCGCAGGAAGTAAAAGAAAAATAATAACGTTATGTGGAGAGAAAGATTAAACAGATTCGTCAGCATTTGAACACTTTTTGATTTATCAAACGTTATTTAAGCGATTGTTTACTCTTATCTATTTAGTATATAAATATGTGTGTGTCTGTGTGTTTATAGAGGGACAGAAAAAGAGGTAGATAGCATATAGATAGATGGGGTGTGTACACTTAAATGTATATAACACATTTGTTAGTACCTATATATATATATATATATATATATCGAGATTTCTGTTGTTATGATAGCACAATGCATTTTAAAAACTTCGTTTGCATATATATATATATATATATATATATATATATATATATATATATATTCAATAACATAATATTCTTAATATTCTTATAATTTTTTCAGTATTATATATTCAGTATTTTGGTATTGATATCTTTATATATATTTTAATATCAAAAATATTTTAATAATTTAAAAGTGGACGGCTGCTTAGTCTTACCAGGCTTTGATAGTGAGTTCGAAACACAACTGGTCTTGTGCCAGAAATTTGCTCTCTTTGAAAATTTAGAGGACATATGCATATTCTTTTTGGATAAACACAATTTTTTTTACATTTGGTTTCTTGTTTTGTTGAAGTGTTACAGTATTTTGGAGTTGACAGTTTTATTGAAACATTACCATCGAAATTTGTGCGTTCAAATTTATCATTGAAATTGTAGTGTAAGTTTTAAAATTTGCTTTCTAGTTCAGGTATATGCTATTTTAAAACAAAATGCCCTTATATTTCCTGAAATGTTTTGATTTTTTGGACTGACAAATGTTATCTATTTTTATGACAATTTAAGTAAAATTTTACTTTTTATACATATTTACCCAATCCTCCGCTCGGGCAGGATATGACACACGGTCAATTTTACTTTTTATACATATTTACCCAACCCCTTTGCTCGGGCAGGATATGGCACACGGTCAATTTTACTTTTTATACATATTTACCCAACCCCTTCGCTCGGGCAGGATATGGCACACGGTCAATTTTACTTTTTATACATATTTACCCAACCCCTCCGCTCGGGCAGGACTGTCACAGAGCATATCGTGTGGACAGAGGAACAATGGAATATGGTTCACTTTAGTGATGAATCTAAATTCAATTTGTTTGGATCTGATGGTAAGAGGTTTGTAAAACGTAAAATGGAGAACGCTTATTTCTTCAACGCGTTAAGAAAACTGTGAAATTTGGAGGATGGAGCATAATGGTATGGGGGATGATTTCTTCAGCGGGAGTAGGACCCATTGTTTATATCTACCAACCCCTCCGCTCGGGCTGGATATGACACAAGGTCAATTTTTAAGCGGAGTTTGACAGGTTTGAATTCAGAGTTTTCCTTCTCCTAGACTAGTTGCCTCACCAAGGCTGAAGAACCTAGTCTGTCCTACTATTTACCCATAGCTGGAGGGGAGAATAATTGGATTCATACCTTTCCCAAGGGTATTAGTGCTATGTGAAATGCAATCAGTCTCGTCCAGGATTTGAACTTGTGTCGCCGTGTCCATTTCCTACGACGATAACAATTACACCACGGGCACCTCCAAATTTTACTTTTTATAACCTGGTAGATATATACAGAGTGATAAAAAAATCCGAGTACTTATACGATATAATTTCAAACACTCACCACATGTTAACCATCACTATCTACACATTGTGAGAATTTCATACAGGGGAATAAAATTTTCTTAACGTTTCTATGAGATTATCTTTATCAGAAAAATTGAACTAATATTACGGAGACCACCGAGGTAAGATTCCAAATGATGCGTGAGAGGAATGGTAAACAAGTCAAGACTTTAAAATCCTGAAGGAACACTGATAGAAACGTTACCATTTTTTGAAACACTAATATATATATATATATATATATATATATATATATATATATATATAAATGACTTTGGTTTGGCTGTTTTATTAAGCATACAATCTAATAGTGAAAAACCTTAAACTAAGGCTTTAAAGTCAACATCCGGTCTATAGAGGAATAACGTAGCTATCAAGTGGACTCAGACAATTTTTTCGACGTGAAGAAAAGTGAAGAAAATAGCTTGAGTTGCCAAATTCCACTGGTTCAAAGTCTATATGCAGACTGCAGAACTAATTATGTTACATTAAGGAAATAGTACTGAGGGAAAAAAATGACACAATTATATGCTTTTTCTGTTATATCATTATTTTTTATTTTATTTTATTTTTTAATTTCTAATTGACTTTGAAATAGATAATCTTACACGTTACAAACGGAATAAATTGTTTTAATTAGTAATCTTTTCGGTGTACTGTTTATTAGCGTCGCGACGGCCCGACTGACAAGTTTCATTTACAGACGATATATATATATATATATATATATATATATATATGTATATATATATATATATATATATATATTATGAAGTTAATGAACATACATGGGCATGTTCATTTATGATTTTAAACTTTGTCGTAATTCTGCAGTAGACATAGCTTTCTTAATGAAAACTAATACAACATAAAAAAATTTATAAGTGCTTTCGTATAGTTAGAATTTTCCCAATACATTCTTATACTAAAATGATTTACGATGTATTCTTATAGTAAAATCATTTGCTATGAAATCTTATAGTAAAATCATTACAATGTATTCTTATAGTAAAATCATTTCCAATGTATTCTTATAGTAAAATCATTTCCAATGCATTCTTATAGTAAAATCATTTACAATGTATTCTTATAGTAAAATCATTTCCAATGCATTCTTATAGTAAAATCATGTACAATGTATTCTCATTGTAAAATAATTTATAACGTATTCTTATTTTGAAATAATTTACAATGCATTCCTATTGTAAAATCATTTCCTATCCATTCCTTTGGTAAAATCTTTTACGATGAATTATTACTTTAAATCATGGGTAACGCATTTTTATGGTAAAATAATTTGCAATGAATTTTTATAGTAAAAACATTTGTAATGCTTTCTTATAGTAAAATAGTTTATAATGCATTCATATAGTGAACTTATTCATTATGCATTTTTATAGTCAAATTATTTGCGATGCATTCTCAAAGAGAAATTATTTATAATGCATCTTTATAGTAAAATTATTTGCAATGGATTTTATTGTAAAATTACTTACAATGAATTTTCATAGGACAATTATTTACAATGCATTCTTATAGAAAATATATTTATATTTTCTCATTGATTGATTGATTAATTGATTTTAACGTCAACCTGTCTGGGGTTATTTAAGCCTCGAAGTTAAGGAATTGCATTCATTGTACGTTCATATCTACATTTTTTGTATAAGTGTTTCTTAAAGATATTTTTGCCAACTTCCTAATCGAATACGAATAATTTTTTAAACAGGTTTGTATAACGCAGAGATGGGACCCTAATAAGTACTACCACCCGTGCCAAAGTTGGTCTTGGAGTGGTGATTGTGAAAAGATTCTCCTACTCCCCAGATCCCCAGAACAGGAGCCTGACTATCAAATACAGTTTGGTGTCATACCCAGGAAAGCACCCCTTTCTGCAGATGTATTCTAATCCTCGTAGACAGCGTGCTAAGGCTGTTTTAAGAACTATGCTTAAATTTCTAGACTCGTAATTCTGGTGGTCTGTTACGTTTTTTTTCCTTGGTGGTTTGTTCAGTTTTTGTTTATCAACCCCATTATTATTGTTACCTTGACAACTTCGGCAAATGTATCCGAAGCTGACGAATTTTGCGTCATGTTACCTAGATATTGCAAAACTATT
This sequence comes from Sepioteuthis lessoniana, assembly GCA_963585895.1. Lineage (NCBI taxonomy): Eukaryota > Metazoa > Mollusca > Cephalopoda > Myopsida > Loliginidae > Sepioteuthis > Sepioteuthis lessoniana. The sequence goes on along the minus strand of OY757934.1, from coordinate 56,100,003 downwards.
GACTCTCCCTAGTCGTTAAATTAAATGATTATATGTGTTAGCATTTTTAACGCTGAAACCACTCCTACCTCTTGGTGTAATATCCTCATCGGGGACTTGAATACTATTCTATAAGTTCGACCATTTTTACGTAAAACTACTTAATCGATAATTGACTTTTTCTTTGTCATAATTAGTTTGCATTTTAATTGCATTCTTTTATAATTTTATTGCACATTACCGGGTGTGTCCGGGTGGATTGTCGGTGCAATTAATAAATTTCAAATAGAAATATTACTGAAGCTTTCAATAACGTCTTGGGATTTTCAGGGATTAACACCCACCCTGACGTCAGAGATGATTTCGAGTAAAATGATTTCACCCTATATGAAAAAACAAAACCAAAAAAACAAAACAAAAAAACAAAAAACAAAAAAAAATCGAAATTAATTTGCATTTCATTTGGGAACATGCATGTAATTTCTTATGTGCACACACACACACACACACACACACACACACACACACACACACACACACACACACACATATACATATATATATATATACTCACACAAATATATATATATATATATAATATGAAAAAACCCCCCAAAAATGAAGATATTCAGCGGATGTATTTATCTATATATGAATAATATGCCGATATTTACACTTCGTTTTTTGTTAAACCATCTTCAAGGTGATATTAATATTTGATGTTGTATCCCATCCCAAATTTTTTTCGATATATATATATATATATATATATATATACAATCCGGTTAGCAGGGCCTAGAATACATTGACTCTATCCTCTGCTGAAGAGTAAATCCCCTGCTTAAAATGGATTGTCCTTGGTACGACACTAAACTATATCTGACGACGAGGCTCCAGTTCTTGAGTTCTGAGGAGTGTGGAGTACTCCTTCATTGTTATTACTCTCAGGTTCACTATGATCCGGAGAGGCTGGACCTGTTAGAGTCCCATTTATGGGTCAAATAAGACTGTTCAGTCAATACACAACGGGTTATTATTACTGGTTCCTTGAAAGCATCCAAGGGAGTGCAAATAACTTGTATTAGATAGGAATACTTCGTATCACGTATCCGTGGACAAAAACAATAAAAACTCTAAAGAAACTACTACAAAAAAATGAGAACATGAAATTATTATGAACACAATTCCCTAACCTCAATGCATAAAATAACCTCAGACGAGTTTTCATGTCGTTAAAATTAACGAACCAATGAATCAATTATATATATATATATCCCTACAGAAAATGAAAGTGAAACACCATGAATACGTATCCTTTTATTGATTATCATACCCAATCAACCATTCTGCTGAGAGGAAATGAATAAACTATCTGGATATGAATAAACTATTTCTCCTTTTAACGTTCAAGTTTAAAGTGAAAATTTATATGCATTTCTTAAAGAATCTATTGAAACGACTTTCGATCTTGAAGAGAAGTGAGTTGGTCGACCGTAGTCGAGGGCGATCCGAAGGCTCCCTTTTCAATAGCTATTACAATAAGGTGTAGGGAAGGGCGCTACTGCTTTTCCTGGATTTTTTCGCTTACACTTGATCCATACTTTATAATGCTGAGTGTTAAGCAAGGAGGCATCAAGTACCATTTTTTGAGTCTTTGGTATGACTCGACCTGGGATTGAACTCCGACCTCCCGGACCTTTGGCGAACCCTGAACCCCTGTACCAATGAGAAGTTGTCTAGGTTAAAATTGTGGTAAGGGTAACCCGAAGTTTAACTGTTTTAGACTTTATTTTTCCGTTGCAGGTATCATTGGGGAACGAGAAAATTTACGAAATCAAATTATAGTTTATTAAAACTTTTCTCGATCTCCAATGATACCAGCATTAGAAAAATAAAGTCTAAAAATGTTCAACTTCAGATTATCCTTACCTTTTAACCTGAACTAAAAACAATGGGGTGATGTTGTGGCTAACATACTCGATAGCAATATGATAGCAATCGAGTTCAAACTCTAGTAGCGTTATTGCGTTCACTTTTGGTCTAAAACCCTTGAGAAAGGCATGAACTTCCTTACCCACACCCAGCTATGGGTTAAATTGTATCACTATAAATCACTTCTACAAGGATGGATTTGACATTAAATAACCCATGAAACTTGATAGGTCATTAAACAAAGACCACGAAACCTAAAACTAAATCCACATTCAAAGGAATCGTATGTTACTGGATGAACGAAAAAACTAGCAAAATATCCCAAACTTTGTGGAACTGTTAAGCCCATTTGACAAACTTTTTCAAGTTCGTATTTAGTTTTAGCTGTATGCATTATTTACTTAACAAATAGAGAAGCACTTTGAATCGAGAATGTAGTGATTTGTGACTCAAAATCACAAACCTACAACCTAATAATCGTAATCTTTTCAGTAACCACCACACTTACCCTTTTCTTAAAAAAAGAGCGTTTGCGCTTATAGTTGACTGATTCTTATGTAAAGTATATTAAACTCTGGCATATTATGTTTTGTTGTTTGATATTCAATTGATTAATTTGTGAGTGAATTTGAATTAAATTTATTTACAAGGGGGACATCAAGTAATACGTTTGTGAAGTCCTACTTTAAACATATTTAGGGGTTAGATAAATAAAAATAAAATAGATAAAATAAGATAAATTCAAAAAGTGTAGAAATTCCAACAAGTCCCTGATTGGAAATAGGGCGGCGCATGCTCGGAGAAAGGATTATCCCAGCGCAAAAGAGAAATTCTACCTTACTTCAGCCTCTACCGTAGTACTGAACGGAACCTTTTCATTAGCAGCGAAGACATGTGCCGATTAGGTCTTGTAGCCTGATACCTAGCCATGTCTACAGCAAGCGAGCTGAAACAAACATTATCAAAAACACCCATTGGACTCGACCATTCCAACTTTGGACTTTTCAAATACTAAAAACGACAAGTACATTTCAACGCCTTGTTTGGGAGACGCGACTGTTCTCAAATAGTCCAAGAAGACTTTCTCTCGCTCTAGAATAGCCGAATGAAATCCAAAAATAAAATTGAAATTCAAAAGGTATCTCCTCTCTTTGACTCCTTCCTTTTCTTCCTTCCTTCAGTAATTCCTTTGCAGCCTTCATACACACAGAAGCCAACGAATTAAATGGAGAAAAGAAGAAAGAAAACAAGGAAGTAAAATATGTAAACCCAAGTACCCGCAACTTACGAAGCTACCCCCGCAACCCCCCCCCAATAAATAAACAACCAAATCCTCTCTCCACCCCATACATATCATTAGATTTAAAATACATTGCTTGTATGAATGCAGGGCGTTTTGAAATAGCTATTAAGGTTTCATACTGACCGCGCTCCACGCTGAAGCTGCCCACTGGTGGACTCTTCCCTCTGGACACTGGGATTGTGGTCGGCAGGTCCGGCGGGAGATCGGTTTCGGACTGGGACCACATTCCTTGTCCGCAAGGTTCTCCCACTTTTTGGCTGTTCTCCGCGAGCAGGAAACCTTTCGAACTTTTGTTCCTTTACCGCAGGACACAGAACACTGAAAGAGAAATGAAAGCTGCATGAAAAGATTTGTTTTGTTGAAGTTTTGGGATTTTTCGGACTAGTATCCTTATCATTGTTGTTTGGATATAGTGCGTCATCCAGATCACTTTAGGGTATTAGTAATTCTTGCAATTTCGGCACACGTTGCGAGGCTTTGTGTTCGCTTGTGACAGGCTTTCCACTCGAACTTCAGTATACAATATTTGAAATATCATTATATAATCTCTTAGATATTTTCTCCTTATAAAATGTGGAAAAACATGCCTGATATTATCTATAGCCTAAAAAAATTAAGTTTTTATTTCTATATTTTCTATATTCAATCCATATAAAACAATGGTTTAACTAAGTACCCTTCTATAAACAACATTCCTTACAGCTTTCGATGTTTCTCAAATCTGCCTCCTTTGAAGAACTTTGATTTCACTGCTGTCTTCACATCTGTTAACTAACGTTGAGCTGCTATATGCATATCAGCTATTATATTATTACGGATTCACATCATCTATTGTGTCATACATATTACTTATCATAACCCTTACATCTTATCGTTTACTTTTTACCTGGTATCTTTTACCTTTTACCCACCATCCTTTACCATTTAATTTTTTAATTTTTTATTTAACCAATCATTGTAGATGTAATATAATGGCCGAGGGATTTCGTTTTATATATCTTGCCTTTCGGTTTAGTTAGGCTGAGAACCTTTCGCTTAGCGCATGGGTTAGTTAGATGCGACATGAGCGCAGGTGTTCACGCGCGTGCGCGGGGAGGATGTGTCATTCAGAGATGTCAAAATAAAAATCCCAGATAGGAAAATGAAACTTGGGGATGTGAATGACGTCATGCACCGGAAGCGTGCGCGGAGGATTTGGGGGGATTTGAGAAAAGTCAATTAGTTGAGTTTTGCCGTCGGAAGAAGAAGGTTGACTTTCGCTTGCTCGCCGAGGCCTTGTGGCGGGTGCGCACGTGATGGGGGGGGGCTGCAGATGGAAAAGTCAGCATAGAAAGATTGTGCCACTCTTCTTATGTCGAAAAACCTTTTAACTCAAAGGTAATAAAAAAAAGTTTCATACCTGAACTGAGAAGACGTAAGTGTTTTTGTCTTTCTTTTCTTTGTTTAATGGCATATCAACTCTTTTTAGGTTATTTAATGCCAAAGCCATTCTCCTAGAAGAACAGTAATGGTACTATTTAACCCATAGCTGGGAGGATAAGGGGGTTCATACCTTTCCCAAGGGTATTTGCCCGAAAGTGAACGTAATAGCCCGACTGGAATGCGAACTCGCGTACTACGATTCCGCAGTCCATCGCTTTAACCACTACACCACGAGGATGTTTCTCTAATCTTTCTTCTTTGAAGAACGTTGATTTCATTGCTGTCTCTGCATCTATTAACAGCAACATAAAGCTACCAAATGCATTTTAGCTATTACATTATTACAGATTTGTATCATATATTGCGTAATACATGTTACTTATCATAACCCTTACAAGTTATCATGTCCTCTTGGTGTAATGGTTAAAGCGATGGACTGCGGACTCGTAGTACGCGAGTTCGTACTCCAGTCGCGCTGTTATGTTCACTTTCGGGCAAATACCCTTGGGAAAGATATGAACCCCCATATCCTCCCAGCTATAGGTTTAATAGTACCACTACTGTTCTTCTAGGAGAATGGCTTTGGCATTAAATAACCAAAAAGAGTTGATATCCCATTAAACAAGGAAACCAAACCAAACCTGTAAATATTTCAACAATTTTGCTTTTTTTGAAAAACTTTGATTTCACTATTGTGTCTACATTTACTAACAGCAACATAGAACTACCAAATTCATATTAATATTCATACTATCACAGATTTACATTATTGCGTTATACATATTACCTATTATAATCATTATGTATTATCGTTCTTTTTACCTGGTATATTTTAATTTTTAACTGGCATCTTTTACCTGGCATCTGGTACCTTTTATCTGGCATCTGTTACCCTTTACCTGGAATCTAATACCTTTTACCTGGTATCCAATACTTTTACCTGGTGTCTAATACCTTTAATCTGGTATCTGGTTCTTTTTAGCTGGTATCCAGTACCTTTTACCTGGTATCTGATACCTTTTATTTGCCAATACTTTTAATCTGGTATCTGGTTCTTTTTACCTGGTATCCAGTACCTTTTACCTGGTATCTGATAACTTTTATTTGATATCTAATACCTTTAATCTTGTATCTGGTTCTTTTTACCTGGTATTCAGTACCTTTTACCAGGTATCTGATAACTTTTATTTGCTATCAAATACCTTTAATTTGGTATCTGGTTCTTTTTCCCTGGTATTCAATACCTTTAATTTGTTACCTGGCTCCTTTTACCAGGTATCTAATATCTTTTTCACCTCGCTCATTACCTTTTATTTTTTTACTTTTTATTTATCTATTCACTGTAGATGATTGGGACACTAAGAGAAAATGTTTCAAGATTTCCTCTGACAGAATAAGCCGCTTTATATAAAGATTACATGGTGTTCAGAGAAGAAACATTATCATTTTTCAATGAATTATTCAGACAAGTATCCTCATTTCTGTTATTTTGATAGGGTTGCGCCTAAATCCCTTTCTGACTTTTCTAGTATTGTCTTAAACGAAGTTGATCACCATGTCAGACTGGTTGAGGCACTTCCATTTTTTGTTTTGAATTCAGAATTATTCCATTTTTCCTTCTTCTTGACTGGATGCTTTAACAAGGATAGAGCACTTAACTTGCCTTTCTATTTCAACAATTGAGAAGGAGAGAGAAGAGTTAAAAAATGCCACACGCTCACTCTGTGGGATAGTTTTAAAACAGATTAAATTTCATTTAACACAATGTCAAATTTCTGAATGCTCACCGTAGACCAGTGTCCAGAGCGCCACCTGGCAGGGCAAGGATTAGTGTTGCAGGACTTCTGTCGCGCTGGTTTAGGTACATTGGCGCACATTTTTTTTTTTACTTTTCTATCTTTTCCGTGTTCTGTAATTTGTTTGCAGTATATTTTACGTCGTTTTTTACCTGTGCCACAGGATTGTGAGCAAACCTTCCAGGCTCCAGGAACCCACCTGAAATTAAAGTCAGTCTATTAAAAACAATATCACACAGACACACAGACACACAGTGATAAAAATAGATTTAAACTTATATGATAAAGGTTAATAATAGAAAAATTGATAGTGATATAAATAAAGTAAAGTAAAGTTGGCGACCGTAGTCGAGGGTGATCTGAAGGCTCCCTTTTCAATAGCTACTACACCAAGATGTAGGAGAGGTCGCTAATCCTTTCCCTGGATTTGTCCACTTTATCCTTAATCCATACCTTTATAATGCTGAGTGTTAAGCAAGGTAGCATCACGTACCATTTTTTGAGTCTTTAGTATGACTCGACCTGGGATTGAACCCTGGTCTCCCGGGCCATTGGCGAACACTCTAACCATTTGGCTAATGGGATAAAATTAATGGTATCAGTATTATTATTGGAATAATAGTAATAATATGGTCCCCAAAGCTGGATATCACACTGTCTCAAAATGTAGAGAATACTCGACGAAGTAATAAAGTTTATCGAGAAAACCATGGAAACCTGGAGAGAGGAATTGAAAGCTGGAAGAAAAAGCTTAGCAAAAGATCCAGAGAGGCATATTCCAGAGAGATTCACTATCACCATTACTGTTTCTAGTAGCGATGATGCCACTCAATCACAGCCGGACACAAACTCTGTAAATCCCAAGAAAAGACCAAACCACTTAATGTACAAAGACAACGTCAAACTGTTTGCCAAAAACGAAAAAGTATTGGAAACCCTAATACTGTCTGTTAGAATATACAGTCAAGATATAAGGATGGAATTCGGCATAGAAAAATGCACCATGCTAGTTGTGAAAAGCGGGAAACGACGCATGACAGAAGGAATCGAATCAAGAAGGAATCAAATCAAGAAAAAATCAAAACGCTCGGAGAATATTGGAAGCTGACGCCATCAAATAAGCGGAGATGAAGAAAAAAAAAGAGTATCTCAGGAGAACCAGAAAGTTACTCGAAACAAAACTATATAGCAGGAACCTAATAAAAGGGATAAATACCTGGACTGTCCACCTCGTAAGATACTCTGAACAATTCTTGATGTGGACCAGAGAAGAATTCGAAAAATGGACCAGAGAACAAGAAAACTAATGACCATGCATAAGGCATTGCATCCTAGAGATGACGTTGACAGACTATATGTACCAAGAAAAGAAGGAGGAAGAGGACTTGCCAGCATTGAAGACAGCGTTGACACATCGATATAACGACTCGAAGACTACATAAAAAAACTGCCGAGGAACACTGATCACAGCCACCAGAAACAATACTGACAACACGAGGATCAGCAAAACGGAAATTACCAGAAAATAAAAATGGGAGAAAAACAACTCTATGGACGTTTTAAGTGACTAACAAGTGACATCTCACACGAGAAAACTTGGACGAGGCTAAGTAAAGGAAATTTTAAGAGAAACTGAATCTCCCCTAATAGCAGCACAAAACAACGCCATAAGGACCAACCATATCAAAGCAAGAATAGATAAGACGCAACGAAACAGCAGATATAAGTTATGCGGTGATAGAGACGAAAACATCAGTCCCATATTAAACGAAAGAGTATAAGACTAGACACGACTGGGTGGGAAAGGTGATCCAATGGTAATTGTGCAAGAAGTTTAAATTTGACCATACAAACAAATGGCATATTCACAACACAGAATCTGCCTTGGAGAATGAGATGCACAAACTCCTCAGGGATTTTGAGATACAAACGGATCACCTAATCATGGCCAGACGACCAGACTTTATTAAAAAAAGGAAGAACTTGCAGAATTGTGGACTTTACTCTCCCGGCAGACCAGAGTAAAATTGAAAGAAAGCGAAAAGAACGATAAATATTTGGACCTTGCAAGAGAATTGAAAAAACTGTGGAACATGAAAGTGACGGTGATAACAATTGTGATTGGTGCTCTTGATACAGTCAGCAAAGAATTCGTTCAAGGACTGGAGGATTTGGAAATAAGAGGACGAGTATAGACTATCCAAACTACAGCATTGTTGAGATTGGCCAGAATACTGAGAAGAATTCTGGAGACTTGAGGCGACTTTTGTCACTCAAACTTCAGTGAAAGACCATCAGCGAACGCTGATGTGAAAAACTCTCAAGGTGTAATATGATAAATTAATAATAATTGTAATAATAGTTGTCTGAAATTTTGAGATGAAGCTTGATGATTTTTATCATTAAGGGTTTTCGGACTATTGTCTTCATCTTTATTGTCATTTCTACAACGTTTCGGCCGATATGTCCACAGACAAATACTCGAAGAAGGCTGGAGGACATATCGGCCGAAACGTTGTGGAAATAACAATAAAGAAAATAGTCCGAATAGTTCTGAATAAAAATATTAAAAAATATCAAGACAATATATTAGATATATTAAGAATATTAAAGACTTCGATTGTGAATATATTATAAGATAAAACGCTAAAAACATTTTTAACAAAACATAAGTTTGATATTAATAATAATATTTATCACCATGTTTTCCTAAATAAATAAATAAATAAATTGACAGATCTTTTCTCAAAATAAAATAGGTTAACTTATTGAAAAGATTTCAGTTGCTGAAGGTTCCGTGAGTCTTGTTAAATTTTTTTTGATACATAAGGATACATGACACTAAAATCACTAAATAGCATCAAGAAAATACAACTGAGGATGATGGTAGCTACTTTTAATACCAACACCCATCTCCTGCTACAGCCCTACCAATGTTAATGAAGAAACTGACCTCATTGCTTTTTATAATGAACTATCCTCTCTTGTTCGTAGCATCCCAAAACACAACGTTCTCGTTATCGGCGAAGACATGAATGCCCAAATTAGTAAAAATGAAATAATAATAATAATGATAATGATATTGACTGTATAAGAGAATTAACAATGTTCAGATTTGTTTCGAGCATTTTTAGAACGTACCTGGCTGGACATGCCCATGCGCGACATTGGTAACGTTGGGTAGGCGGTCTTATGGTGAGGTCACACAGGTCTGGTTCAACCTTGACATTATTCTTCTCGTACCTACATTCTGTTTCGATCACTTTCTCACCTTAAAAAAACAAACAGAAAAAAAACCCAAAAAAAACAAACAAAAAACAAAACAAAAACAATGAGCATTCGACGAACAAAGTTGTCTATAAATTAGTTTAATCTTGGTACGCCAAACTCTGAAAAAATAGAATGCACGTGGTGTTGTGGCTAATTTGCTGGACTGTGACATCGTAGTGAGCAAGTTAGAACGCTATTACGTTCACTTTCGGACTAATGCCCCTTGGGAAAGGTATGTACTCCCTTATTCCCCCAGCTATGAGTTAAATAGTACCACTACTTGGCCCATTTGGCTCCATTTGCAGAATACACCGACTGCATCCTAGCAGAGGGTAAGCCCTCCCCACAACGAGTATTCTGGATATGACACTAAACAATCTGTTGGAGAGGCTCCAGTAATGCTGTAGCTATGGGGAATGCGGAGTACCCCTTCATTGCCATCGATCCCAGGTCTACTCTGGCTCAGAGTGGTAGCGTCTGATAGGGTCCTATCAATGGGTTAAATTGTACTAAACTATGCACACATGCCAAACTGAATTATTTGAAACAGAACGGTTTACTTGTATGAAAATGGATTTGTCATTAAATAACCTACAATGGTTGGTATGCCATAAAACCAAACCAAACCAAAACCAAAGTACCGCTACAAGGATGGTTTTGTCATAAACTTACCACGTGGTTGCCTTTTTAAAAGAATCGATTGGCTGAGGTAATTGGCCAATCGGACCTGACCCGTCACAACAAAAGTCACGACTGAGAGATTCTACTGACAAAGCAATATTTTTCCTTTTTGTTGCCAGTTATTTCGGTCTCTATAGATGGAAAGTTAGGATTAAACATTATTATTGTGAAGAAAACCTTTCATTGGTTGGCGAAGGTAAAATTGGCTGCCAGGCTGCAAAGATTATTGACCTTGGAAGAGGATGTTTTAGTTATCTGTCAACAATTGAAAGATTTTTTTTTATTTTGCTTTGTGGGTTATTCAATGCCAAAACCATTCTTATAGAAGAATCGAAGGGTCTATTTAATTCATGGCTAGAGAGTCAAACAAGTTAGAGAGTTCGAATTCCAATCGTGCATTCACTTTAGAATTTATTAGAATTTATTTATTGGAGGTGCCCGTGGTGTAATGGTTATCGTCGCAGGATATGGACACGGCGACATGAGTTCAAATCCTGGACCTGACTGATTGCATTTCACATAGCACTAATACTCTTGGGAAAGGTATGAATCTAAATATTCTCCCTCCAGCTATGGGTAAATAGTAGGGCAGACTAGGTTCTTCAGCCTTGGTGAGGCAACTAGTCTAGGAGAAGGAAAACTGTGAATTCAAACCTGTTAAACTCCGCTTAAAAATTGACCTTGTGTCATATCCTGCCCGAGCGGAGGGGTTGGGTAAATATGATATGATTAGAATTTATTTATTAGTTCGAAAGTGAACGTAATAGCCCGACTGGAGTTCGAACTCTTTTACTACGATGTCACAGTTCAGCATGTTTGCCACTACGCAATTGAGACTTTCACCTTGAAAATTGAATAATGACGATTAGAAGGATGCAAATAGAATATAGAGTATGCGCTGAAAAAAGTATTTTCGGAAGGACCTTTTGCAGCACGTGGAAAACTGAGACAGATGAGTGGACCAGAGGATTAGTAGATGTGTAGTATTACCACCATCGGAGGTTGGCAGGGGGGGGGCACCTCGGATAGTGTAATGGTTAGCAAGCTTGAATAGCAAACCTGCAAGAGTGAGTTCGAGTCTCATTGGGTGCCCCATTCATTCGGCCTTGTGCCGCATCGAAGCAAAGAGCTTCGTAAATTACATCGGAGGTTGGCAGGGTTGGTGGGGTTCGTCGGAACGGGTCTGGATCGGATTGGGGAAATTGACATTTGTCAATCGCTTCCCGGAGAGCATCTCAATAACCCTCCAGCCGGGGATAAATGATATAGATATTAGTGAGTTGATTCCTGACAGCCAACAAAACACAGGGGCTTGGAGATGCAGAGATTGCAAGGCAGAGCTGGATTAGTTACAGTGAGAACCCAACATAATTTGAGGGACGGGCGAATTAGCTCAAAACATTTTGTGGCTAGTGTTACATATTTATTTGGTTTGGTTGGGGTTTATGGCATATCAACCCTTGTGCGTTATTCAATGCCAAATCCTGTTTACACACACGCACACACATCTTAGATTTGTAAGCAAATTGTTTGCAGGTAACATTATTTTTAAACGGGTCAGAGCTCATTTGTTTGGTCACGGTTAAATGGTTTAAAGTATTGTCATCCAACACTAATAATTCTATTCAATATTTATCATTCGTTAGCACACAAAGCCATCCTAGTAAAAGAACAGCAGTCATACTATTTAACCTATTAATCAGTTGACCGACCGTCGTCGATCTAAAATCTCCCTTTTCAAAAGTTACAACACCGAGGTGTATGAGAGGGCGCTTTTCCATTCTCTAGATTGCTTCACTTTACCCTTGATCCGTACCTTATGATGCTGAGTGTTAAGCAAGGAGGCATCAAGTACCATTTTTTGAGTCTTTGGTATGACTCGACCTGGGATTGAACCCCGGGGTCTTGGGCGATTGGCGAACACTCTAACCATTATACCAACGAACTAGTTAATTCATAGCTGGGGGATAAGGGAAGTTCATAGGTTTCTCAAGGGTATTTGTTTGAAAGTGAACACGATAGCGAGACTGAAGATTGAACTCACTTTCTTCGAAGCCGCAGTCCAGCATTCTAGCCATTACACCACGGTGACTTTCCTTCAACTTCGATGAGCCACCATTAATATAGATGGCATTGTGGAGTTTGATACAGAACATTGTGGGATAAGTAAGCGATTACAAGTTACAGACTGTGAAAACGATAAAGGAAACACTTTTAAAATTGAAAATAAGGACTTCTGTGTAGAATTCGACGGTTGAGTGGGACTGGACGGCAGGGATCCCGGTGTTTAAGAACAAAGTGACCTGTTTCAAGGGTCATCTGCGGGAAGAAGAAATTACAGAGTTTGTACAAAAACTGAAAGGTGAATTGAAGTGGGAATCCTTACTTCATGGATAGACAATTCAACAATGGAGTGTTGACCCAAATGGTAGTAGCTCAGGTGACCAAAAAATTTGGTCAGCCCAGCGCTAGGTTTGGGTTTAGCATATCAACAATTGTTGGTCATCATTCAACGCCAAATCACTTTTATAACTACATATATATCAAATATATGATTTCTAAACACATTTCTAGATAACATTTTTATACGAGCCTGAGCCTGAGCTTTTTTTCACACATTTTCACACTGTCAAAAGATCAAATAGTTCTGTTTCAAACAATTCAGTTTAGCATGTCAACAAAGTTAAATGTTTCCAAGTATTGTTAAGAATCAGAAACAATTCAATTAAACACCCGTCATTTGTTTACACACGGTTAAATGATCAAACAAAGCTATTTCAAACAATTCAATTTAGCCTAAGTTTGCCCTCTGTTTGAATGTCAAATAGTTCTATTTGACCCATAGATAGGACCCTACCAGGTGCTACCACTTTGGAATAGAGTAGACCTGGGAGCGATGGCAATGAAGGAGAACTTCGCATTTCCCAGAGCTCCAGCGTTACTGAAGTCTCACCATCAGGTTGTTTAATGTCATATTATCAGGACACTCGTTGCGTGGGGGTGGGGGCTTATCCCTCTGCAGAGATTCAGTCTGTGTATTCGCTGGGCCACCCAGTGCTATATCAACGTGAATTGAATGAATACTTATCGTGTCTCTCAGGTGAAGAGATGATAAACGCGTGCGCTAAAACAATACGAAAATGGAGACGAATGACAGGTGCTTCCACTAGGGTGGTCCTAAGGGCCGTGTATCTACAGATACGTGTGGTAAGGAAGCTGTGAAAATATCAGTCTGTCTAGTTCAAGGGAAATACTTATTACCAGATCTGCCTAGAGTTTTGGTTAAATGTTGCGCCAAAAGACAAGGCAACTATACTTAAGACAGTGCTAGAAAATATGGTGGCGCAGAAAATAACCATTTGGTGGACGAAACAGATGTGCACACACAAAGGGATACGGAACATATAAGAAAATTCGGCTTGATAACAAAACCCCCCGATTCATTGGAGATTGGTACAATATTGCGCCTCCAATTACATAAGGATATAGCAGGAGGTTTGGCACTAAAAAGTGAGGACTAGAGGTGGAATGTATATAAGAAAACGTGAACTGTTTTCAATTTGGGGAAAACTGATAGACTGTTACCCTATCGTTGGATGGCTTAGGACAACGTGCAACTACATGAAAAGGAATGCTAAAGGAGAGACTGGAAAGACGAAGTGGAGGATGGGACAGTTACTGTGTTGAGAGAAATTTTAGAAGAGGTAAGAAGGCAGGACTCAGGTTAAGGGAAGTAGCATGTCCCAAAATCAATAAACGGAATAGTGTGGTGTGATGCAAATAGTATCGCTATGGGTGTGAGTGTATAAATTTACGGAATTATGGTTAAAGACGCTGCCTAGTGATTGCAACCATATCAAAATGATGGTGTTTGATGCCACAATGAAGGGCATTAGTCTGGCTTTGAAATAGAGATTGAAAGATAAAGAAATCAAGGCCAATTTGGCTACAGTTCTAAGTTAGATAGGTTCAGTAATTACAGAAAGAAGAAGATCCGGACAAAGGGTCCTGAAGAAATGATTATTCAGTGACGGTTGGGGATATTGAGAGAGCTAATAACCGAATTTGGACAGAATTTACATGCTTTGCGTTTTCGGAAAGGAACAAAACAGATACTCTGATCTGAATAAAAAGAAATGGATAAAAGAAGGTGCAACCTCGGTGTCTTACTTACGGCACGAGGACTTGAAGAGGTTACGCTGCCACTATTACATTAAGGTCACAAGGAATGTATCGGGTTCGTAAGGTCAACGAGAATGTCGCGAGAGAAGAGGTGTTAAAGGTAGTCAAGTTCTGCACTCGTAATTAATCGATCGACCCTTTACCGTACACACATGAGCAGAGTTAGATCCTGGTGCCAATCAAATGGACGATATTGGTTATGGATTTGACATATTACAGAGGTTGACGATTGGTTGACTATGGTTCTGTGCGTATCGCTATTTGGAAAGAGATCCGAGAGAAAACCGCAATCATCATCGCAGAAGTACTAGGGGAAGAAGTCTTGCTGGATAACAGTGTGGCATTTTGCTCGGAAACTCTTCAAGCAATGTGTGATAAGTGGAACGTCAAGCGCTATTTTCAGGGCTGCTCACAAGCTCAATAAAAATGGAATTGTGGAAAGAAACTATCGTACGTTAATGATCATTGTTGACACGGGAGAAAAATCACCCACCGAAGCGGTGTTTTCGTAGAATATGTCCCCCAAATCCCAACAAAAAGAGGAGACCGTGTCAAAAAAGACTATATTTAAGTACACGTGGAGACACCCAAGCGTTTTGTCAGACAGGAGGCACCTGTATCCGTCAGGATTGAGGAAGAAGTATGGATAAAACCGCCTGACATCCAATGCATATGTAGTGTTAGGGAGGGACGATAAGCGGGGGAAAGTAATTGATTAGTGCATCGGGGAATAGTGTATTTCAACACATCCAGGATTTACGAGCAGTTATGATCTCGTCTTTATACAGGACAATTCCTTTGGGATTGAACACAGGGTTTGATCTGAAGAAGCAACCTCTAAATAAAAGAATATCACAATTGATTGATCGGGAAAGGTGGAAGAATATCCCATTCGGCTGCAGGGAGGAGATGAAAATATCGCACTTAGTTGAGGTGGAGAGCGGAGAAATATCCCACTTGGCTGCGGGGAGAGATGAAGAATATATCACTTGATCGAGGGGGAGGATGGAAGGATATCCCACTCGGCTGCGGGATGATATGTAGATGAAGGTAACGGACGAATCAGAGGAATTAAAACATAAATTTGAAGCATCATATGTTTAATGTTTTGGTGGGTTTAGTTTCTTTGTGTATTAATGGCATATCAAACTTCGTGGGTTATTTAGTGCCAAAGCCACCTTTGTAAAAGAACAGTAGTGGTACTATTTAAGCCATAGCTGGAGGGGATAAGGAGGTTCATAACTTTCCAAAGGGTATTAGTCCGAAAGTGAACATAATAACGCGACTAGAGTTCGAACTCACGTACAGTCACAGTCCAGCACAATAACCACTGCATCACTAACATGCAAAGGGTGCAGACTTACACGCACGTTTGTTGGGTCCATCCGGTTGGTTAGCAGTTTATAGACTGTGTCTATTATTTTGATAATTTAATTATAATTTCTCTTTTTAAATTATAAATTAAATATTAATTTTATGGCCTGAATTGTGCTCGTATCATATTTTTCTTTCTACAAGCAACGCATTATTTCCCAAAGCTTTGAATTCCTGATACTTGATTATTATGTCAAAAACGTTGTGGACATCTAGGACATGAAAGAAAAACCCTCGCGTACACTTTCATTATTATTTCCTATTAATGTCTATTAAGGAATCCATATAATACATCGTCCACATTTTTTATTGATTAGTCAAAAAGCTGAAATGGAGAAGCGAAAAAAGAATTCTTGAAAGATCTAACGTTCTTATTGAGTTTCGGTTTTGATTAAATCAAACTTTGCAACGAGAGCAGTGACATTGCATAATCATTCCGTTTCAATACATTCCAACTTTTTGATTAACAAGTGGAAATGAGCTTCAAAAGTAAACTGATGGAATGCGTTGGTTAATCAAAAGTTGAAATGAAACGAAAATAAATGAAGTCAAAGGCAAAAAAAAAAAAAAAAAAGAAAAAAATTAAAAGAAAGAAAAGGAAAAAGAAAATAAATATAAGTACGAAAATCGACGTAGCTTTGCAATATGAATTTTAGATTTTTGTTGGTTGACCAAAAAGTTGAACTGAAAGGAAAAAAATAACGAAATGGAAGAAGGAAGGGAATATCTTGAACCAGTCAGTAATTATGTATTTTGGAATGTTTATTCTGAAAGCGTTTTATTTCAGCCGATAAAAAACTTGAAATTAACCAGAACGAAATTAAAGAAAGACTTCCCCTGAAAAAAAAAAAAAAAAAAAAAAAAAAAAAAAAACTGGAAAGAAAGAAAACAAAGAAAACTCAGTCAGTAACATTTGTAAATAATATGATTGGTTATATTTATCATGCACGTTGTTCTTTGCGTCGGTAAAACGAAAATAAGAAATGTAACGAAACGAAATGAAAGCAGTAAAAAAGGAGGAATTGGGAGTGGGTAGAGGATATCACTGAAAACCCTTAGCTTTAAATTTGCTCTTAGGTAGTGGAAAGTAGGTATTCATCTAGCCCACCTCTACGAGGCAGGATGCGACATAAAGTCAAATTGTAGCCGTGTCAGTACTATTGTATGGTTGCACCACTTGGACTTTAACAAAACTCATTGAGAAATAGCTGCTGCGAGTGGTTTTGAATAAATCTTGGAAGCAGCATCCAACAAAACAGAAACTGTATGGCCACTTACCTCTCATCTAAAAAATTATCCAAGTAAGACGAGCAAGACTTACTAGCTGTGCCGGTAAAGTAAAAAGACGTTCTCTTATGGACCTCTATTCACTAGTGTTAACCGACCAGCAAAATCTTAGTCATCAGCTCTGTGTGGATATTGGATGCCTTCAAAAGGACTTGCCAAGAGTCGAGTTACTAAAAGTGGTGGTGCTGGTACGCCAGTCAACGACTGTCGAGTTTCTGATTTCTCATTACAAATTATACGAGGATCATTACAAATTATACGAGGATCATTCTCATTACAAATTATACGAGGATCATTCTCATTACAAATTATACGAGGATCATTAAATAAGTTTCCAGACATTTTTCATATGGGCACTTTTATTGATAGTACACGCATGAAACTCTAGTTCCCTTCCAAGTAATCTCCTCCGGCTGCAATGCAATTGTTGTACAGTTCCAACAACTTCTGGAAGACACCATGGAAGTCCTCTTCTGTGAGCGTGTCAATGACCCTCGTCACATCCTCTTTCATCTCCTCAGTTGTCTCATAACAACAGCCTCTGAGCTTAGGGAATAACCAAAAGTCACAGGGAGCAAGGTCTGGACTATAGGGAGTGTAAGGAATTGTCTTGATGCCCATCTTGATCCAAATGTCTGTGACAAGGATGGAGTTGTGGACTGGTGCATTGTCCTGGTGGAAATGCCACTGACCCGATTCGAACAGTACTGGCCTCTTCCGACGAAATCTCTTCCTGAACTCCCTTAAAACCTCAACATAGTAACCCTAACCCTAACCCTTTGGCCAATCAATTCTGGTGTATTGACTTCTTTACTCCTCCCACACCTCTCATCCTCCCTCACAGACTCCCTGCCTTCCTTGAATCTCTTATGACACTCAAAAACTGATGCTCGATTCATGCAAGATGGTCCAAAAGCAGTCTGAAGCATTCCATACGTTTCTGTGGCATTTTCCCCCTAGTTTAAAACAGAATTTTATTGCATATCGTTCTTCTAAAGTGTCCCCACGTCCAGATTGCATTTTAAAAATTCACCAGCTATGACAATCAGTCTTTAGTAGGGTGTGTTCTAATTGCTGCTGTAGCTGTTGATTTGAAGCTGAAATCATAAAAATTGGTCAGTCATCTCATAAGATGTATAGCAATAACATACTGAATTTTAAATGCCTGTACAAAAAAAGTCTGGAAACTTATTGAATGTACCACGTATATAAAAATTGTATCAACTTTTATTATGCTCATTATATGTTTATATTTTTCCAGTATAAATTGATACCATAGGAGGTACCCGTGGTGTAATAGTTACCGTCCTAGGAAATGGACACGGCGACACGAGTTCAAATCCTGGCCGAGACTAATTGCATTTCACATAGCACTAATACCCTAGGGAAAGGTATGAATCCAATTATTCTCCCTCCAGCTGCGGGTAAATAGTAGGGCAGACTGTGTTCTTCAGCCTTGGTGAGGCAACTAGTCTAGGAGAAGGAAAACTCTGAATTCAAACCTGTTAAACTTCAATTAAAAATTGACCTTGTGTCACATCCTACCCGAGCGGAGGGGAAAAGGAGGTGCCCGTGGTGTAATGGTTATCGTCGTAGGAAATGGTCACTGCGACACGAGTTCAAATCTTGGACGAGACTGATTGCATTTCACATAGCACTAATACCTTTGGGAAAGGTATGAATCCAATTATTCTCCCTCCAGCTATGGATAAATAGTAGGGCAGACTAGGTTCTTCAGCCTTGGTGAGGCAACTAGTCTAAGAGAAGGAAAACTGTGAATTCAAACCTGTTAAACTCCGCTTAAAAATTGACCGTGTATCATATCCTGCCCGAGCGGAGGGGTTGGTAAATATGGTATAAATTGATATCATCACAGATGTTCAAAGAATATTCTCTGGGATCATAAACAAATATCGCACAAATATGGTTCCGGTCCGTGGCACCTTGACAAAAGGTAAGTCCCCGTGGCGTAATGACTAGAGAGCTGCGGTCTCAAAGTAAGTGAGTTCGAACTCCACTTGCGCTAGTACGTTCATTTTCGGACTAATGTCCTTGGAAATGGTATGAACTCCCTTATCCTCCCGCGATGGGTTAAGTAGTATCACTGCTGTTCTACAAAGAGAACTGCTTTGGCATTAGTGTAACCAACGAAAGTTGATATACCATTAAGCAAAGAAACCAAACCAAACCATACTCCCAACACTCAGTTTTCACGGATATCGGAGAATTAAATATTGGAAAAATATCTTACCGGTACGCCACATCAGATAGTTTGGGAAGCATTGCCGATAGGGACGGATAGGGTAGGGTGGAGAGAAACCGTACTCCCCGGTTATCATTGCAAGACTAAAGAGCTCTGTTTACTCTACTATTTACCAATAATTGGGAAAGAGAGAGAAGAGATGGGTTAATGCTTTTCCAAGACCATTAGCGTGAAGTCCAGGATTTGAACTCTGGATGCCTAGTCGATTTCCTTCGTTATGAGCGCCTTCTACGTAGTAGAAAGTAGGCACCAAAGAAAACCAAAACAAGATTGCAACTTTATGTAAAAACAATCTACCTACTCTCATTACGACAGAATAGACACACACACACACACACACACACACACACACACACACATATATATATATATATATATATATCTTTTGAATAGTGTAGACGCAGAGTCAACGGTGCTTTGTGACGGTCAGCTTTTAACCAAGAGGTTCCTCGGTGATGTAGGCTTGATGAGAAGGGAAATCTAGTATTCTTCGGAAGGGTGGTTCAGTTCATTTATGTGGTTGTATTTTCATTTATTATTTTCTAGTGTTTTATTTACTCTTATTTTCCCTCTCAGTGACTTTTCACACCTGTATTAACTGGTAGTTTTTCACTCTCGTCTGAGTAACTTCAAATTTAATTTGTGGTCTGGACGGTTTCGATTCTTCCTCTATGGTCTTTTTCTTGTTGACTTAGTGTCTACACTATTCGTACTCTATTGAATTTGTCAACTTGGATCAACATATGTTCAATCACCGATATTGAGCACACTTTCTTTATATTTGGTTAGGTTTCTTTGTTTAATGGCATATCAAATTTCATGTGCCATTTAATGCTAAAGCCATGTAGAAGACCAGTTGGGCAACTATTTAATCCATAGCTGGAGAGAATAAAGGAGATCATATATTTCCTAAAGGTTTTAGTCCGAAAGTGAACGTGATAGCGTGACTGGAGTTCGAACTCGCTTACTAAGATGTCACAGTCTAGTACTTTATCCATTATCCCACGGGGTCTCTCAACTATTTTTTCATAAATATAGCCCCCCCACACACAAAGAAACGAACGAGACATCAGAGTGCCAATGTAGTGTTTAGTTTGTTTGTTTCGATGCCTTTGTGTGAAAGCACTTGATTCACATAGGATATTCCAGAAATGGTGTCTTTTGCTAAAAGTATCCTTTCTGTGTTTCGCGTGCTTTCTATTACGCACGTT
>OY757934.1:56051803-56074303 GCA_963585895.1 Sepioteuthis lessoniana | reverse complement strand
TTTCGAAATAAATTCGTCACTTTCGGATTACTCTGTCTTTCTATCTTCTCCATACTGTCGAATTTATTTCTATTATTTACTTACACACACACACACACACACATACACATATATATATATATAATTTATGAGCGAATATTTTGTAGGTAACATTATTTTTAAACGAGCCAGTCAAATAATTTCAAGTATAAGTAAGCAAATAAATTTGGCGACCCTAGTCGAGGACGACCCAAAGGCTCCCTTTTCAATAGCTACAACACCGAGATGTAGGGGAGGGCGCTACTCCTTTCCCTGGATTGCTCCACCTTACCCTGGATACAAACCTTATATCACTGAGTGTTAAGCAAGGTGGTATCATGTACCATTTTTAAAGTCTTCGGTATGACGCGACCTGGGATTGAACCCAGGTCTCCCGGGCCATTGGCGAACACTCTATCCTAAAAAGTTCTATTTGGCCCATAGATGGGACCCTAACAGGTACAACCACTGTGGGTCAGTGTGAGCCTGGGAATAATGGCAAAATAGGTGAACTCTACATTCCCCAAAGCTCCACATGATTTAGTGTCATATCCTGGATATCCTGTTGGAGTGAGTATTATCCCTTTGCAGAGATGCAGTCGGTGTATTTTACAGTCACAGCCGACTGGGTCATTAAACAAAGAAACCAAACTAAACCATTCATTAAAGATTATCATAAGCTACAGGAAACCATATAATTTTGTGTAGAAAAGATTATTATTAAATAGAAATAATTATTTGAAACCATATAATTATTCGTATTTGATGAGAATGGTTGAAACTATACAACTATGTGTGAATTATTTATATTAGTTGTATGTCATGTATTCTTCATCATCATCATCATCATCATCATGTCGTGCTAAGGGCACGGATATCCCTGACCCTCTCTCGCCACTCCTCCCAATCGTTCATCGTCCTAGGCAGGTCTTCAGGACAACATCCCGTATCCTCACACAGCTGCTGAATGTATGTTCGTGCTGGTCGTCCTGCTTTTGCACGGCCATGTGTGGGGGTCCATAAGAGTACATCTCTTATGAGTTCGTCCCTACTTCTCCAGCAGTGTCCTGCATGTCTGGTTCGTCTAACTTGAATAGTTTTCGTGATAGGAGGCAGGTGGCCGTACAGTTGGTGTATTTTTACACTACTAGTAAAAAGTATTTGGTCACCCTAAAAAAAGTTTTATTTCTCATCCTAAAAATGTTATTTTTAATGGAACAAGTTAAGAACCACAACGGTTTTATTTCTTCTACTAATACACGTCTTCCTGTGCTATATTAAATACAAATAAAAAAAAACCCACAGTCGCGCTATTACGTTTACTTTCGGAGTATAATGCCCTTGGGAAAGGTATGAACCTCCTTATTCCTTCCTATGGTTTGAAAAGTATTACTGTTGTTCTACACGGATGGCTTTGGCACTAAATAACCCAAGAAGGTTGATATGCCATTCAACAAAGAAACTAAACGATTCTGCTGGAGGAACTCCTTGCAATATTCACCAATGACCCCCTTTGACTGCTATCACTGCTTCTCGGCATTCTTTTTTGGAGGTAGACTGAAGATAGTTCTGCCGAGCTCTCTTGCAAGAGTTGGCAGAGGTGAGCTGCACTTTCGAGTTATTTTTCTCTGAATTTTCGGTCAAGTTCATCCCACACCAGTTCAATGGGATTTAAGTCCGCTGATTTCGCTGGCCAAGACATCAAGTGAAGGTCGTGCTGTTCTTCCTTGTAACTACTACAGAAATTATGTAAACATAGATGTACAATGAACGCAGTTGCCTGGCCTATAGGCATAAAATAACCCTTGATGCGTTGATATGCCATTAAAATCAATCAACCATTCAGTCTCTCGTACCAAATGAAGAGGCATTTAAAATGTGCTGTTCTTTTGTTCAAATGACCATTCCTGAATATTGCGAGGAGTTCCTCCTGCAGAATAGTTTAGATACTTTGTTTAATATCATATCAACCTTCGTGGGTTATTTAGTGCGAAAGCCATCCGTGTAGAAGAACAACAGTAATATATTTCAAACCATAGGAAGGGATAAGGAGGTTCATAACTTTCCCAAGGGCATTATACTCCTAAAGTAAACGTAATAACGTGACTGGAATTCTAACTTGCTAATAATGATTGCCACAGTCCAGCACTCTAGATATTGAGCCACGGGAACTCCCTACCCTGCTGAATGGAAATATGATTTTTTTTTTGTTATTTTCAACTGAATTGAACGATCAGCACTGCAAATTGTTTCACATACCAGAATTGGAAATTCTACCTGTTTGATATTGGGTGGTAACCGGTTAAAACCAAAATTCTTAACTTGACGAACTCCACGCCCAAACTTTTTAGCTTTTGGAAATTTTAACAAATGAAGACTAACTTTCAAAAAGATTAAAGTATATTAAAATCCCTGGGGGCATTTCTGTCATCCAAGTTGCTTATTGACTTTTTTTTTCAGTGAGAGGTGCAGAATGAACTTTGTAGCAGGGTGACAATACTGAATTCAAAAACCAAGAACTGGAGTCTAGTTTTTTTTTTTTTTTTTTTGTTTAATGGCAGATAAAACTTTGTGGGTTATTTAATGCCAAAGCTATCTTTGTAGAAGTACAATAACTAAGTAAGTTGACCGATCATAGTCGAGGGCCACCCGAAGGCTCTCTTTTCAAAAGATACAATCCAGAAGTATAGGTGTAGGCGTTACTCCTTTTCCTTGATTCGTACGTTATAAAGCTGAGTGTTAAGTAAGGAAGTATCAAGTACCATTTTTTGAGTTTTTGGTATGACTCGAGCTGGGATTGAATCCTGCTCTCCCGAACCATTTGCGAACACTAACAATTTTGCCAATGGGCTAGTGTTCACTTCAACACACCATGCCCAACAGAATAACAGTAGTAGTGCTATTTAACCCATAGATGAAGGTGGAGATAAAGGGGTTACTACCTTTCCTAAGGGTATCAGTCCGAAAGGAAACACAATAGCGTAACTGGAGTTCGAACTCGCTTACTACAATGTCGCAGTCAAGCACGTTAACCATACTGCCACAGGGACTCCTGCTGGAAATAGAGTCCTTATGTCAGTTCAATTTCTCAGGTATTTCTTGTGACGACATTAATGGCAAACTGAAACGCTCCTCGCCTTTCTCTTAACCAAAATTGGTGTTGTTAGGGAGAGAGAGAGAGAGAGAGAGAGAGAGAGAGAGAGAGAGAGAGAGGGAGAGATTTGCATAGGTACACTGGTCTTTCATACAGTCTTAATTTACGTTGAGATCCGGGCACAGTTCCATGGTCTTGCGAGACTAACGGATTTAATCATCATCATTAGCACAGATAAGGAAGTGCCCGTGGTGTAATGGTTATCGTCATAGGAAATGGACTCGGCGACACGAGTTCAAATCCTGGACGAGGCTGATTGCATTTCACGTAGCACTAATATCCTAGGGAAAGGTATGAATCCAATTATTCTCCCTCCTGCTACGGGTAAATAGTAGGGCAGACTGGGTTCTTCAGCCTTGGTGAGGCAACTAGTCTAGGAGAAGGAAAACTGTGAATTCAAACCTGTTAAACTCCGCTTAAAATTGATCTTGTGTCATATCTTGCCCGAGCGGAGGGGTTGGGTAAATATGATTAACACAGATTCTATTGACTCTCTCTCTCTTACCGTCTGTCCCAATCGGCCACCACACTTATTTAGTCCTCTGGACAGTCACAAGTGTCCACAAAGGGCTGATAAATAGAAGTTTTTGCTGGTCGGCCAACACCGGTGTGTCCATGTGTAGGTGTCCATTGGAAAAAGTCTCTTACTTCCTCAACAGTCCCCGGAATATCTTGCTCACCATGGTTTGCAACTGGTATTTTGTATTTTTCTGCAAGCGTTTCGTTAGAGTCTAAGTGGTGAAACCACACAATCGTATTTACACTGTCGTAACTTGGAAGATTTCCTGCTTTATTTTATTAGAGACCTTATGGTTGATAAACCGTCTATAGCAGTCCTTGCCTTACCAATGCGTATGCTGCTGTTACTTTCTCTAGATGAAATATTTAGATATTCTTTTGAAAATAGATGCTGATTTTAGAAGTAGCTTTATTTTGCTCTGATTGATTTCGACACGTTTTAAGGAAAGGTCTTTTTTTTTGTTAAATCCAGAAAAAGACATTTCCGTCGGATCTTGTCACACAACAAAATTCAGTGGTTTCCCCATCTTAATAAATGAAATGCGCGATTAAAATAACACAATTCATTTATTAAGACACAAAAGTTTCATCTGATGATTGTATCTTAGTTAATAAAAAACAAATATAAAAAGAGGTGAAATCTTAATTTCTTTTCAGTCACACACACACACACACACACACACACACACACACACACACACACACACACACACACACACACACACATATGTATAATTATATTTGGTCATGCAGTAAATGGATTTCTTTTCTTAGCCTTTTTCAAATATTTAGGCTTCATATATATATATATATATATATATTTGTGTGTGTGTGTGTGTGTGTGTGTGTGCATATATATGTATATATGTCTGTATATATATATCGGTAAATATAAAGCTTAAACGCGAAAAAAGAAAGAAAAAAAGCAAAAAGAAAACCATTTATTGCACGACCAAATATTAATTCTTTTAATAAAAATCGCCTTCCTCATCGAAATCAATCTCAGAACATGTTCGGCGACGGTTTTATTATTCAACCATTTTAAATGCCTGTACAAAAAAAGTCCGGAAACCTATTGAATGCACCATATATATATATATATATATATATATATATATATATATATATATATATAAGGCAATAACTTCAACTTTACTCTGAAGCGTGAAACTCGGAGTAGTGAGTTTTTGACCAGAGTTTCACGCTTCAGAGTAAAGTTGAAGTTATTGCCTTATATATATATATATATATATATATATATGTGGTGCATTCAATAGGTTTCCGGACTTTTTTTGTACAGGCATTTAAAATTGTCACGCTCACACAAGAGGACTTCCCTGGGGCCTTCCAGAAGTTGTTTGAACGGTACAAGTGCATTGCAGCCGGAGGAGATTACTTCGAACGGGACTAGAGTTTCATGTACGTACTATCAATGAAAGTGCCCATACGAAAAAAGTCTGGAAACTTATTTAATGATCCTCGTATATATATATATATGTGTGTTTGTGTGAGTGTGAGTGTGTGTGTGTGTGTGTGTGTGTGTGTGTGTGTGTGTGAGAGAGAGAGAGAGAGAGAGAGAGAGAGAGAGAGCGTACAACTACCCCTTCGCTCGATGAGGATGTGAGACGAATTATTTCAATCGGAGTTTAACAGATTTGAATTCAGAGTTTTTCCTTCTCCTAGACCAGTTGGCATACGAAAGTTAAAGAGCACAGCCATTCCTTCTATTCACCCATTGCTGGAGGGAGGATAAATATATATATATATATATATATATATATATATATATATATATATATTAAGAACAGAAATTTATACAAACCTCTAATATGAAATCTTCTTTGAGAGGTCCTTCGGCCATTATAGTCTCCATTTGTTGGCGGCCATGACCCTGCACCCGCTTATACTCGAACTTCTGATCGCCGAGCACGTGGGTCCCCGCATTACTCAGATGCCATTTTCCATTCAGGTAAATAGTTTTCTGGACATTGCGGAGAGCCAAGTAGTTGAACGACGGAGATTTTTCGCGGATGTACAATGAGCGAGCGCCTTTCGGGAAGACAGCGATTTGAGCGTATGCTACCGATTAAGAAAAAAAAAAATAGATAAAAAAGCGTATAGTGCCGATTAAGAAAAAAAAATAGATAAAAAAGCGTATAGTGCCGATAAAGAAAAAAAAATCTCAAGAAAAAAGCTATTAATAGAGGTACTTACCATCCTTTCGTTGAGCTTAGAATACTCTGGCTGTCTCGGCAAGAAAAGTATCTTGAATATGACTCTAAACTCTATCTGATGCTAAGGCTCCAGTTTCGGAGCTCTGACCATTGCTCGCAGGTTCAGTCAGAACTGGAGCCTCACTGTAAGATATTGTTTTGTATCTTACACAGGGAACTTTTTTTCGACAGTTGGGGGGGATCTTAATCCTCTGCTGTCAACATATTCTAAACTTTATCGACTGGGCAGACTGGCATTTTTAGTTTTTCAACAAACGGTATTTGTATTTGCTTCAAATAAAATACATACATAGTACACAATCACCCACCCTCACACACACACACACACACACACACACACACACACACACACACACACACACACACATATATATATATATATGTAATAACACTCATATATAAATACATCTTAATTTTTCTTGAAAAAAGTTAATTTTGATCTAAACTAAAAGTATCAGGATCTAATTATTTCTTATGAAACATTATATAATCAAAACGGATATTATTAGGTATCATTTATTACCAAATTTTGTATGGTAAAATAGGAATATGTAGCAGTCCATAAATGAGGACACTTCTTATTTTAATTTTTATATTTTTATTTTTATATCAAAATTTTATCATACAACGTGTGAGAACACGTGCGACAACCTCTCCTCACCAGCCATCAACTAAGGGTGATACCACGGTTTCGATCGCTAAGGTGGTACTGCATTCCCTGGAACCACCAGCAGCTTTTCCTACCAGACAGGTATCATTTATTACCAAATTCTGAAACCTAAAATATGAACATGTTGCAATCTGTAGATAAGTACACCTCTTATATATATTTATACGGCTTTATTTTTGTTAGAAGAGTTTCAAGAGAGTAGAGGTTGATGATAAACAATACTGAATAATATTCGTTTTGCGTGTATATTGCTCCACTAGAAATACTAAAGTCTTTTGTTTAAAATCAAATTAACTTTTTATAAAAGATTTATTAGGGGTGTACTTATTTCTGAACGATACTATATATATATATATATGCTCCCCTGTGGGGGTTGCGCAGTCTGACGAACGAATTTTCGGCTGCCGCTCGCATAATGCAAAGCTCTTCGAAGGAATTGAGCACTCTGGTATCCGGTAAGGTATAAAATGTAAACAAACGAACGCTGCCACTTTATACCTTATTATTCCCTAGCTGACGGAGTACGCTTGTTGGCCGAGCGGTCTGATACTAAGTTTAACGTAAAGTTAGGCGGGTTTCGATCCCAGCTTCAAGAGTCCTACGTGTCTAGCCATACTGAAGAGTTGTGATATAACGAAACAGTCTGTGGATGACAATATATATATATATATATATATATATATATATATATGGTCATCCACAGATGATATATATATATATATATAGTATTCGTAAAGTTCTGAAGCAGTTTTAAATGTATATGCAATGATGGCAGTTATGTTGAATCAAAACGTTTATTAAGAATAAAATATCAAGAGTTTTCGGTTTCCGTTTCTTCGTTTTATGGCATACCAACTTTCGAGGGTTATTTAATGCAAAAGCTATCGTTGTAACAGATATGCTAGTCGGTTAGGGCTGAAGAATACACCGACTGCATCTCTGCACAGGGGTAAGACTTCCCCCGCAACGTGTGCCCTGGATAGGACACTAAATAATATGATGGTTAGGTTCCAGTAATGCTGGAGTTTTGGGGGAATGTGGAGTACCCCTTTATTGTCATCGCTCTCAGGTCCAATCGGGATTATAAGGTACGTATCTAGAGTAAAGTGGAGCAATCCAAGGAAAGGAGTAGCGCCCTTCCCTACACCTCAGCGTAGTAGCTATTGAAAAGGGAACCTTTGGGTCTGTACCATACCCATGATACGGATATGTGAAACGTACATAGAATGTTCATAACATATATACATAGAACATAGGAATCTCGAAACACGAAAAACACGTAACGACTTCTTAGTTCAGGTAGGAAACCTTTTATTACCTTTGAGTTAAAGGTTTCGACATAAGGAGAGAAATACACAATTTTTCTATGATGACTTATTTATCCGCCCCCCCCCACCACCACCAACACGTGTGGCACCTGCCACCAGGCCACTGGTCTGGCTTCGGCGAGCAAGCGAAAGCCAACCGTCTTCTCCCGAGGCAGAACTCAACTCTGACTTTTTCAACCCCCCCCAATCCTCCACGCGCTTCCGGTGCGTGACGTCACCCGCACTCTCTAGCCCGTTTCACATCTGGGCTATTGTGACATCTCTGAGTGACACGTCCGCTCCGCCCGCGCGCGTGAACACCTGCGTTAATGTTGCTCCTAAGTAACCCATGCACTGAGCCGAAAGGTTCTCAGCCTAACTAAACCCAAAGGCATAAAACGAAATCCCTACGATCGACTACGATCGCCAACTTTACTTTACTTTACTTAGTCATATTTACCAACCCCTCCGCTCGGGCAGGATATGACACAAGGTCAATTTTTTAAGCGGAGTTTAACAGGTTTGAATTCAGAGTTTTCCTTCTCCTAGACTAGTTGCCTCACCAAGGCTGAAGAACCTAGTCTGTCCTACTATTTACCCATAGCTGGAGGGAGAATAATTGGATTCATACCTTCCTCAAGGGTATTAGTGCAATGTGAAATGCATTCAGTCCAGGATTTGAACTCGTATCGCCCAGTCCAATTCCTGTGACGATAACCATTACACTACGGGTACCTCCTTAGTTGATATGCCACCAAATCCAACCAAACATTGTAACAGAACTGTAGTGGTACTATATAACCCATTGCTGGAGGGATTCATAGAGTATTAGTCTGAAAGTGAACTGGAGTACAAACTCGTTTAATACAATGACGGAGGACCCAGTATGTTACTCACTACAGTGCTGGGACTTCTCCCACATGGTTTTTACTCAAGGATTCTATTACACAAGCTAAAATGGCATCGTGAATTTTTATAAATATTTTCATTTAATTTTGTGATACTGATTTCAAAAATGTTTTTATCCATCTTGTATGATTTTTTGTGTGACAGAAATACTGAATATCTAGTAAAATCAGAGCTGTGATGAAATTATATTTCGGAGATCCCCATTACCTTGTTCCTTGCGGATTATGTAATGTAATGAAATGAAATGTCATTGTCTGAATTTTAGAATGAAAACAAGTGGATATTTTTATACCAAGATTATTATTTGATCAAGATGGGCATCAAGACAGTTCCTTACACTCCCTATAGTCGAGACCTTGCTCCCTGTGACTTTTGCTTATTCCCTAAGCTCAGAGGCTATCGTTATGAGACAATTGAGGAGATGAAAGAGGCTGTTATGAGGGTCATTGACACGCTCACACAAGAGGACTTCCATGGGGCCTTTCAGAAGTTGTAACGGTACAACAAGTGCATTGTAGCCGGAGTAGATTACTTCGAAGGGGACTAGAGTTTCATGTGTGTACTATCAATAAAAGTGCCCATACGAAAAAAGTCTGGAAACTTATTTAATGATCCTCGTACACACACACACACACACACACATATATATATATATATATATATATATATATATGTGTGTGTGTGTGTGTGTGTGTAAACGAACAAAATTTGATAATTTGAGCAATATTATATGACATAATGACATGACACGTTCATCACCAGATTTTTTAGCCCAGTCGGCTGGGACTGCAATAGAGAGTCTCTGCTGAGGGGTACGACACTTCCATCTAGTTTCCTGGATATAAAACTAAACAATCTGATGGTAAGGCTTCAGTAATGCTGGAGCTTTGGGGAATGCGGAATACTCTTTTATTGTCATCGCTCCCAGGTTAACTCTGACTCGAAGTGGTATCACCTGATAGGGTCCTATCTATGGGTTAAATAGAACTGTTTGACATTTAAATTGCGTACTTATGCTAAACTGAATTATTTGAAACAGAACTGTTTTTTTACATTTAACTAAATGTAAAAACAAAACCGTACTTATGCTAAATTGAATTGCTTGAAATAGAACTGTTTGATCATTTAACTGTGTGTAAGTGAATCACTGATGTTTAATTGAGTTGTTAGTGATACATAGTAATACTTGGATCCAATTAAATTTGTTGACATGCTAAACTGAATTTTTTGAAATAGAACTGTTTGATTATTTACCTATATGTAAACAAGTGACTGATGTTTAATTGAATTGTTAATGATACATAGCAATACTTGAAAGCATTAAACAGCGTGCAAACAAATGATTGATAGTAAATAGAATTATTCGTATTAGAAAGAAATAAGTGAAAAAATGAGCTCAGACTCGTTCAAAAATGTGACCCATAAAATGTGTTTAGAAATCATATATTCAATATATATGTATGAAAAGGATTTGGCACTAAAAACCTACAATAATTGATATGCCATAAAACCTAACCAGACCAAACCAAACCAAACCAAACCAAACCAGATCCCCGCAACAATCCCGCAGCAATGCAGGCAGTGGCACCCCCACTGATGTTTCTATATATAAACAATGAATTGGTCAACAAACTGCCAATGGCGAAATACTTTGAGCTAACGCAAAAACGACAAATTTGTCGTTCTCCCTATGTACCATTGGCGACAAAAATATTGCTTTGTTTGTGAACCATTGCCGAAAAAAATGTCACCTTGCCTGTGTAAAATTGGCGTTAAAAATGTCACCATGCCTGTGAACCACTGGAGATAAAAATATTACCTTGTCTATGTACCATCGGGGACAAAAATGTTGCTCTTTCTGTGTACGTTTAGCGACACAGTTTTCCCAGTTTGTATACCACTGGCAACAAAATTTTCACTCTGTCTGTGTACCATTGGCGACGAACATATCGCTGTTTGAGTACTATTGACAGCAAAAATATCACCTTGCCTGTGTAACATTGGTAATAGAATTGCCACCCTGTTTCTGTACCATTCGCGACAAAAATGTTACTATGTGTAACATTGGAGATATAATTGACGCTCTGTCTGTATAAAGTTAGCAACAAGAATATCGCTCTGTGTAGCATTGGCGGCAAAAATTTCACTTTGCCAGCGGAAAGGTTAAAATGTCTCATGATGGAAGACGTTTATTTTTTCTCTATGCCAGTGTTATTCGTTAAACATGAGTTATTCAATTTCAAAACTACCGCAGGACATTATGGACACCCTGTATACAGCAAATATTGCATAATATGATAATTTGTTGCATAATATTATCAGTTTATATTAATTAAACCGTTGAATGTCCACAGGTTCAGCTGGTATTTTTTAAAAGAATGTTCAGCACCAGCCTCTCTAAGTATGCACTGAACGACTGATTTCGGAAGGAAAAAAAAGCGAATTTTAAAGCTTCGTGTGTGTTTATGAACTATGGACACATCAAAAGTTCCAAGTACGAAAGGCTAATGTTGTTCATAAAATAAAAATAAAAGCAATCTGTTAAATCAGATAAATTTGTTTATAATAAGATAATTACTTGCAATATAATCCATCTGCAAATTTGCTGATAACAATTGTACTGCAAATTGTCAGGGTACACAAAGTGCACTCTTATATATATATATATATATATATATATATATATATATATATATATATATACGCGAAATGCACACATATATGTGTGTGTGTGTATATATATATGTATCTATTTGTATAGGAAGTATTTATACAAGTATGTAAACAAAAATTTATATATAGAGTGTATATATATATATATATATATATTTATATGACGTGTTCATATATATACATGTATATGATTGTATGTGTGTGTGTGTGTGTGTGTGTGTGTGTGTGTGTGTGTGTGTGTATGGAGTGCTTTTATATATATATCGAATGTTTAAATATGTATATGGAGGGTTTTATATATACATATATATATAATGGCGGATGATCGTATTAGCCAGAAACTGAAATTTACCAAGCTCCGTTGACTCTCTGTCTCCGAAATCCTATCTTATATATATATATATATATATATATATATATATATACACACACGAGGGAGTACTGAAAAATTTTCTGGCCTGACTATATATATAAAGTATATATATATATATAAATTCACTGTCAAAGGTTAAGTAGTAGACCACGTTAAACATTACCAGCAAAATATGTATGTAATGTATGTATAAGGATAGAAGAATTTGCAATCTTAATATATACAGGTTTTGGACACACGCACCGAGCACAGACACACACACTGATGAACTTATCGATCCATCTACTTAACTTATTCTGTTTACATCTCTCATTCTCTGCCTGTCTCAACCTTAGTCTTTTCAGATCTCTCTCTCTCTCTCTCTCTCTCTCTCTCTCTCTCTCTCTTTATCTATCTAGCCACTCTCGTAGCCAGCTTGCTTGCAATGTATGTTTATCCATAGTTATAGATTTTTCAGTCTATCAAGATATCTATCTCAGATTTTATTGTTTTTGTTAACTGTCTGCTGATAGCAAATGCTAATCGAATCAGACAAAGATTAGAGCCAAACGGCTCTTTTTTTTAATTCAAAGGTACTATTTACCAACCCCTCCGCTCGGGCAGGATATGACACAAGGTCAATTTTTAAGCGGAGTTTAACAGGTTTGAATTCAGAGTTTTCCTTCTCCTAGACTAGTTGCCTCACCAAGGCTGAAGAACCTAGTCCGTCCTACTATTTACCCATAGCTGGAGGGAGAATAAGGGGGTTCATACCTTTCCCAAGGGTATTTGCCCGAAAGTGAACGTAATAGCGCGACTGGAGTACGAACTCGCGTACTACGATTCCGCAGCTCATCGCTTTAACCATTACACCACGAGGACACCACCTTTTTTTTTCCTTACCCCTCCGCTCGGGCAGGATATGACACAAGGTCAATTTTTAAGCGGAGTTTAACAGGTTTGAATTCAGAGTTTTCCTTCTCCTAGACTAGTTGCCTAACCAAGGCTGAAGAACCTAGTCTGTCCTACTATTTACCCATAGCTGGAGGGAGAATAATTGGATTCATACCTTTCCCGAGGGTATTAGTGCTATGTGAAATGCAATCAGTCTCGTCCAGGTTTAGAACTCGTATCGCCGTGTTCATTTCCTACGGCGATAACGACTACACCACGCGCACCTTAATTCAAAGGTTTCCTTCTCCTAGACTGGTCGCCACAAGTCCAAAGATCCTAGTCTGTCTTACTATTTACTCACAGCTGAGAAGAGAAGAGAAGGATTCCTGACTTTGCAAAAAGGATTTGTGGGAAATGAAACTTTCATGATTTGAACTCTGTTCTTCAAGTTCATTTCCTACGATGATAAACGTTAAGCCACGTTTCCTTCGCCTATATTTGTTACCTTTACAAGTTTTCAGTATCCAGTAGTAAGAGAGGTAAGAGATGGATTCATGCCTTTCCAAATAAAAGAAAATCTATATCTACACATATAGCCCCAAAACTTAGTATATATATATATATATATATGTGTGTGTGTGTGTCTGAGGGAAAAAATATATATGTATATATGAGTGTATGCGTGCGCGTATATATTTGTAACGTGTCTTTTACATACGTGTGTATGTATAAAGATTTTAACTTCCTAATGCACACATAAATACACAACTATTTCCATTAATCTTCTTCGAAATTCAAGACGTTAAAGAAAATAGAAACAATACGTAATTTTATATTTTAGTTTGTTTAAAATACAGCGGCTTTTGGCCTTTTTTATTTCTTAGGTAATTCAAACGTTTTTATTCTCTATTATTTTAGACACACATAATTTCCTCGCATTGGAACCCACACAAGAAAAAAATTACATTGCATTATGGGAACATCTACTATTGTAACAAATGAAACAAGCGGTACGTTACCTACCAAAAAGTTTAGTACACATTTTTCTTTCTGTAAATATCTCGACGAGAGAAAGTACTTGTTGATTGGTTGATTTTAAGGCATACCAACACTTATTGAGTCATTTAAATGCCGCAGTTAGTCTTTTTTGTGAGTAGTTATATGGTTTCAAGTCACTAATGTTGATAATCATTTGTAAACAATTACAGCTTGAAGTAACTATTCTTAATACAAATTTCACACAAATTTTTAAGTACTAATATTTTTCAAAGTCTTTTATGGCTTTAAGTATTCATATTTAATACCAATGATATACATAAGAAAACAAGGTTTCAAGTATTCCTATCAAGTCTTAACAATTTGCACATAGTTATACGAGGGTGAGTCAAAAAGTAATTACTTTTTCTTTAGTACTGGAATAATTACCGACACGGCAACATGTAACACATCAAAATGAGGCTGGTCCTCTGCGGATTACATCCCTACTTCTCAACACAGTCACCGTTTCTCTCAATAGCAATGTTTCACCCTAGAATGAGAGCATGTATCTCTGCGTTCGTAAAATTCTGCTGACTGTTCTTTGAGCCACTTCATCACTATAAATTTCACTTCCTCGTCATTGGCATAAGTTTTGCTCCTAAACCATCTTTCATGGGACCAAACAGATGATTAACATTATGCAAGTGACGTGGAA
Source organism: Sepioteuthis lessoniana (assembly GCA_963585895.1). Lineage (NCBI taxonomy): Eukaryota > Metazoa > Mollusca > Cephalopoda > Myopsida > Loliginidae > Sepioteuthis > Sepioteuthis lessoniana. The sequence continues at coordinate 56,059,880 of OY757934.1, read as the reverse complement.
GTGAAAACTGCAGTGATGAAGTATCTCACATCGGCCTTGATATATTTCAAACGTATGGAACATTCCCCAGCAAAACCATAATCTTTAACCCTAACTCTAATCCTGGAATAATCTAACGTATATTCGTTTCCTGTCATTTGGTCCGTAGCACAGCCCGTCAGTTGCTATTCTTCGTTTATCGTTTTAACACAAAAATATTAATGACATTCTGCATTGGCGCCAAACCATCAACGCCAAAAGAGCAGCGCCAAATAATCCTGTTCTGCTCAGAGGATCGCATTACTGATTTGACCAGTGACATTGAAATCTCTAGAAATATATATTCTAGACGAACAGAGAACATTTTGGGTCTCCGTTGTAACTACGCTCCATAATAATATTGCAGCTTCTATTTAGGAAGAACTAGAGGATTCTTATTAGTTTTTCATTATTATTTCCTTTGAATTGGAAAGTTTGATGATTAAAAATCCTTTTCGGCGCGCATGCAGACCTACAAAATTATCATTGGATAGTAAATTACCTTCTTCTCTAAGTTAAAGTTTTTATCTGTAACCCTAATGAAAGATCTCGCTACGATATGCCTTATCTGTTGAATGACGATTACACACCTATACATAACTATATGCATACAAGCATTATGAATATTATACTGATTTACTTGATCACTAGTGAATCAGTTAGATCCTTGTAAGTGATATACTAGATGATCCGTCAACACTTTGGGTCTCCGTTATAACAGCGCTTTAAGATGACATTGATGTTTCTATTGAGAGAGGAGAGAAAAAGCTTGATAGGACTTACACAAGAATGTTACGAACAAATCCTGGCAGCAACACTCCACAAAACAACAGGTGTACGGACACCTGCCTCCTATTTCACAAACCATCCTAGTAAGACGAGCAAGATATGTGAGGCACGAATTGAGAAGCAAAGGCGAACTCATAAGCGACGTTCTTTTGGGACTCCTATGTATGGACTCGCCAGTGTTTTACCTCTCCGGGTGGGGGGAAGGTTTAAGTTTATTGCCTGGCGCCTGAGGTGCCCCTTTTAAGGGGAATGCCGACGGGGCCCGAGGTATTTTGGGAAAATGCCGGGCGCTTGTGGGCTGTGGCCCTGCGCTCGGACCCACCTTAAAAGGCCTGGTGCCGTATTCCTCCGGTTGGTGGGACGGATGATAAATACAGTTAATGAAACTACTTAGGTGGTTTACATTAGTCGGCGTACCGTATTTCTCTCCGGAACAAAATATCTCTTATTTTATATGTGTGTCGACCATTGATTCTAACTGTGCCTAATTACTTCTGATTTTGTACCAAACATATCGCTGAATTCAAGGAATCATCGTGGAGCAACTGTCTGATGGTCTGGAGAAGCAAATCAAAGAGTGAGTCTGACAGGGAAACTAACAAACAACACCAAATACCGTTTTGTTAACCACCGTTATTCATTTCTTTGAAGTTTAAAAAATGGTTTTCAAGAGTGACAGGCACTTGAAGTAAAGGTTCAGTTATATTTTGCGTTCGGGATTTCTATACCTCTCGGATATATTTCAAGGCGTTTCGCTTTGTATAATTTGGTAAACTTTGTAGACTCTTGATAGGAGTTCGATTATAAGAGAGTGCTTCATACATCTGGCATCGTATCAAACTAAATTTAGTTTAAATGGCACCCCCCTGGTCTACTTTGACTGTCTTGTCTCCTGAGCTGGAGCCTGTCATACGTCTCTTCTTTAGCACTCTCCTTGTTCCGTTCCTGTCTAGAGGGCTTATGATTGTAATCTAGGCCTCAGAACAAAACTAAGAGAAGCTTAATAAATGACACCTCCCAGGTCTACTTTCACTGCCTTGTCTCCTAAGCTGGAGCCTGTCGTATGTCTCTTTTGGGGGGCTCTCCTAGTTCCGTTCCTGTCTAGAGGTCTTCTGACTATAGTCTGGTCTTCAGGGACAAAGAGAAACTTAATAAATGACATCTCTCTAGGCTTCTTTGACTGCCTTGTCTCCTGAGCTGGAGCCTGTCATACGTCTTTCTTTTAGGGCTCTCCTAGTTCCGTTCCTGTCTAGATTGTAGTCTGAGCCTCAGTGCGAAAAGGCTACCCGTTCTATAACCTAAACCATTCTACCGTCCGTTCCATTTAGATATGTATAATTCTAAGTAGGCGTTTGTTTTTAAAGCCCCATGTCTAAATTTCTTTTTAAATCGAGAAATATATTGCACCATTTTTTCCAGTTCAACGAAGACCGTAACAAGCATATCAGGATAATTTAATATTACATAATTGGCATCGTTTGGTTGGCTTAATTTAGTTTGACACAAGGTAAAAATCGAAGTCACTTACAATGGTTTACTTGCCTAGCTCACTAACCATTATACCATGCCAGGTGACATGAAAACAAAATATAGCTTAGATTTAACACAAGGCGGTAAATATAAGGAAACTACTGAAAATCGAGCTCACTACACCATGGACAGCGTGGAGACGTAGCTTTATTGCGATATCTGAATCCCCAGCAAATAGATATGTCTAATAATGATTCATACTTGATAGAGCGGTGTGTTATAAAAAAAAATATCACAGTAATATTGTTAAAAAAATTGACTGACTTACAATGCGACTTTGGTTGTCCGAAGAAATCACCGGAGACTATGGAACAACTAGAGTTATCTCCCTTGCATACACCGCAGATGTCTTTCTTGGCGCCTGAATTGACAATATAATCACAACCAATCGGCTGAAAGAAGAGAAAATAGTCATTACATATCACAAGAAAAGGAACCAATAAATTTTAATAGAACCACAATTATCTTATACTCAATTGCAGTTATGCAAAGCTATATATATATATATATATATATACAGAGAGAGAGAGAGAGAGAGAGAGAGAGAGAGAGAGAGAGAGAGAGAGAGACAGGCAATTATGGTTCAATAGTTTTCATCGTAGGAAATAAATACGGCGACCCGATTTCAAATCTTGATCTAGACGGTTTGTATTTCACATAGCGCTAATACACATGGGAAAAAGTATACATCCAGCATTTCCCCCTCTAGCAATGGGTAAATAGTAGGGCAGAGAGGTCTCTTCAACCTTTGGTATTGCGCCCAGTCTTGGAGGGAAAATTCTCCGTAAAAAATCCTGCTCTTGCGAAGGGCTTTATATATATATATATATATAATATCAAGAAAATTCAATAAATATAATCCATTATAAATTTATAATATAAAGTAACTGATTCATCGAATCTCCATCTGAAGAATCAGTTACTTTATGTAGCTGGTGAACCAAATTCATAATAGATTATATCTATTGTGTTTTCTTGATATTAATAATATTTTTTGCTCTACATGTGATTTTTTAAAATACATTTCGCTATATATATTGTTATATAATTAAGGAGTGATTTTTTTTATTTTAATCATTTTCATTAATTATATTTTATCACTCAGTTTGGTTGGGCTTTGAACTATTCGGGTTAAGAGTTCAGGTGCATAGCCATTGGGTACAATTTTACGCTAGCGCGCAAAGGATATGACAATCCCAGACAGGAAATGAGGCTGGAGTGTGGATGACGTCATGCCTGGAAGAGATGGTCCTGAGAATTTTAGGATTTTGAAAAAGAGTCAGTTGAGGGTTGAGATTGGACCACGGAGGCAGAGAATTGAGTTCCCTGCCATTTGGGCATAGAGTTAAGTTCTCTACCGTTGCGGCGGCGGTTAAGTTTTTCGGGTTCCGACAGGCGGAGATGAATTGAGATCTTAAACACCACAAGATGCACCGCGCATGGGGATGGGCTAATATAATATAATATAATATAATATAATATAATATAATATAATATAATAAGAAATGTGTCTCTCTTCTAAGAAGCAAAGACAAGAAGTTAATAAAACCGTTTGCGTCTGAACAACAGAGTTCGCTTGAACTGTGTATTACATTTGTATTTGACTATATATGAATATGTATTTGTAGTACCGTTGTTATTGATATCATTATGGTTATGGTTATACAACAATATTAATTACCCTTGCATTGAGCACACTATTTGCATTATTCCTTTTAAGTCTTTTCGTAGACTTAAATGATATATATATATATATATATATATATATATATATATAATTAATCGTTATTATATATATATATATATATATATATATATATATATATTTATTGATATATCAACATTGAACATTATTAACATTTTTTGTCTACATATTTTTTTGTTAATCTTTTCGAATTACCGCATCGATCTTATGATATTTGGCTGGAATTGGTAAGTGCTGCCAATATATATATATATATATATATATATATATATATATATATATATATATATATATATATATAAGAAAAAATGGAAATGGATTTACAGGTATGTAAACATAAAAACATGTAAAAACAAGGTATTAAGAGGATGAGTTTATTTATTGTTGTATAATTGAATATATAAAAACCGAAATATTAAACGTTGGCAGATTATTCAACAATGAATAAACTCATTTTCTAAATACCTAGTTATTTCATATATATATATATATATATATATATATATATATATATATATAGTATTTTTGAAGAATTTCTATAATTTCGTAATCTATTAACTTAACCAATTCTCGTTCAAATGAGCTCAAAGTTTTACAGCATGTATGGAAACAACTAACAAGTCTATATTTAATGTTTTATGCTTTTTACAAGTGCAGAACTGCTATTCACAGGAAAAGAAAACTGAGAATTTTCAGTTATTTCTATATATACTGTTAAAATTTTTGACCATACGACCCAGAATTGGTCAAGTTATCAGATTATGAAAGGATATAATTTTTTCTGAAACAGTCCATACATTACAAATGATATCAAAATTTTCAAAACACCCATTATATATATATATATATATATATATAATATATATATATATATATATATATATATATATATACCTGGTGCCTTCAATAAGTTTCCAGACTTTTTTGTACAGGCATTTAAAATTGTCGTAGACTCTTGAAAATTCAGTATGTTATTGTTTTTTATTTTATGAGATGACTGACAAATTCTTTACGATTTCAGCTTCAAATGAACAGCAGCAATTGGAATACACCCTACTAAAGCCTGATTGTCATAGCTGGTGAATTTCAAAAAAGCAATCTGGACATGAGGACACTTTGGAAGAACAATATGCAATAAAATTCTGTTTTAAACTTGGAAAAATGCCACAGAAACGTATGGAATGCTTCAGACTGCTTTAGGATCATCTTTCATGAATCGAGAATCCGTTTTTGAGTGGCATAAGAGATTCAAGGAAGGCACGGAGTCTGTGAGGGATGATGTGGGAGGAGTAAGGAAGTCAATACACCAGAGTTGATTGGCCAGAGGGTTAGGGTTAGGGTTACTATGTTAAGGTTGTAAAGGAACTCAGGAAGAGATTTCGTCGGAAGAGGCCAGCACTCTTCAAATCGGGTCAGTGGCATTTCCAACAGGACAATGCACCAGTCCACAACTCCATCCTTGTCACAGGCTATTTGACCAAGATGGGCATTAAGACAGTTCCTTACACTCCCTATAGTCCAGACCTTGCTCCCTGTGACTTTTGCTTATTCCCAAAGCTCAGAGGCAGTCAGTATGAGACAATTTAGGAGATGAAAGACATGACGTGGTGACGAAGGTCAGTGACATGCTCACACAAGAGGACTTCGATTAGGCCTTGCAGAAGTTGTTGGAAAGGTACAACAATTGCATTGCAGCCGGAAGAGATTAATTCGAAGGGGACTAGAGTTTCATGTGTGTACTATCAATAAAAGTGCCCATACGAAAAAAGTCTGGAAACTAATTTAATGATCTTCGTATGTATATATATATATATATATAGGGTCGAAGGTGGAGTGTCTTCAGTCGGTATATGAATAATATCAATGAAGTGACATAAAAATTTCTTTAAGAGAGAGTATTGGATTTTATACTCTTTTGATAAGACTGTCGGTTACTTGAATTCATCACTATTATAGAATAATATTTGTTTATCAAACTTCTGAAAAATGTTGATTTTTAAGGAGTGGGAAATATTTGAGCGAAAGAAGATTTTAGCAGAAGTAAAGAAATAACGAGCCCAAGAAACAGATGATCAGAAAACAAGATGTAATTAATTATTAAACAGTGTTGCAAACGAAATAGTCTCGTAATCTTTTGCTTTTGTCTGTTCTTTGAATTATTGGCAAAGACCTCAGAAATTTTGTTGTAAATCTTTGAAATTTAGGAAGAGATTCAAGTAAGAGATTCAAGTAAGAATTGATATGAAGTCATTTTATAATGAGGGCAAAATAATCTAATGATACAGAAAGACAGAAATAAAGAAAAGTATATCCCTTTATTTCCCTTTGTAAATAAGCTCGTTTCCAGAGGCCAGAACTTACCAGACACTCTCCTTGGATACATACATCTGTGGTCATTTCATTACAGCGAGTACCGTCCTTGACCATGGGAGCGAGGGCGTAGAAGAAGCTATAACCATCCGGTTGGCAATAGAGTTTGCACTGGTCAGAGGCTGTCGGAAAATAGATGCAAAGTATTAGAGATATTAAGATGTGGGTCAAAATTGGTCAGATAGTGTCAAAAATGGAACAGATAGAGTAAGAAATGGAAGAGAATTGCTCAGATGAGGCTAGAACTAAAAAAGTGGTTAGATACTACCAAAATTAGAAAAACATTGATCAGATGCTGCCAGTAATGGAATAGAACTAGTTAGAGGTTTTTAAAAAATGAAACAGAATTAGTTATATATTGTCTGCAAAAGAAGAAAACTGGTCAGATGGTGTCAGAAATGGAACAGAATTGCTCGAATGCTACCAGGATTAATAAAAATTGGTCTGATGCTGCCAGAAATGTGAGAGAATTGGTAATAGGCTTTTAGAAATGGATCAGAACTGGTCTTCTATTGTCAGAAATAGAACAAAATTGGTTACGTGCTATAAGAAATTGTTCCGTGGCTATCAGAAATAGAGTGGATTTCTTTAGTTGCTGTCAGAAATGGAACAGAATTGGTTAGAGGTTTGTAAAAATGGAAAAGAATTATTGAAGTTTTGCCAGAAATGAAACAGAATTGATAAGAAGTAGTCAAAAATGAAACAGAAATGGGTTGATCTTTTCAGAAATGGAAAAGAATTGGTCAGAGGTTGTTAAATAAGACTGGGAAATGGTCTAATAATTAATGGATTGGGTCTAAATATATTTAGTGCTTGATAGAATAAAAAAGAAACTATTAGAGGCTGTGGTAGAAGTGGTAGAAACTATCGTAATAAAGAGAAATAACCTTCTGTCATGAGAGAAATGTTAAGTCCAAAAGTGAAAATGTTCAATTTTTAAATTAAGAAATTCAGAAAAAATGCGCAAAAAATTAAAACCAGAAAGAAATTAATTGTTAAAAAGGTGGAACTTGTAGATATCAAATATTCTCTTTCCAGCTAATTCTGAAGTCAAACCTGTTAAACCCAGCTTCAAAAGTGGCCTTGTCCAATTCTGCCTGTGCAGTTTGAGTAAATTCTGCTTGATAGTTTGGGTAAATACAATAGATATAAACCAACTGCAGTAATTTGACTCTTGGGTTATACGAAACCGTAAGTACCAGTTCTGCAACTTTAAAAAGTAAACAGAAGTTGCTGTTACCTACCTGAAAAAATTGTTACATTTTAGCAACAAGGTTGAGAATTTTTTTCCATTCATGGAAATGTTAGGACATAGAACTAGCCTTGAAAATGGAAATATTTTTTATCTGGACAGCGTGGAAGAATTTTGCATTGCGAATGATATCGAACGTGGCACTCAGAAAAAAGGTAAATACAAGGCAAATTTTCTTAGTGCTATCGAGGAGGATTCGTTTGCACCACAGAAGCTAATATCAAAGTCTGATGCAGAAATTAAATATTCGTTACGAAACATTTCGAACCAAAACACCTTGTGGTGGCAAAAAGTTACCATTCTTATAATGACAAACAAGAGGAAGGTGAATCCGTTTTTAATTTCTTTGTGTGTCTCAAGAACTTGTCGCTTATGTGTGAATTTGGAACATTTCTGAAAAGAGATTTAAGGGA
>OY757934.1:55984303-56049303 GCA_963585895.1 Sepioteuthis lessoniana | reverse complement strand
ACTATACGGCCACCTGCCTCCCACCACGAAAACTATCCAAGTTAGACGAAATAGACATGCAGGACACTGCTGTAGAAGCAGGTACGAGCTCATAAGTGATGTACTCCTATGAACCCCCACGTATGGCCGGGTAAAATTAGGACCACCAGCTCGAATATACATTCAGCAGCTATGTGACGATACGGGATGTAGCCCTAAAGACCCGCCTGAGGCGATGAACGATAGGGAAAAGTGTCGAGAGAGGGTCAGGGATATCCGTGCTAGTGGCACGACAAGAGGATGATGATGATATATACATAGAACCATGACGTATAACCTTCACTGACCTCCCTATAGTGTCTCACAAACTAGATAACCCCTCTCACACAGAAGTATATAAAGGACCCCTAAACATGTTGTAACTACTTGGTTTGATATTAGTATAGGTTAGATACTGACAGATACAAAGCGACATTATTTTTGCGTGTATATATATATATATATTAAGGAGGTGCCCGTGGTGTAATTGTTATCGCCGTAGGAAATGAACACGGTGATACGAGTTCAAATCCTGGACGAAAGTCATTGCATTTCACATAGCACTAATACCCTTGGGAAAGGTATGAATCCAATTATTCTCCCTCCAGCTATGGGTAAATAGTAGGGCAGACTAAGTTCTTCAGCCTTGGTTAGGCAACTAGTCTAGGAGAAGGAAAACTCTGAATTCAAACCTGTTAAACTCCGCTTAAAAATTGACCTTGTGTCATATCCTGCCCGAGCGGAGGGGTTGGTAAATAGGATATATATATATATATATATATATATATATATATGTATATACGTGTGTGTATGTTTGTGTGTGAGTGTGTTTCTTTTTGCATGTTTGTCTCTGTGTTCTGTTTGTCTCTGTGTGCTTGTTAATTCTCCATTTTTCTTTTTTTGTACTTTTTTGACAATTTTTTCGACTTCTAATACGCCTATGTTGCTACTTGGCTTAAATAGATTTCAGTCTATTCTGCCCTAATCAGTTGGGCGTAATTGACTTAAGCTCCTCTGGCGATTTGTTAATGACATCATTGTTTTCTTTCTTAATCTGCAGAGGCGCGATTGGGTGCGGTTTCTGGCGACCTGCTATTTGAAATCGCCAGACCGAGATCAAATTCAGACTACGGCTCTTTTCGTCACTTTGGAATTCTGAAACATACCCACTCAACCCCACTGTCACAGGCAGGATGTGACATAAGGTCAAATTTAAGGCGGAGTATTCTCTCACGTAAAAAAAATGCATTCACGAAGGCATTGTCTCAAAATAACTTGGTTCCATTGGTATCTCTCCCTTTTGGATGGTGGCCTCAGACTTCAGACAATAAATCTAATGCCATCCTCTTTTTAGCCAAGCTTGTCATCTATAATGAAGGCTTCACACAGTCAATGCTATCCTACTGAGTGTCTTCAACATTTTGAAAATCACAGCAAAGAAAAGTATACAAACCTATTTTTTTCGGAAGTCTTTCCTATTGTAATTTGGTTTTTAGAAACCGGAACTAAAAGTTCCACTGTTCTGTAAGGAAAATAGAAGCACTGCTTCCGAGGTTGTATTTGTTAATAAACAATAAAAACTCTCTTTCACTCTCTTTTTGAGGCTAACATCTGCAGTCACCAACTTCATAGCGAGAGCTACTTTAAAGGCATTTTCGAATGATATGTCCTTGGACAGTTATTTCATTTCCATATATATATATATATATATATAGCCTTAAATATTGTGGTTACCAATGCTTCAACTAAAACAAACTCCCATATGTTTATAAAGAGATTATATCTCTGATTGTAATAAAAAGAAGAATAAATATATCTGATAGAAATAACAAAAATAGACAAGCGATAAACAAACATATTATATTGGCACATATAAGCACAACCTCCATTTCCTGGGTATTAACTTGCCACTTGACACACAACCACCCACACAGTTATGCCACCACGACGAGTTGCCTATTTGATGTCTAAATGTTGTACCGCCCTGTCGGTTGGGGGTGTAGAATACGCCGACTGCATCTCTGCAGTGGAAAGACCCCACCCCATGCCGGTCGGTTGGCATGGGTATGACACTGCGTATGACAGTGAGGTTTCTCTTCTGGAGCTTTCCCAGGTTCACTCCGACTCTGAGTTGTAGTATCTGTTAGGGTCCAATCTATTGATCAAATAGAACTATTTTATCAATCAATATTCTTGAAACCATTTAACTGTGTGCAAACAAATTATTACTAATTGATGGAATAATTATTATTGAATAACAATCCTTAAAATTGTGTCTAAACAAATAAGCTCAAGCTTGTTTGAAAATAATATTGCCCATAAACAATTCGCTCACAAATATATATATATATATATATATATATATATATATATATATATATATATATATCAACAGGGCTGGGCATTAAATAACCCTCAAGAGTTTCTATGCCATTCAACTAAATAAGCTAACTAAACCTAAATGTTGAATGCAAATTGTGTAAGAACTTTGAAAGGTCCATAAAATTCACAGCTATGCTTTCGAAGAAATTCTAAAGTTATATATTTTGATCACAGCGTTTAAAAAGATTCGAACATTTTTTACTTTATTCATTGTGTGTATGTGACATCATTTGTACTTCAAGTGTTAAAGGCTTTTAACCATTTTTGCCCCTAAATGATGATATCTTTTATAGATAATCGACTGTTTTGCTTTAATAAATATAACATCAAGAATCTTTTTTACTTTACTGAAAATTTTGATGTTTCTTTACAAGTAGTTGACAATAATGCAGGAATAATGTTGTCTGTGTAATGGGTTGCAGGATTAGACTTTAGTCAGATGGATGGAAATAGTTAAAAATTTAATATTTTGATATTGTAAATCATAGCATTTAAAAAGATTAAAATTTTTTAAACTGTCTATTGTATCTTATGTTAGTGACAGCATTTATGCTCTAAATGTTAAAGGAATTTTAAAGTGTTTGCTTTAAAATCGTTAGACCTTTTTATTGATTGTTGACTGTTGTGCTTTACTAAGAAAAACTTCAAGAATCTTTTTTGTTGTACAATTTGTTTTTAAAAAGAATTTTGGTATTTTTAAAATAAGTAGTTGTCGGATAGCAATGCAAGAATAATGCCCCTGTGTAATGTGTTCCCAGACTGCAATTTGGTCAGATGGGTGGCAAGTTAATCCCAGGGAAAGGGGTGTCGTCTTTTACCCCGTAGAAGATGTTTTTTATTACTATTATTATTACTATCAGAGATAAAAATCTCCTAATTGAAATTTAAATTGATATACGACATTTTTCTTATGTAAGATGTTTGTTTTAGGTGCAGCTTTGGGAATAACAGAATTAAAGATTATACATACATATATATATATATATATATATATATATATATATATATATATATATGTGTGTGTGTGTGTATGTGTGTGTGTGTGTGTGTGTTTATACAAGGGTGAGTCAATAGTTTTGCCACATTTTAGTATGTGTCCATTTGTAGCTTGTATATGACGTGGCTAAAGCAGTTTAAGTCATGGTAGGTAATCACTGCGGTTGGTAGTATCGTGGTAGTTGATGCGCTGACATGTTGTGCATTACTTTACTCTGTGTCGCAAAGATTAACATGCCATGTAGTCTAATTAAGCAACTCATACTTTACAAATTCGAAATGGTCAGTAATGCTGCTAAAGCAACTAAGAACATTTGTTATGTGAAGGTTGAAATTTGAACGCAGTAAAGTAACCGGATTGTTCAAGAAATTTCGTTCAGGTTGTGAGACGTAGACCTAAAATCGTGGTATCCGAGGCAAATCCAGCACTCAGAGAGTATCCTCACCTGATACTCGCAAAGTGCTTCTCATTGGATTTGCATCTATTGTTTGAAGCTTGGAATATCATAGTCCAGTGTGGTTCGTCACTTTCACGACACCATTAAAAGCACCCGAAGATGCTGAATTGTGCTTTACGTCATCAAAATAGTGCAAAACTTTTGACTCATCCTAACAGACACACACAAACACACACACATATATATATAGGTAGTTCAATAATAATCTTTGGTTTGGTTTTGCTTTTATGGCATATCAACCATTGTAAGCTATTTGATACCAACTCCTCTATATTCATATATATTAAATATAAATTATTTGTAAACACATTTTATAGATACCATTTTTAAACGACCCTGAGCTCATTCTTTTGTTAAATGGTTCCAAGTATTGTTTGGTATCACAAACAATTCACTCAAACACCAGACACCTGTCTACACACAGTTAAATTATCAAATAGTTCTATTTCAAACAATCCAGTCTAGCATAAGTCATTTGTTTGCTCAAAGTTTAAATGTCAAACAGTTCTATTTGACCCATAGATAGGACCCTATCAGGTGCTACAACTCCGGGCCAGAATGAACCTGGGAGCAATGGCAATGAAATGGTACCCCAGCATTACTGAAGCCTCACCATCAGATTTTTTAATGTAACATATAGGACACTCATTGAGGGTGTGCTTACCCCTCCGTAGAGATGCAGTATATTTTACAACCACAGTCGACTAGGCTGGTTAATAAAAAGTCGGTAACCCAATGATGAATAAAAAGCATTAATTTTACACATTACGTATGTAATGTATGGGGACATTTGTATTCGGCATCACATTAGTTGAGTGAGGTTTGTTGGCGTTAGGAAATTGAACTGCAAACGATAACGTGTCTCTGATGATAGGGAACACGCCAAGGAAAGTTTTTTAGCATATATATATATATATATACACACGAGGGTCATCTAATAAATAAGTTTTTTTTGAAAGCAAAATTTTTTTCATAGATGTAAACACTAGATTGTTTGAAGTTGGTTTATACCAAAAATTACTTTAATCTCTCAAAAGTATTTGTTTTGAGATTATTCAAAATGGCGGCAAATTAAACAGTGTGCCCCAGGCTTGAACAGTGGTCTATACTCAAGATTTTTTTGTGTCTGAGAAGAGCAAACCATATGAAATTTACTGAACAATTTATGGTGTGTATGGAGAAACATGTTTTAGTCAAAAATCTTTGCAAATGGGCTAAATCTGAGTTTGTCACCACAAACCTGAGTAGAAAAAACAGTTTATGGAATGGAAACACACTGACTCTCCAGAAAAGAAAAGTTCTTGGTGAAGTAGCCAGTAAAGAAGGTCATGCTGACAGTCTTCTGGGACATGAAAGGGCCTATCAGAATTGATTTCATTGAAAAAGAAGGAACTATAAACATTGCTTCCTATTATCAACTCGTTAGACGAAATTCACCTTATCTATTGAATGACCCTCGTATATATATATATATATTCCTTAACTTTACCTCTCTTAGTTAAGGGAAAGAGCAAGACCGTTCATCTCGTAATTTGATGACAAAATACGGTATCTTGAAGCTGGTCATCAATAAATGTCCGTAAACGCAACTATGCCCAAAGAGTTGGTGCTGAAACTTTTGTTGACTATCATTATTTCTGGACGTGGCAAGGGAGGTAAAGTTATGGGAAAGAGCAAGACCTGCTCATTTCGTAATTTGGTGACAAAATACGGTATTTTGAAGCTGATCATCAATGAACACACACACACATACACACACATTTATACATATATATATATAGGGATATAATAGAATAGAGATAGAAAGTCACAATTGAATTTGAACTTAGTAATGACAATGAAGAGGAGTTCCCCCGCTCCCCCAGAACCCCAAGCCTCGACATCAATTGAAGTTTAGTGTCCTACCAGAGATCCTTTTTAGTGAGTAGGATCTTACCCTACTGCAGAGGATGCTGTCGACATATTCTAAACGTTGCCAATAGGGTGATGAATATTTTTAGAATCCAAATTATTTTTTATGTCAATTTGGTTTCTTTGTTTAATGGCATATCAACCTTCGTGGGTTATTTAATAATAAAGCTATCCTTATAGAAGAAGAATAGTTGTACTATTTGATTCATAATTAGTGGGGATAAATTGGTTTATTCTTTTCTCGAGGGTATTTGTCTGAAAGTGAACATAATGGTACCACTGAAGTTCGAACTCGCTTAACATGGAATTACAGTCCAGCACATTCGCCACAATGCTAAAAGAACTTCACCATTATGGAGATTTCATAAAATCAGTGGTTATTTTTAGAGTTTACATGTTGCATTTAAAGGAGTTGATTGTGGTGTAATGAATACCATCGTAGGAAATAGACTCAGCGACGCAAGTTCAAATCATACGCGAGACAATTTGCGTTTCACATTGCACTAATACACTTGGGAAAAGCTAGAATCCAATCGTTCCTCGTCCAGCTATTTGTAGATAGTAGGGCAGACCGGGCTCTTTGACCTTGTTATGGCAACAGGTTTCGGAGAAGGAAAATTCAAAATTCAAAATTGTTAAAAATTAAAAATTAACTTTGTTTCGAATCCTGTGCGTGGCGGAGGGCAAGGTAAATATATGCGTGTAGCATTTGAGATACAAAGTACTGACACGGATAATCATTGATGGCTTGTGATGCAAAAAGATACAATGACATTTAGTCTTTTACACACTTTTGCAAAACTTTTCCAAGTATTCCTATCTCACACTAATAATTTGTTAGCCCTCACATGGTTTCAAGTATGTAATTATAATAATCCTTAGTAACAATTATATCTTCAAGTAACTATAATTACAAACAATTTGCATCCAGTTATATTGTATCAAGTATTCCTATCTAATAAGAATGATTTTCCAACAGATCTATTTGAGGCATAGATGGGGCCCTAACAGGTAATATCAGTCTAAGTCAAAGTCTACCTAGGAGTAATAGCAACTTAGGGGTACTCCATATCATCTGATCTCCAGAATTAGAACCTCACCATCAGATGTAGTTTCGTGTCATCCCCAGAATACCCCTTTTTTGGGAGTGGGTCTTACTCCTCTACAGAGGATGCAGTCAACGTAATTTAAACTTCGCTGAGTAATGATAATGAAGGGATACTTTACACTTGCCAGAACTGGAGCCTCACCACCAGATGTAGTTTAGTGTCATACCCATAACACCCTCTTCTTTGGGTGGGGTCTCATCCCTCTGCAGAGAACATAGTTGGGGTATTATTAAGTTCCGGGGAGAAGTTCTTTGATCTCAAAAAGAGCGCGCAGATACTACATTCTTACATAAGATTTAGTTCACACTTAAAGAGTTCGATTATTTTTACGGATATTATACCAGTGTAGTAATATTGATGGGGAAGTCAGAAGTGCAAGCGACAAGGCGTTAACCTTTCTATACTTAAATTTTTCTTTCACCTGTGTTTTTTAAGTTTCCTATTGTCAGAGTGAAACGCCACATTTAAAAATAGTAAAAAATAATCCTTTTATTTTTACATTAAAAAAAAAACAGTTATATGCATTGTATAAAAAACTGCGTCAAACAATTCCCACCCTAAAATATTGACGTCAACAGACATACAAATCTATGAGCTGGATAAAAAAACAAATTTTTAATGTTTATATAAACTCATTTAAAGACCACCATCTGTGGTAGTTAAGCTTGAGGTTGAATCAGTGAAGCAATGAATGAATGAAGCAACGAGGAAAACTAATCAACAAATCACACTTATTATACCTGGTATTATCACTCTTGAGAAATCGAATCATTCATGATGTGCACAAATACAGACCCCAAATTAATATTGAATTGTAAATTAGCTTTGAAATTAGTTTATTTTTATGCTAGAATCTCTAATATTGTGCTAACAAAAATCTCGTTATGATGTACTGTTTTTGTGATTTTATGTAAAATTAGAGTGTATGTAAGTTTTATGCTATTATCACATAACAGCGATACGCTTTGAAACAAAAGTATTTCTGGTTGGTTATTTGGTTAGTTTTACAGCATGTAAACCCCTGTTAGACAGCCAGTTATTTATATAAATATATGTATATTTACTAATTTAAATGCCACAATCTCCGATCATTAAGCTCGACGTTGAATCACTTTGTGTATATATATATATATATATATATATATATATATATATATATATATATATATATAAAATACGCCAACATATGATATTCCGGTTTTTAAACCATCTTCAAGGCGATGTTAGTATATGAAGTTATGCCTCATCCGAAAGGTTTATATATATATATATATATATATATATATATCATCATCATCATCATATCGCGCTGGTAGCACGGATATCCCTGACCCTCTCTCGCTACTCCTCCCTATCGTTCATCGCCCTAGGTAGGTCTTCAGGACAACATCCTGTATCCTCACATAGCTGCTGAATGTATGTTCGTGCTGGTCGTCCTGCTTTTGCGCGGCCATGTGTGGGGATCCATAAGAGTACATCTCTTATGAGTTCGTCCCTACTTCTCCAGCAGTGTCCTGCATGTCTGGTTCTTCTAACTTGAATAGTTTTCGTGATAGGGGGCAGGTGGCCGTACAGTTGGTGTCTTGTGGGGTGTTGCTGCCAGGACTTGTTCAGGATTGCACATATGGCTCAATATACATCTATTTGAGTGGGCAAATGCATTTTCAACCACATTAAACCCACCAAATACGTTTGAAAAATATGTGTATGTATGCATAGGTTTACATTCATGTGTACGTGTGTATGCACAAAGAGAGAGATAGATAGATAGAGAGAGAGAGAGAGAGAGTTGAAAAATTAAAGCAGGACCAAAGATGTATAAAAATCAACTCAAAGCCCCTGAAAATAAATGTGAGTACGCGCGTGCGCGTGTGTGTGTCTGTGTGTGTCTGTGTGTACAAAGGTATATGGGCCTGAGCATAATTACACACGCATACAAACTTACACTCAATACAACATATATATATATATATATATATATATATATATATATATATATATATATGAAATATGCCAATATATAATATTCCGGTTTTTAAACCATCTTCAAGGCGATGTTAGTATATGATGTTATGCCTCATCCGAAAGATCTTGATATATATATATATATATATATATATATATATATATAAACATTTTGGATGAGGCATAACATAACATGCTAACATCACCTTGAAGATGGTTTTCATATATATATATATATGTATGTATATATATATGAAAACTTTTCGGATTAGGCATAAAATCACATACTAACATCGCCTTGAAGATGGTTTAAAAACTTGAATGTTAAACGTGACATATGATTCATAAATAAAAAAAAATACATCCTCTGAATATTTTGTTTTTTCATCTTTTATATTTACGTACCGTCGAATTTACTTCCATTTTCCCCATATATATATATATATATATATATATATATAATCTATTCAGCTTTTCTTTTGTACGCACAAAAATCTTTTCAACATAGATTGAATGAAGTAATCCATTGAACTTGGTTGGAAGGTGCTTCTGAGTGAAATCATCTGGAGGTTGCAGGTTCAATCCCAACAACAGGTAAGACTAACAAGGGACACTTACGATATCTTAATACTTTCATCCGGTCATAGTTAACAGAATTGGAACAGTCTACCCCTGCGGTTCAAATAAAGGGTTCAGTTAGAGATTCTGTGTGAACTCATGAGTTCGACGTGAAACACCTGAAGAAGGCTGAAGAACATATCGACCGAAACTTTGTATGTATAACAATAAAGATGAGGTCAATAGTCTGAATATTCTAGTGTTAGGTGTGTTGTGTATGGAGAATAATACACTTGTATTACACTGTTTCGCCAAACACTGCTGTTCAAAACAATAGAGATTTGTCGAATAATCTTTTTTTAAATTGGCGTTGAGTTTGTTTATCTCATGTATTTTCTAACTTAGAAATTGTTGAAAAAAATTGATTCAATGAATCGCATTGATAATTATACGTAATTTATCGAATAAAAAAAGTAATTACTAATTATGTTAGTCTGTTTCAATTGTTTTTAATGGCTGAAATGTATATAAACATTTAAAAAAAATAAAAAATATCTTTAATTTTAAACATCCTGGGCAGCAAGAAAAATTTGTGAACTACCGAATTAAATATTTCAATTAACTATTTGACAAAGAGAAAAATGAGGACGACAAAAGAGAGACAAAATTTTACCTTCAGTCCATCTTGTGTACGGTTTCCACTTGTAGAATCGTCCATGGAAAATTTTAGCATTGTACGCTTGGCACTGTTCGGCTCGATAATCCATTTGGCTTTCTGGACATTTCTAAAGAAAGAAAGAACAATGACTTTATTTTCTATAAAAGAAATATAAAATTTAAGCTCATTAAGAAACAAAAAGTACATAGACTAACAAGAATTACAAAATCTATCTATCTATCTATCGTGTTTGCGCGTGTGTGCGTGTGTTTATTTAAGCAACAAATTTTCTGGTAGGTATATTTTAATAAAGGTGACAGACAAGTATTTGGTTTGGTTTGCTTTAGTTTTATGGCATATCAACCATTTTGGTTATTTAATGCCATTTTCTGTTTTTACATATATATTAAATATATGATATGTAAACACATTTTTAGATATACACAGTTAAATGGCCAAACAGTTCGATTTCTAACAATTCAATTTTGTATGATCCAACAAAGTTAATTGGTTCCAAGTATAACTAACAATTCAATCGGACACCCATCAGTTGTTTAAACACAGTTATATGATCAAGCTGTTCTATTTCTAACAATTCAATTTTGCATGATTCAACGAAGTTAAATGGTTCCAAGTATTGCTATGTATTACTAACAATTTAATAAGACACCCGTCAATTGTTTAAACACAATTAAATGATCAAAAATTCCTCTTTCTAACAATTCAATTTTTGTTTTAATTCAACGAAGTTAAATGATTCCAAGTATTGCTATGTATCACTTACAATTAGATTAAACATCCGTCAATTGTTTAAACACAGCTGAATAATCAAACAGTTCTATTTCTAACAATTCAATTTTTGTATGATTCAACGAAGTTTAATGGTTCCAAGTATTTCTTTGCATCACTAACAATTCAATTAAATATCCGTCAGTTGTTTAATCAAATAGTTCTATTTCTAACAATTGAATTTTGCATAAGTCATTTGTTTGCGCTCAGTTTAAATGTCAATTAGTTCTATTTGACACATAGATGGGGTTCTATCAGATACTATCACTCCGGACCAGAGTGGACCTGTGAGTGATAGCAATAAACGGGTACTCTACATTCCCCAAAGTTCCTGCATTACTGAAGCTTCATCATCAGATTGTTTAGTTGGAGGGGAGGTCTTACCTCTCCGTAGAAACGCTCAGTTTAAATGTCAATTAGTTCTATTTGACACATAGATGGGGTTCTATCAGGTACTATCACTCCGGACCAGAGTGGACCTGTGAGTGATAGCAATAAACGGGTACTCTACATTCCCCAAAGTTCCTGCATTACTGAAGCTTCATCATCAGATTGTTTAGTTGGAGGGGAGGTCTTACCTCTCTTTAGAAATGCAATCGGTGCATTCTACTGTTATATATGGATAATGTGTGTACATATACACACGGAACATAATCAACCGATAATGACGACTTCAATAACGAACGAATAAACTTCTTTATATAAATCTCTCACACTTTATTTTCGAAAAGGGAATGTTTATTGTGTGTGAGAAATGAGTGAAGACAAGGACGGACTGCTATATTGACCCAAGTTCTTCCTTCACCATAGTATAATTTCTTCCTCATCTTGGCTGGGTTGCTCTGTCTGGAGCTGGTTCTCACTTTGTCATCCTGTCTCCAACAGACTCGAACCGCCCTGGCACCTGGTTATATTATTTTCTAACGTCCACCCACTTCCGCCGTTCTTCCGCTTATTTACACAGGTGCATCTCTTGCTTGACGGCTCGGTCGAGGGTCAATATATAACTCTACAGCCCTAGCCGAAGTCTCTAATGTTATGATTCGAAAAAATGTACTTTCGATACTCGTTGGTCATTGTCGTGGATGTGGATACGACTATGTCCATGAGTCAACACACACACACATATACGCACACACGCGCGCGCACATACACATATATATTGTTCATATAAATTTGGATCTTTCTTTTTTATGACATGTTTTTTCTCGATATTTCTGTCTAGTTTCTTTCTATCAGGGTTTAATTAACTGACAAATTTCCAAAGGCTTTACTTCCAAGGGTTTTTCGATTATATTGAGTGATCGTCTTCAGGGGTATTATTTTTTTGTAGGCATTGCCTCTTTTTATTCTGCAGAAATACAAAATATTCCCCAATAACACCAATATCGTATATAGAAATAACACCCCCACAAAACAACAACAATAATAACAAAAAAACAAAAACAAAAGAGAAGAAGCAAACAACAACAACAACAACAACAACAAAAGACAAAAAGAAACAAGTAAGTGTCAACATTTCTTCGAAACCATCGGCATTAGAAATTATGAATCAAATTTGAATAAAATAGCATTCAACATTGGCACTAATATACTAAGTTGTTGTCTCCCTTTAGTCGAGGATGACCAGAAGGCTCCCTTTTCAATAGCTACTACACCAAGGTGTAGTGGAGGGCGCTACTCCTTTCCCTGGAAGCTAATATACTAAATATCTTCAACAAGTACTCATGCACCTTCACCAACAATAAACCCTTCAAAAAGGAAAGGTGAAACCCCCAAACAACAAGAACAAAACAAAAAATAAGTGCCCCCCCAAAACAAACAAAATAAGTAACAAAACATATCTCACCCAAACTAAACAAAACCAAACTAGACTAACAAAAATAATCCTTTTGACCACAATCTTTCAATATGACTGAAAGCGCCTGGGAGCAGAACCTTGGGTAACTTTTCTATCAATTGGAACTGGGCACAAAGAAACTAGCTTGAAAACTAAAGAAAAACTTACGATCATAAAAAGTAAAGTTCCTTATGGTCTTTAACTCAACCTGTATAAACAATAACTTGATACCAATATATATATATATATATATATATATAAGGTGTATCAACATACATGAGACCCACGTGACTGCTAATAACTCAATTAACAATAATGTTGTGTTCTTTTTTGTTTATGATTTGAAAATAGTATACAATAACAACTATTAATCCTCGATCACAGTACCTGGCATAAGAGAGAAAAAAGTTTTCGTCACTACTTATTTGAGGACAAAATCACTCAAAACTGTCTCAAAATTGATGCAACCAATTAATATGATAATGATTTATTTATGAGACAAGAAACTCAAAAAAGATTACATGTCCTGGAAGCTGATATTATAACAATTAAAAAGATTGATTAGATGTCTCTAGCTCAAAGGATGCATTTTTTTTCAGGACGTGTTCCAAATGACCGCCATTACGCTTGCCTCAGTAATAAATCATCATCATATTAACGGGTCACATCTATTTTGAGACACCCTATATATACGAGGTGGGATAAAACTATTGAAACTGATATCTTTAAGATTTTTTATTCCAAATTTGAATGAAGATGTGTTCAGCTGAGAAAAAAAATTTATATACAAAAGTAATGATGATGTATATATCTAGCCTTCTCATTGGATTAATCAGCGTCAATTATCAATACTTCGTGATCGGCGGTTTTGGCAAAATACAAGATTATTATTACAACAAAGCAATTAATTTCAATGTAGCATTGTTAGATTATAGATTGGGAACTGGAAATATAAGACAACCTACTAAATCATACGACTCCGCCAGGAATATATATATATATATATATATAAACCTCCCAAACTAAAACGTGTACTGGATGTGATACTAAACTTCATACATTAGATAAACTCCATTTCTGGAACCCTGAGGAATGTGAAGTATCTCTTCGTTGCTATTACTCCCAGTTCCACGCGAAGCCGAAGTAGTAGTATTTGTTAGGATCCAATATATGTGAGAAATAGGTTCTTTTGAAAATTATTTGTATCCATATAACTGTATGAAAATTATTTGTGTTTGATAGTTATATTTAGAAAACACACGCGAAAGTTTTTAGTATTGGATAGGAATACTTAAAGCCATATAATTAGTATGAATAGTTATTGTTATAATCAAACAGTTTCAAATGAATCAAATTTTTGTCATTAAATAACCTATAAAGAGTTCATATAACCAAACCAAACCAAACCAAACCAAATCAAATAATCTCGAATTATCCAATTAGTCTACTGATAATTTTGCAAATAATTTGTACATTTTTGTCTGAAGAAGTCCATAGAACTAATGCTTTTGTTTATATTAACCGTTAGAACCCGAGGAACCGGTATTTGTACCGCAACTTCGTCCAATGAATACCCATTTCTACATCGATATAGCTTATAATAAACAATATCATTCTTATTTTCCCTCCATGTAAGTTTTTTACAATAGTTTTAACTCGTGTTTATCTTTTTAATCAAATCTGAGTGACAGCAAGCCACCTCAGGTCTCCAAGACTCTTTAAAGTTATCGAGATGATTTTACTAGTACTGGGGTCTGAAGGGTGTTGATTCTTCCTCTAATTTCCAATTTCCCAGTCCAGGATTCCATAGACTCCAACTATTACTGGTATCACGGCCTTTTTAGCTTTCTGATAACATCCAGGTATTTGTCGATTTTTTGCTTTCTTGTATTTTCACACTACTCGGCTCATTGGCCAAGTGGGTAGAGTGTTCGCCAATGATCCTGGAGACATGGGTTCAATCCCAGGTCACGTCATACCAAAGACTTTAAAAATGGTACTTGATGCTTCCTTGCTTAACACTCAGCAATATAAGGTACGTATCAAGGGTAAAGTGGAGCAATCCAGGGAAAGGAGTAGCGCCCTCCCCTACACCTCGGTGTAGTTGCTATTGAAAAGGAAGCCTTCTGGTCGCCCTCGACTAGGGTCGCCAACTCTACTTTATTACTTATTCACTGGAACCTAAAAATCCACAAGATGTTCTTTTTTTTCTTGATAATTAACTCTAGGCCTAACTCTCTGGCCTGGATTAGGTCATTCATTTATATCTCAAATGTCCCAGAGAATTTTATGCGTTTCCTTTTGGGGGCATATTCTAGGTTGTGGATATACCATGGCCAAATTCTAATCTCTTTCACAGTTCCATGCTGTATTCTTGTATTCATGTATTCCATTTTTGCCCGTTTGCTGCATTCACTTATCATACAATCATTTTAAGCGGGTAAGCACTTTATACTTAATTGCAATATGAAATATAATTCAAAATCTGTTTTAAACTTATCTCAAATAGATATATTTGATTCACAGATAGGACACTATCAATTACAACCTCTTCGGATCAGAATGAGCTTCCCAGCTATGGGTTAAATAGCACCACTACTGTTCTTCTAGGAGAATAGCTTTGGCATTAAATAACCTAAAAAAGGTTGATATGCCATTAAAAACAAAGAAACCAAACCAAACCAAACCAGAATGAGCCTTGGAATAATCGCAGTGAGGGTGTACTCTTCACTCTCAAGAATTCTAGAACTGAAACCTCACCAACGGATAAAGTTTAGTATCCATGCCCAAGACACAGGGAATTGAGATGACTGTACGTTACTTACCTGAGTGTTACACATTAAATAGGATGTCGTGTCGCCGTTACAAACTTTTGCGCCATACCGGTAGCTGGGAAAAAATATGGAACAAAGTAAATAAATGTTTGTGCAAAAAGTTACATATGAATTCAAACAGCCAAAAAATCACATCGAAATCGATAAATTTATTAATACAGGGTGGAACGATAAAATTGTCGCCCTAGAAAAGACGACATGATTCCATTTCCATTTAATGAAAACCGGTTTTCTTTTTTTGTTGCAGACCATCTACTATTTGGCCAGTTGTGTACAAATCCCAAGAGCGATAGGAACCTTCTATCATGTCTGAAAGTGACACAATGTTCAACGAGCGAAATCGGAGATGCGCCGCAGTACAACCGATCCAAGTTATGACTACAGGACCATTGCCAGCACCCTCAAAATGTAAATCCGGACGGTTAAACGGCTACGGTTATGGTCTTTTGTGTGGTTTCAAGTAAGGGCCACATCATGCCACATCATGCCACCTCACATCTTTGAAGTCGGCTTGAAAGTCAACACCAAAGTGTACCTGGATATGCTGAAGAGGGCGATGATCCCCTGGTGCAATCAGGTGGTCGGTGGCAGACCCTGGGTGTGGCAGCAGGACTCGGCGCCGGCCCACAAGTCCAAAGAGACTCAGGCTTGGCTTCAGGTGTGCTACGACTTTGTACCCTTCTCTCACTGGCTTCCTCCTCCCCCGACCTGAACCTGCTGGACTACTTCGTTTGGTCATACGTCGAGAACATTACCAACATGATCTTCCACTACACCAAAGCCAGCCTGAGCTGTGGAAAAGGCATGCTCCCAGTTCCGGTTCCGTATCGAGGCGGTGATTGAGGCTGAAATCGGCTCCATTGAATAGATGTCAGCTCTACTACATAATCAAGTTACCTGAATTGATTTTTTCAATAAAAGTCTTAAAATAAAGCTTCAGTGTTGTTTTTTTAGGACGACAATTTTATCGTTTCACCCAGTAGATTAAGGCACTTTTTATGGTGTAATGGCCAACAAGCTGTTAGTGAGTTTACTTCTCACTGTGTACCCAATACCAATGGACTTAAACTTAGTCAATGAGAGCTTATTAATAGGCTTATTTAAATCAATTTTTTAAAAGTTTTCTTTTCAACTTTAAAAAAATTGATTTAAATAAGCCTATTAATAAGCTCTCATTGTTAAAATGAAGTGATCTCACATCATCAGCCTGTGTGTTCGATGATCGCAGAGCCGAGAAACTAACAGTCACCAGGTACTCTATCACCGATATTGAGCACTTTTTATTAATAAAAATGGTAAACTATATATATTTGTAAGGGGCATTCAATAAATGCAGGGAATTTTTTTTAAAAAGCCAATATTTTTTTTCGGATTTTTATTCCATAAATATAAATTTGCATTTTTTCGGATTTTTATTCCATAAATATAAATTTGCATTGTTTAGAACTATATGGTTAGAGTATTCGCCAGTGGCCCGGGAGACCTGGATTCAATTCCAGGTCGAGTCATAGCAAAGACTTAAAAATGGTACTTGATGTCTCCTTACTTACCACTCAGCATTATAAGGTACGGATCAAGGGTAAAATGGGTCACCCTCGACTACAGTCGCCAACTTTACTTACTTTATAACAAAAATATTTGTTTTGGAACTATTCGGAGTAGCAGCAAATCAAACAGATTGCTCCAAGCTTGAACAGAGGTCTGTCATCCAACTTTTTGTGGCTGACAAATTCAAACCATGTGAAATTTACAAAAGAATGAGTAATATATGTTTTAGCAAAAAAAAAAAAAATTAAAGAAAAAGAAAAAAATTACAAAAAGGCTAAAGGAAAAAAAAAACTTCATATAATGGAAACGCACAAACTGCCCGGTAACAAAAAAAAAGTTTCGATTGTATTGGTCGGTAAAGAAAGTCATGTCAAAAGTCTTCCGGGCGAAAAAGGAACCGACCAATCACTATTGATTTCCTCTAAACAGTGCTGCCATAGGCAAAATTCATTTTAATTTTATTATATATAATAATAATAATAATAATTATATATATATAAAATAATAATAATAATAATAATAATAATAATAATAATAATAATAATAATAATAATAATAATAATAATAAATGAACATATATTAGATATATATATTTAATTCATGGAATTTAGACTGCAACCATAGGCAAAATTCCTTTTATTCTTTGAATAATTTTATTATATATATATATATATATATATATATATATATATATATATATATATATAAAATAATAATAATAATAATAATAATAATGATAATAAATGAACATATATTAGATATATATATTTAATTCATGGAATTTAGACTGCAACCATAGGCAAAATTCCTTTTATTCTTTGAATAATTTTATTATTATTATTATATATATATATATATATATATATATATATATATATAAATATATATATATATAATAATAATAATAATAATAGTAATGATAAATGAACATATATTAGATATATATATTTAGTTCATGGAATTTAGACTGCAACCCCTTGGTTTCATGGAGTTTTTTGCAAAACAACAATCATCAGGCAGTTAAGAAAATGAAATGAATCGAAAATCGAAAAAAATACAGACAAAAAATCGTTGGGATTTTGTATGATTCTTTACGTGTGGTTGTAAGTGTGTGTGGGGTGTGTGCGTGCGTATGCGTGTGTGGGTTATAGGTGCGTATTAATGTGTGTTTAAATTCGTCGGTGTATCTTAATTTTTCGTTACATTTTCTGTATGTCTAGGTGACATTGCATGTCGAGGGGAATGAAATAAGATCTGGTTTGTAAGCGTATTTAAACAGTTATATTAAGGTAGACCAGAATCACAATGGTATAAGTAAGGGCATATTGTATTGCAATGTAATATTGTACAATGTTGGTATTATATATAGGGAAGGAAATTGGGCTAGGATATAATAATAATAATAAATTGATGAAATGTTGCGTAAATATTGTATATACTATATTTCTCTTTGGTAGTACGTGCATCATGAAAATAATAAAGGGGTTACAATAACAGTTAGTATGATTTAGTGAGACAGTTATAATATATATATATATATATATATATATATATATATATATATATATATGTTGTATACTTCGGTAGCAAATCATTATCTAAACAGGTTTGGTTGAATACCGCGGATTGTTTCTTTTTTAAAATCTTCAAGTGAAGACGTTCTTTATCAACTTGATACAGAAAAAAGACGACTAGTGAGAAGACTTGAACATCTTCACTTGAAGATTTAAAAAAAAGAAACAATCCGTGGTATTCAGCCAAACCAGTTTATATATATATATATATATATATATATATATATATATATATCATCAAGTCGTGCTGACAACAGGGAGTCCTTTGTTTTTTTCTCGCCATCAGTCCCTATCGTTCATCACTCCTGGAAGATCCTATAGACTGAGTCCAGTGTCCCCACAGCGCTGATGTATAGAAGTATTTGTTTGTCGGTCAGCTCTGGTGTGTCCGTGTATAGAAGTCCATCGGTGAACGTCACTTATGTGTTCGTCTTTACTTTCCTTGCAGTGTCTAAAATGTCGTGTTCGTCTTACTTGGATGGTTTGTGAGATGGGAGGTAAGTGGGCATGCAGCTACTGCTTGCTGAGGTTCTGCTTTCTGGATATGTTCAAAACAGCACGTAGTAATATATATATATATATATATATATATATATATATATATATATATATATATATATATATATATATATATATATATAAGGAAATGTTGAAAAAACAAAATAATCCAAAATTTGATTAATTTATTATGAAAGTCGACGTTGAATGTTTCGGTTGCAATAAGCATCTTCAGGACTTTAAATTTATGCAAAATGTTGTTAAAATACCAATGGATGTTTGATGTTTCTTCTGTTATTTCATGAAATATCCATTTCCTAAATACATTCTGTGTCCACACATAGCTGACGTAGGCAAGTTCTTGCTGGTTAGCCAACACTGGCACGTCCATGTGTAGGGGTCCATAAAAGAAGGTCTCTTATGTGTTCGTCATTGCTTCTCCAGCATTGTCTTGTTAATCTTACTTGGGTGTTTTTAGAGATGGGAGGTAAGTGGCCGTACAGCTGTTATTTCGTGGGTTGTTGTTTCCAGGATTTGTTCAGTATAGATCGTAGCATTCTTGTTCAGTTCCCATCTAGGTTATACCTAATGAAGGCGTGGACTGCTATCAATAGGGTATCGATCATATGTAAGACTGATCTATCCGATAAAAAAACAGGATTTCTTCCAAGCAGCGGTTGAGTCAGTATTCATATTTACCAACCCCTCCGCTCGGGCAGGATATGACACAAGGTCAATTTTTTAAGCGGAGTTTAACAGGTTTGAATTCACAGTTTTCTTTCTCCTTGACTAGTTGCCTCACCAAGGCTGAAGAACCTAGTCTGCCCTACTATTTACCCATAGCTGGATGGAGAATAATTGGATTTATACCTTTCCCAAGGGTATTAGGGCTATGTGAAATGCAATCAGTCTCGTCCAGGATTTGAACTCGTGTCGCTGTGTTCATTTCCTGCGACGATAACCATTACACCACGGTTGTGTCAGTATTGATGTATGAATCCATCACACAAATGCTGACGAAACGCATATATATCACGCGTAATGCAAATGTCTTCTAACGAATTGAGCACTCTGGTAGCCTTTAGACGTATATATATATATATATATATACCCCTGGAGAAAAATATAAGACAACCCTAAAAAATGAAGAAAAAGATATTGTTTACAATTTTTAAATCATAGAGATCAGATATATGAAAGCTAAGGCATAATGACAATTTAAAGTATGAAGAAATTTCAATTCTTTTTTTGTATGTATATTAGCATTTATGCTTTATTTTAAAATTTATTTTTGGCATAAATATAAGATCAATGAACTGAACTATAGAATATAAAGGCAAATCTTTTATTTACTATTTTGTAGATCTGCCGTTAGCTTTGATAACCTCAAAAATTCAGCTTGTCATACTATTAACTAATTTTTGGAGTTGAACAGCGTGTATTTTTCCCATGCGTCTTAGATTGCGTTATTGAGTCCAGAAATTGCCGAGTACTGTCGACCTCCTTAATCAACTTTTGCAACAATCAATCCCCACAAATTTTCTATAGGATTGAGGACTGGAAAGCTCGCTGAAGTGTCAAAAAGTCTTATTTTTGTTCAAGCAACTACTACTTTGTTATTGATGCATTGTAGATAGCAGCATTATCTTTCTGAAAAATCCATTCTTCTCCTCATAGACGACGCTCTTCTTGTGCGAGAGATAGATAATTTAGCATCTTCACATAGTCTACTGCTTTTTGTCGACCACTGACAAATTGTGGTTTAAGTTTTCCTGAAGATGAGAAGTCCCCACTACCAGATCATAAGAGATCCTCTTCCACTATGCCTTGTTGAGTAATTCTCTTCAGAAAATTTTTTTTTGCGTACCAGTACTTATGAAGGTCGTCTAGACTGTCTAAATTAAATTCTTTTTGGCCCGAGAAAACAATTTTTGGCCATTCTTTAGCCCTCATGGTTTGATATTGACGAGCATATTCCAGTCGTTTCTCTTTGTGCTTCAAAGTTAACCTTGGACAATAAATTATTTTCTTATGCTGATATTTTTCCTTCTTTAAATTGTTCTAGTACTGCAAGGGGCATCCACTAGAGATTTCAATATTTTTGATGTGGACAAAGTTTTTTTTTTACTTCGCAAACAATTATTCTCTTGAATTGTGGTGATAATTTTTCTGGCCTGCCAGTCAGTTTTCTTGTTCCATACTTATTTGGACTTTTCAAGTAATTGCAGATAAGTTTTACTGCGTCCTAAGGCCTTCGAAATTTCTCTCTGAGATTTTCCGACTCTTTTCAGTGATGTAATCTCGCCTTTCTCAAATTCAGATAATTTAGTTTCTTTTGCCATTTATGTTTTCAGTATTTTAAGTATTACAGTTTTAATGGCTTTTATATTGCGTCGAGTATATATAATAATATTTTCAATTAAATTAAGTCCTTTTTTCTTTAGTTTTTATTGGCGGTCTTATCTTTATGTCAAAAAAAAATATCAAAATTTAGCATAAATGCTAATAGATATATAAAAATGAATTGAAATTTCTTCTAATTTTAAATTTAAATATCTTTCATATATCTGATTTTCATTTTTTAGAAATTGCAAACAATATCTTTTTCTTCATTTTTGAGGGTGGACTTATATTTTTGTCCAGAGGTATATGTATATATAAGTAAAAATTCCTTCGCTTACGTTGAGATTGACGATAGCTCTGTGGTAAGATATCCAACAGGCGTAAAGTCAGCCAGGTTTAGATCCCAGCTTGAAGCATCTCGCGTGTCTAGCTACACTGATGAGTTTTGATCCAAAGAAACAGTCTGTCTGTGGATGATAATTAGAAACGCAGTTTCTTCCAGGCAGCGGTCATGTCGATACTGCTGTATGGATGCACTACTTGGACGCTAACTAAACGGCTGGAGAGAAGCAAAACGGCAATTACACAAGAATGTTGCGAGCAATAGTGAACAAGTCCTGGCGGCAACACCCCACAAGGCACCAACTGTATGGCCACCAGTCTCCCATCACGAAAACTATCCAAGTCAGACGAACCAGACATGCAGGACACTGTTGGAGAAGCAGGGACGAGCTCATAAGTGATGTGCTCCTATAAACCCCCACATATAGCCAAGCAAAAGCAGGACGACCAGCTCGAACATACATACAGCAGCTATGTGAGGATACGGAATGTAGCTCTGAAGACCTGCCGGAGGTGATGAACGATAGGGAGAAGTGGCGAGAGAGGGTCAGGGATATCCGTGCTGGCGGCATGACATGATGATGATGATGATGATATATATATATATGGAGGACGAATGAAATAAAATGTCTGAAGAATTTATTTTGAAGGTAAGCAAATAGTTTCAATAATTGAAAAAAAAGGCGGCTATATTGAGTAAATTTACTGTTTTGAATCTATTTTTTTATTTTGGTGTTTTTTTTAAAAATTAAAATCAATCTTGTTTTATAATCGAGTCGTTTAATATTATACTAGATTATTACTAATTTTGCTTTCACAACGTCTGTGTGTATGTGTGTATGTGTGTGTGATTGCGTATGCGCGTGTGTCTATGTATGTATTAAACATAAAAAATACAGTAGCAAAAATCTACCACAAAACGTCGATAATTCATTCTGAAAAAAAATGAAAAAAAAATAAGCATGCCATTACATTACTGTTTGTAGTTTTACTTGAGCTGGGAGTAATGGCAATGAAGGGGTGACTCCACACTCCCAAGAGCTTCAGACCTAGATCCTCACTACCGGACGCAGTTTAGTGTCATAACAGGACACCCTTTTTGGGGGTTAGGGTCAAAGGATACCGTCAGCACATTCTAGGTCCCATCGACGGGATGAACGAGAGAAGAACTCAACAAATATTCTACCACATGATTTATTATTTTAATTTTTGACAACAGATTTTTGTTGATCAAATTCTCAACGAAAACTTTTTGGGGGTTTGTTACAAATAAGCAGGAAATGTTAATTTACTTTTAATTGCTCTTCGCATTACAAAATGGACAGTAAAACGTGAGACGGTTATCTATTATTTTAGAAGTCTTTTTTTTCTTTTGGAAGGTGGGTGAAAGAACTTAAGGACTAGGGTGTTGTCCGAAATAGGTATTCGGCAATTGTTTCAAAAACTTCATGTATTTGGCATATTTTTAAAGTGCAAAGTCCTACTGTTCGAAGAAGAGAGAGAGAGATAGAGAGAGAGAGAAGGAGAGAGAGAGAGAGAGAGAGAGAGAGAGAGAGAGAGAGAGAGAGAGAGAGAGAGAGAGAGAGAGATTAAGCGAAACAAACCCGATGCTTAAGTTAGAGACTTTTTGATATTTCCTTGACATTGTACAAATAACACACACACACACATAACTATATCATCCATGTATATATCTTAACACACACACACACACACACATGCGTGCACTCACAGATATATATATTTAATTAACACGTGCACACACACGCATATATAACTTACATTTTTACATACAGAAACTAGTACAGACTCACGAATATATAAATAAACGCACACATGTATACATACTCACACACGCACACACACACATACACACACATACATGTATATATAAACTAACATACAACATGCGTATGAATATAAAACACACACACACATACATCTGAGAAAAGTAATTCAGAAGTACTCGATAATTTCCAGTGTTCCAAAGCTGGAGCCTCACCATCAGATGCAGTTTGGTGTCATATACAGGACACTCCTTTTGGGGGGGATGGTGCCTTACCTTTCTGCAGTCTCACTGGGTGTGATATTCTTTTGGCCTTATGTCAAACTAAGCTAAGCTTAGGAAATGACATCACGCATAAACATTTGTCAACACAGAAGCAAATATGAATAAACTTAACACGACCCATGAAGATATCGCTTTGTCAGAGAAACTCATTAATATGCGTATAAACATCCACAGAGAAATGTCAGAGATTAAATCTCATTAAATATTCTTAGTTTCTTGTTCACAGGCAATTGTTTTTTTTCTTTTAGTCTCGTTTTTTTAAATTTTTCTTATTTTAATACAACATTTTTTTGTTTTTGTTTTAAATGAAGTTTTAACCTTTCTAAGCCGTCAGTTTCAAAAGGACAAAAAACGAAACAAAACAACGACTGCACAACATGGAAAACAACGCCATCAACACAAAGGACAAAAGAGTGCGTGTAGAGTTACACGCCCCTTTTTCCAGAGCCACTTTAACCCCAGCCAAATCAAGATGGCGTATGAAAAACCATCAGGCAAATGAAACGAAAACTCAGGTTCTGTTGACATCAGACCAAAGTCACTCACCCACTCGGGAATCTCTGAAATAACATTTTAATGACAAGAATGTATACTTCTTTCTTTCTTTCTTTCTTTCTTTCTTTCTTTTTTTCTTTCTTTCACAAGGTATTTTCTTTTCCGTTTTCTAAATTCTTTTTTTCTTTCTTTCTTTCTTTCACAAGGTATTTGCTTTACTTTTATCGAATTTTTCTTTTTCTCTTTCTTTCTTTCTTTCTTTCTTTCTTTCTTTCTACTTGAACTATTTCAAATTTCACTCTTATCATCTGCTTTTAAAATCTATAACTATTAAACTTTTTTTTTCAGCAGTCAGCTTATCTAATAAAATGTAAAAAAAAAAACAACAACAAAAAAAGACGGATTTCATTTTTGAATTCTCAAGGTGGCTTAACCTTCCACTCTTTCTTTTCTTTTCAGAATCACTTCTTCATTCTTCACGTTTTTCCCCTACACCGAAATTTTCTTCCAATCTTTGTCGCTTATCCTCCATTTTCTTCAATACCATTTTCGATTAACTTTTCAAAATCTATATAACTAAGTGGGAAGAGTTTGCTTGTCTGTCTTATATAGATAGCTAAATAGTTCGACGTAGAGAAACCAAACTTGGTATACACATATATCGAATACAGAAGACGGTTAAAATTTTGTTACTCGTCTAGAAAGAGTTACTGTTACTGCAAAACATAACTGATCACAAGGAATTTAAGTTTCCGAATTGAAAAAAAATTACCGAATCATTTGTCTTATAAAAATGATATTTTGATTACTAACTACTATAAATACTAACTGTTATAATTATTCGTATTTTATACAAATGTCTATTAGTTTTATATGTACTTCATTTTTGTCTGCAAACTTGCACGTACCAAAATATTGCAAAAGTTTTGACACTTTCTTGTAATGTCCTCTTCAGTGTAGACCTTTACACAGTGCCAGTTTGCTTACAAGTGTCCATGTAGGCAAAGTAAGAAACTGTTCAGATCTCGTGACTCATATTACGATGACGTCATAAAGTTCTGGCACTGTCACCGAGGGTGCTCTTACTTAAGTGACTAAAGACCTATTTTTAAGAGAAATAATTTGGATAAAGTTGTATGGTTTCAAGTATTCCTATATAATACAAATAAGTTGCACACAATTGTGTGGTTTCAAGTATTCCTATCAAAGAAAAATAATTTGCACACAGTTTTATGGTTTCAAGTAATCCTATCAAAGAGAAATAATTTTAAAACAGTTGTATTGTTTCAAGTATTCCTATGAAAATAAATAATTTGCATACAGTTGCATAATTTCAAGTATTCCTCTCAAAGAGAAATAATTTGCATACAATCGTATTGTTTCAAGTATTCCTATCAAATAGAAATAATTTGCACACAGTTGTATGGTTTAAAGTATTCCTATCAAGAGAAATAATTTGCATGCAGTTGTATTGTTTAAAGTATTCCTATCAAATGGAAATAATTTGCATACAATTGTATTGTTTCAAGTATTCCTATCTAATAGAAATAATTTGCGTACAGTTGTATGGTTTCAAGTATTCCTATCTAATACAAATAATTTGCTGACAGTTGTATTGTTTCAAGTATTCATATCTGTATGATTTGCATACAGTTTTATGGTTTCAAGTATTTCTGTTGCCTATAAAAGTGAAATAGATTAAAGAGATTTTTGACATTTGTCCGTTAGTCTCGCTTTGAGTACGAAACCTTTTATCCTACGTTGTCTGTTACATCAGCTAGTAAATATGTATGCCTGAATTCTTTTTATATATTTACAGGAAAAATACCCGAGTTGTTTGGGTGGTTTTAATTGATTATATGTATAAATTTCAATAAAATCGGTGAGGGGTGGTTCCTACAGATAAAACGTTGACGTTTAACCCTGAATATCTCAATTAGCCCCTCCCCCTGTCGACGGGGCTTAGAACACACTGACTGTATTCCCTGCAGTGATTAAACACCCCTCCCCACAAAAAAGAGGTAGTATCTCATACAGTCCCCTCTATAATTCAAATAGATCTCGATACCATATAATTGTGTAAAAATTATTTCTATTAAGAATAGCTACTTGAAACATTAATTGTTTCCTAAGGTTTATCATTAGTTACTTGAAACCATATAGTAATTTACAAAGCTCTTTGCTTTAATATGGCACAAGGCCGAATGAATGGGGCGCCCAATGAGACTCGAACTCACTCGTGTAGGTTTGCTAGTCGAGCTTGCTAACCGTTACACCACCAGAGGGGCCCCCTTTCTTTTTACACCACCAGTACTTGAAACCATATAGCTGTGTGGAAACAATTGGCTATCAAAAAGAATTTCTTGAAACCATATAATTATTAGTATTAGATAAGAACACTTTAAACTATATAAGAGTATGCAAATTAAATGTATTAGATTGAAATACGTGAAATAATATAAACGTGTGCAATAACTTTTAAGAAATAACTACATCAAAAATTCAAATGTAAATATACAATGAACGCAATTCCCTATCATCTGGAAATAACCCTAGTCATTATAATGGCAATGAAGGGGTACTTGACTCTCCTCAGATCTCCACTATTGAAACATTACTATCAGATACAGCGTAGTGTCATAACCTAGACATCTCTTTTTTGATGAGGAGGGACTTAACTCCCCGGAGAAGATACAGTCAGCATATTCTAAGCCCCACCAACAGTGAATACAATATTAGGTGACCCAGTACTGGCGATTTCGATTCCATATAACGGTAGTCAGTATACATATATATATATATATATATATATATATATATATATTGAGAGTAATGGTAATGAATAGGTTTGGTTTGCTTTGGTTTTATGGCATATCAACCATTGTTGGTTATTTAATGCCAAATCCTGTTTTTACATATATATATTAAATATATGATCTGTAAACATATTTTGTAGATACACACAGTTAAATGATCAAACAGTTCGATTTCTAACAATTAGCATAAGACAACAAAGATAAATGGTTTCAAGTATTGCTACGTATAACAAATGATTAAATTTAACATCAGTTATTTGTTTACACACAGTTAAACGATTAAACAGTTCTATTTCAAACAATTCAATTTAGCATAAGGCATTTTTTGCACCCAGTTTAAATGTCAAACAGTTCTATTCGACCAATAGATAAGACCCTATCAGGTGTTACCGCTCCAGGCCAGAGTGAACCTAGGAGCGATGGCAATGAAGGGGTACTCTGCATTCCCCAAAGCTCCTCATTATTAGATCGTTTAGTGTCATATCCAGGACACTCGTTGATACAGTGGGTATTATCTTTCTGCTAGGATGCAGTCGGTGTTTTTTACAGCCCCAGCCGACTGGGCTAGGCAATGAATAGGAATTCTCCACTTAACCACATCTCCAGAACTCGAGCTTTAGCATCAGACGCAGTTTCGTGTCATATGATGGACGCTTCTTTTCTGTTGGGGAGGTGGGGGATCTCAACCCACAACAAGGAAGTCGACAATAGACTGGTAAATCAACCGGTGCATTAGGCAGATTATATAAACGTGTGTGCTACAATAGACATCTGAAGAAGGGTAAAAAGATTAGCGTGTATAGAGCCATCATCTTTGCCACACTCCTAAATGAGTCGTGGGCCACTTATCGTCATTAACTACGACCCATCGAACGGTTCCACCAGTGTTACCTGCACCATCCTCAACATTCTCTGGAGTGAGTTCGTCACCAATATTGAAGTCTTTGAAAAAGCGAAGATCACCAACATGCCATGCTACACTGGGCAGGAACATCTCTTGGATGGACAATCATCACCTGTCGAGAATCATTTGAAGTGAGCTCTCCACTAGCCATCATGAAAGAAAGGTTAAAAAAAGATTCATGGACTTCTTGAAAAAATATTTGGTTCCTGTGACATCGACCATCGCTAATGGTCCACCAGTAATGCTACAGCTTTGGGGAATGCGGAGTACCCCTTCGTTGCCATCGCTCCCGGGTCCACTATGGCCCGGAGTAGTAGAACCTGAGAGAGTCTTATCTATTGGTCAAATAGAAGTAAACTGCGTACTTATGCTAAACTGATTTGCTCGAAATAGAACTGTTTTGACATCTAAACTGCGTACTTATGCTAAACTGAATTGTTTGAGATAGAATTGTCTTGAAATTTAATTTTTTTAAACAAAAATTATACTTATACTAAACTAAATTGTTTGAATTAGAACTTTTTAACTAAACTGAATTGCTTTAGATAGAAATGTTTTTGACAATTAAACTTTATACTTATGCTAAAGTGAACTGTTTGAAATAGAACTGTTCGTTTATACAAAAATGGATTTGGCACTAAATATCCTACAAACCCATAAAACCCAAACAAACAAACAAACAAGACATAAATGAAAGTTATATACGTGTAGGTTTAACCAGAGATATTACTCGCATAATGTTAAAAAAATACGAAAACACAATAAAAATATGTTTAACACGACCTTTTTTTAAGATAATTTCTTATGTTTTAATATATAATCATAAATTAGATTAATAATATGTTAATAAATTCATGACAGAAATTTTAAATGATTAATAAAAATTATTAGTTATATAATGTTAATTTATTTTTAAAAAATTATTGGGTATCTCACCTCATATTTAGTTTTAGTGGAGGTTGTTGATGTCTGTAATAGAGATGATGTTGAGTAACAAAAATATAGAAAGGTAGTAATATTAAAAGACAGGAAAATAAAAGTGTTATTTGACACTTCCTGTGAGGATCAAAAAGGTAGAGTAGGTGAGGAGATATATATGTAAATATACAAAAAATAAGAGATATATTTTGTACAGAGACATCGGCAGAATCTCATTTTAAAGAAATTCTCTCTCAAAAGTATATTCATTAAAAAAGCCAAGGTGGGTATAATGTATGTATAACTGATTTTCATGCTTCAAAAATCCAGATTTCTTTGTTTCTGTACTCCCATCCCCGGGGGTTGAGCACTGTAGCGAGGAATTACCGGTTGCCACTTACGCGTAAATGCAAAGCTCTTCTCATGAATTGAGCATTCCGGTACCCTTTAGCGTATAGGTGAATATATATACGTAGAAATCCCTTCGCTTGTGCCAAGATTGACGATTGTTCTGTGCTAAGATATCCTACTGGGGATAGATCTCGCGTGTCTTGTCACATTGAAGCGTTGTGATACAACGAAACAGTATATCTGTGGATGACTATAAAAGTTAAGTTTTACTGAGAGAACAACGCTATCTTTACTAATAATTAAGGAGAGATTGTCTGTCTGTCCTCTATGGTAGATCAAACGGTTCGATATCGAGTTACCAAATTAGGTGTGAAAAATCATTGGACTCAAAGGAAAATCTTAACGCATTTTTGGGAAAATCGGTGGGGTTGTCATTCCTATTCTTCTGTTAGTTTCGTGATGTCAGCGATCCAGTAGATCAGATCGAATCAGGGATGATAATCTATTGCTGATACCATGTAAACCAGTTAGTTCAGTCAGTGGAGATTTGAATACGCTGACTTTATCCTCTGCAGAGGGTTAAGAGTCCCACTCCCCCAAAAGAAGGGGTTTTGGGTGAGGCACTAAACTGCATCTTATATCAAGGCCCCAGTTCTGGAAATAAAGGAAGAATAAAGGAAGTATAAAGTACCCCTTCGTTGCCATTATTCCCTGGTTCAAAACTAAGCTAATCTTAGTGCATAAAAATTTTGTAGGAATTTTAAAAGAAAAAGACCTTTTGCCTTTAAAAACAAATTCTTCTCTTATGAAGGGATAGAAAATCAACATATGAATTTGGATTCTGTTTCTTAATCTGAAAAGTATTATTAATAGGAAATAAAATTAGATCTTATTTAAAAAAATAAAAACAATGGTTTTCTTTGAAAAAAGGAAATAAAAACTTTTGTGAAATCGAATAAATATAATGCGAAATAAGATTTTTATACACACAATAATAATTTCATTCACTCATATCTTTTTAAAGATCTCAAGAAATCAAACAAGTCCTATATCGTATAACCTAGAGGGCTGTAGAAGTATTAGATTGGCCTGTTCATCGTATATCTTGGATTTTGCTTTGGTTTATTCTCTTTGTTTAATGGCATATTAACCTTTGTGGGTTATTTAATGCTAAAGCTATCCTTGTAGAAGAACAGTAGTGGTATTATTCAACCCATTGGTGGGGTATCTTGAAGTAATAGGGGTTAATAAGTAGAACGTATCTCTTTTTCAAGTATGTATTTTCCCAACCTTTCCGCCATAAGCAGGGTGTGACACGAGTTAAATTTTCAAGACGAGTACAGCTGGTTTGAATTAGAGTTTTCCTTCTAGACTGGTTGCCATAACAAAGCTAAAGAACGCAGTCTCTCCAATTATTTACCCATAATTTCAAAGTGTTATGCAACAAATCATACTCGGTTACATGATTCATTGATTGATTTTTATGGCATGTCAACTCGTCTGGGGTTTTGCCCACTCAGCTGTGGCTGTAGAATACACCGGTTGCACCTCTGTAAGAACCCTCTCAATGAGTGTCCTGGATATGACACTAAACTATCTGATGGTGAAGCTCCAGTGATACTGGGGCTTTGGGGAATGCGGAGTACCTCTTCATTGCCATTGCTCCCAGGTCCACTTTGGCCGGCGTAGTAGCACCTGATAGAGCCCTATCTCTGGGTTAAATAGAACTAACGGCATACTTGTGCTAAACTGAATTGTTTGACTAAACTGAATAGCTTGAAATAGAAATGTTTTTGACAATTAAACTGTACTTAAATTTAAACTGCGTGCTTATGCTGAACTGAATTATTTGAAATGGAATTGTTTTTTGACATTGAAACTATACTTACACTAAACTGATTTGATTAATATAGAATTGTTTTGACATTTAACTGTGTGTAAATAGAATCTGTTCTTATACTAAACTGAATTAGCTGAATCAGAACTGTTTGACTAAACTAAATAGCTTAAAATAGAAATGTTTTTCAAAATTAAACTGTACTTAGATTTAAACTGCGTACTTATGCTGAACTGAATTGTTTGAAATAGAACTATTTTCATAAAGATGGATTTGGCGTTAAATAACCTACAAAGGTTGATATGCCATAAAACCCAAACAATCAACCAACTCGTCTTGGGTTATTTTATACATAGAGGTTAGGTAATTATATACATTGTACTTGTATACTTACATCTTTGTGTAGTTTCTTCTGAGTTTTTGAACACAGTAATATGATATATAGTATTTCTATCAAATACAAATAATTTGCACACAGCCGTATAGTTTCAAGTATTTCTATCTTATACTAATGATTATGTAGTTTTTGTTATTATTTCTATTTAAAAGCTTTGACCCAGTCAGCTGGGGCTGCAGAATATACCAACTGCTTCTCTGCATAGGGGTAAGACCCCCATCCGCCAACGAGTGTCCTGGATATAACATTAAACAATCTAATGCTGAGGCCCCGATAATGCTGGAGCTTTGGGGGATGCGGAGTACTCCTTCACTGCCATCGCTCCCAAGTCTGCTCTGGCCTGAACTGGAGGCACCTGAAAGGGTCCTATGTATGGGTCAAATAAAACGTGGTGTAATGGTTATCCTCGCTGGAATTAGACACGGCGACACGAATTCAAATCCTGGACGAGACTGATTGCATTTCACATAGCACTAATACCCTTGGGAAAGGTAGGAATCCAATTATTCTCCCTCCAGCTATGGGTAAATAGTAGGGCAGACTAGGTTCTTCAGCCTTGGTGAGGCAACTAGTCTAGGAGAAGGAAAAACTCTGAATTCAAACCTGTTAAACTCCGCTTTAAAAAATAAATTGACCTTGTGTCATATCCCGCCCGAGCGGAGGGATTGGGAAATATGATAAAACTGATATTTAAAATGATTGCAAGCAAATGACTTATGCTAAATTGAATTGCTTGAGGTAGAACTGTTTGATTATTTGACTGTGTGTAAGTAGATAACTGATATTTAGTTTAATTGTTAGTAATGCATAGTAATATTTGGAACTATTTAACTTTGTTGACTAATGTTTACAATGTATGTAATATATATGTATAAAGAAGATTTGGCATTAAATAACCAACAATAGTTGATATGCCATAAAACCAAACCGAACTAAACCAAACCAAACTATCTAATACAAACAATTTTCCCACAGTTGTATGGTTTAAAGTATTCCTATCAACTAATAATAATTATATGGTTTCAAGTAATAATTTCTATTCAATAATATTAATTTATATGTTTTCAAGTGACTAATAATCCTTTGTAATCAATTATAGCATCAAGTAACTATTCTTAATACAAATAATTTTTAAACCGATCTATTTGACCCATAGATGGAACCCTAACAGGTACTATCACTCTTGGTTAGAGTGGGCCTGGGAGTAATGGCACTGAAGGGATATTCTACACTCACAAGATCTGGAGCCTCACTATTAGATGCAGTTTCGCGTCATATCCATGATACCCTTTTTGTGGGGGACGTCATACCATTCAGCAGGGAATGTTGACAGAGTATTCCAAGTCTTATTAACCGGGCGTAAATACCCTAAGTGTAAGATTATAGATTCACGACGTTGTCTGGCACAGGGTCAGTCAGTTGGTAGCTCTGTAACCCTCTCTAATCCCCCTCTCTCTCCCTCTCTCTCGCTCTCTCTCTCTCTCTCTCTATATATATATATATATATTATGTTCTCTCTATTCCAGGGAAAGGAGTAGCGCCCTCCCCTACACCTTGGTGTAGTAGTTATCGAAACGGGAGCCCTCGGGTCGCCCTCGACTAAGTTTGCCAACTTACAATATCTCTCTGTGTCTCTCTTTCTTTATCTCTGTCTCTCAGACACACAACTAAATTGGCTCATATTTCATTCTCAGTTTGCATTTACGCTCTCTCCCTCTCTCTCTCCTCCCCCTCCCTCTCTCTCTCGCTCCGTCTGTCTCCGTCAATAAATACCACCACAGTCATTGAGCGATACTTTATATCCTCGCATCACTGGTCACCTGTGGTGGTGCAACGGTTAGCAAGTTAAACTAGCAAACCTACACGAGTGAGTTCGAGTCTCATTGGGCGCCCCATTCATGCGGCCTTGTGCCACATTAAAGCAAAGAGCTTTGTAAATTACTCTATCTTCGTATCACTAATGATGTAAGTTAATTTTCCTTGTAGCAAGTCTTTGAATATTTTTTACTTGGCGTTTCCCACGTCTCACCGGACTTTTCTTATGGAAATCACAACACCAGGAATAAAAAAGCTATTTATGATTACTAATTTTATTTTGTGCAAGTTTTTCACACCGAGTTTAACTGGTAGTTTTTCATTGAAGTCTAAGTGACAGCAAGTCTCCTCATCTCAGTATTCTAGCTGATTTTAACAATGCC
Organism: Sepioteuthis lessoniana; assembly: GCA_963585895.1. NCBI lineage: Eukaryota > Metazoa > Mollusca > Cephalopoda > Myopsida > Loliginidae > Sepioteuthis > Sepioteuthis lessoniana. Next base: position 56,015,493 of record OY757934.1, on the reverse strand, counting down.
GTGATTTGGATTGTTTCAGTTCTTCCTCTAACCGCCACTTTACCCAGTCTAGTTTCTAGACTCTTGGGGACAGTTCCTTTGGTATTAATGTTGCATTCATATTTTCATATTCTACAACTTTTTCAGCTCTCTGGCAAGGTCTTAGTATTTGTCTATCATTTCGTTTTCTGTTATTTTCTTTGGTCCGCTGGAACGGCAAAATTCATTTGATGACAAGGTAATTTTTTCATGTTAATTAATTTTTGGTCTGGTCTTCTGATCGGGATGGCTGATCCATTTTCCTATGTCTGGTCTTCTGGCCGGGATTGGCTGATCCATTTTCCTATGTCTGGTCTTCTAGGCGGAATTGGCTGATCAATTTTCTTAAGTCTGGTTTTCTGATCGGGATTGGCTGATCAATTTTCCTATGTATGGCCTTCTGGCCGGGATTGGCTTATCCATTTTACTATTTCTGACCGACTGGCCAGGATTGGCTGATTCACTTTCCTATGTCTGGCCTTCTGGCCGGGATCGGCGGATCAATTTTCCTATGTCTGGTCTTTTGGCCGTGATTGGCTGATCCATTTTACTATGTCTGACCGACTGGCCAGGATTGGCTGATCTGTTTGTATCTCAAAGTTCCAGAGAATTTTATGCGTCTCATTTTCTAGGATACTGGTTTGTGCTGATACCATTTGTCGGCATGGCCAAATTTTAGTCTCTTGCACAATTCCTACTTGATCACTTTTCCCACCAAATCATGTCTACTCTAATATTCTTTTTGTACCAGTTTGCCGAATTCGGTTATTATGTGATTCACTGTCTCATTTCTGTCACCACATAACCTACACTTGCTATTCCTCTGTGTATGATCAATTTTTGCTTTGACATAATCATTTTGTGCTGCTATTAAAATATATTCTTTTGAATTGCACTCAATATCTATTTATCTATTTGAAATAGCAAACAGCCTAATTTTTCATGTAATTTTCAGCTTTTAAAAGGTTAAATTACTTATCCTTTTGATTCTTAATTTTTATTTTCCCTTTCAGTAATACATTGAATTGGCGAGGGAGATGACACTGTCCTTTCGCGTTTTCATAACATTTGTAAGAAAACAAAGTTTATCGTGACATAGTAGTTTTGTGGGCGGTTTCGCTTGTTAAACAAAGGCCAAATCTAAAATTTTCATCTCATTTTTCGATTGTCAGAACCCTTTTAACTGTAGATAAATTATAAAGTTGCTTCCTGATATTCTTCGTATTTTAAACATGGCTTAATTATGTGTGTCTACCAATTTATATACCTCGGTAGCAATATCTCATCAACTGAAAGCTATGTCGATATATGCCTAGGTAAAGCATTAACAGGTTATCGACCATATGGAAATCTGATCTCCCTGATAAAATAGAATGGGAATCCTTCCGAGCTTTAGATGTGTGAGTCATCATCATCATCATCATATCGTGCTGGCAGCACGGATATCCCTGACCCTCTCTCGCCACTCCTCCCTATCGTTCATCGCCCTAGGTAGGTCTTCAGGACAACAACCTGTATCCTCACATAGCTGCTGAATGTACGTTCGTGCTGGTCGTCCTGCTTTTGCGCGGCCATGTGTGGAGATCCATAAGAGTACATCTCTTATGAGTTCATCTCTGCTTCTCCAGTAATGTCCTGCATGTCTGGTTCGCCTAACTTGAATAGTTTTCGTGATAGGGGGCAGGTGGCCGTACAGTTGGTGTCTTGTGGGGTGTTGCTGCCAGGACTTGTTCAGGATTGCACGCAGCATTCAGTATAATTGCACCACTTAGACTCCAACGAAACGTTTTGTGTAAAAGCTAAATGTGAACTACACAAGGATACTGGTTTGAGCAGATTCTGGAAGTAGTACTTTACAAAACAGCTTTTGAACTGACACTTACTGCCCATCTTACTAATCATCCAAGTAAGACGAGCAAGACATACTAGGCATTATTGGTGAAGTAAGGACGAGAGAGAGAGAGAGAGAGAGAGAGAGAGAGAGAGAGAGAGAGAGAGAGAGAGAGAGTCAACGGATTCTGTATCATAATCTGAATTCTATATACTAATAAATCCCAATCGTGTTTGTTCCGGTAAAACAACAAAGTTGACTGACATAACACTGTGACCTAAGGGATTGACATAAGAGAGCGTTTGATGTCACCAGAGGTCAAGCAACGAAAAGTTTCTGTTTTAGATATAAGGAACAAGCTATTATTTTTGTATCAGAATATTTTCTTATTGAGAGCTACTATTTTTCTCCTCCGTAAATAATGCAAATAATTTTTTCCTTAAATTCCAGATTAAATCTAATCCGGCGTTATGTTTCCTTTTACATTACGAAGGATTCCAAGAATCCAATTACTGAATCCTTTATTGAAATAAAGAATATATATACAAATGAATGGAATTACTTTATATATATATATATATATATATATATATATATATATATATATATATATATATATATATAATTGTGTGTGTATATGTGTGTGACCAATGACAGCAAAGACGTAAAACTTGTAGTCACCGAGCGCTACTGATTCCTAATTTACACTATACTAACAATTCGATCTATCATCTCTCAAAAACACTCTTTATTCAGAAATATAACAAACTATACTATACTATACAATACTATACAATACTATATATATATATATATATATATATATATATATATGTAAAATTACTGAATATCTATATTCACTGTAACGCGTATATTCATTGATAATATATCACACAAAGAAAGTATATATATATATATGTGTGTGTGTGTGTGTGTGTGTGTGTGTGTGTGTGTGTGTGTGTGTGTGTGTGTGTGTGTGTGTGTGTGTGCGTGTACTGATGGAAAATAGAATTTAAAAAAATCGAATATGAGTATAGAATTTATTTGAGATTAAAGGTACAAGTAAGATAAACGGATAGCAGTCAATGATTACATATACAGATCAATATATGCACAGGCACCAAAATAAGGGGTGTATCAACAACACAGTTAATATTACTAGATCACAGAAAATGATTACATATACTGATCAATACTTGGACAGGTTCCAAAATAAGGATTATATCAACAATACAGTTAATATAGTTGAATTACAAAAAATGATTACATTTACAAATCAATACACCCACAAGTGTTAGAAAAAGGGATTTATGAAGATCAAACACCGTATTACAGTACTGGATATCCTCTTTAGGCGTTCAACAATGTTTTCATATTTGTTATTTTCTCCCGGGTTGAATTTTTTTGTAACTGTTCAGTAGATACCCCCCTCCCCACCAAAAAATGGGTGGGGGCAAATAGTATCCATCATGAAAGCCTTTTCGTTTAGTGATGTCGGACATTTAATATGAATAACTTTCCATTCACATTAATTTCTACAGAGAAATGAAGTTACACTTCCTACAGAGAAATAAATTTATATTGCCAACAGAAATAAATTTACACTTTCTATAGAGAAATGAATATACACTTTTTACTGAGAACTAAATGTACATTTTCCACAGAGAAATGAATTTGCACGTTTTACAGAGAAAGAAATTGACATTTTCTATAGAGAACAAAATTTGTATTTTCTCCAGTGAAATAAATTTACGTTTTCTACAAGGAAAGAAATTTACACTTTCCACTGAGAACTAAATTTACATTTTCTACTGAGAACTAAATTTACATTTTCTACTGAGAAATAAAATTTATATTTTCTACAGAGAAATATAATCAACATTTTCAACAGGGAAAGAAATTTATACTTTCTACCGAGAAATTAACCTACGCTTTCCATAATAGCCAATCAACGTTACTCACTTTGAACAGTGTCTACTTCGTTGTCTAATTCCTCCGCCACATTCCCTGGTACATGTTGACCAGTGTCCCCATTCTGACCATTTTCCGTGGATGGCGTGGATTTGTTCGTACATCCGAATGTATTGTTCGATGTGTCGAGGATTAGCGGGAACGCAGCTGCCTTGGTAGCACCACTGAAAAAAAATAACAGCAAAAACCCGAACAACATCGAATTGTCAAATGAGTGAGAAAAAACAAGTGCGTTAAGAAACATTTGTCGCTGACGCGACATTGCGGCATGTGTAAAAAATAAGGAGAGACTGAAGAAGAGAGAAAAGAAGGAGAAACTGGAGAAGAGGAGGGACTGGAGAAGGGAGAAAAAAGAGAGTCAGGTGGAAAGAGAAAAAAAAAAGGAAAAACTGGAGAAAGGTAAAAAATAAGAAGAGACAGGAGAGAGAAAAAAAAGAAAAGGAGAGACTAGAAAAAGAAGATAAAAAATAGAGAGTGGGGAAAGGAGAAAAAAACCCTGACGAAGCGATACAAAAGGATAGACCAGAGAAAGAAGAGAAAATGAGAGACTTGAGAAGAAAAATGGAGAGACAGGAGATAAAAGAAAAATGAGAGATTGTTAAAAGAAGAAAAAAGAAGAGATCAGAGAATGGAGAAAAATAAGGAGAGAGTGGAGATAGAAGAAAAAGAAAAGGAGACATCGGAGTGAGACAGAGGGAGAGGAAGAGAGAGAGAGAGAGAGAGAGAGAGAGTGGGCAGAGAAAGAAGAAAAAGAAAAGGAGACATCGGAGTGAGACAGAGGGAGAGGAAGAGAGAGAGAGAGAGAGAGAGAGTGGACAGAGAAAGAAGAAAAAGAAAAGGAGACATCGGAGTGAGACAGAGGGAGAGGAAGAGAGAGAGAGAGAGAGAGAGAGAGAGTGGGCAGAGAAAGAAGAAAAAGAAAAGGAGACATCGGAGTGAGACAGAGGGAGAGGAAGAGAGAGAGAGAGAGAGAGAGAGAGAGAGAGAGAGAGAGAGAGAGAGAGTGGGCAGAGAAAGAAGAAAAAGAAAAGGAGACATCGGAGTGAGACAGAGGGAGAGGAAGAGAGAGAGAGAGAGAGAGAGAGAGAGAGTGGGCAGAGAAAGAAGAAAAAGAAGAGACTGTAGAAGAGAGAAAAAAGGATTGACTTGAGAAAAAAGAAAAATGAGGGACCAGAGAAAGGAGAAAAAAAAATGAGAAAATAGAGAAAAGAAGAAAAATAAGAGAGACTGAAGAAAGAAAGAAAGAAAGAAAGAAAGAATGCATGGATATGGAAGTAAAAAACAAAAGCGCATCCTGTGATAAGGAAGTAAAAAAGAAAGAAAGAAAGAAAGAGAGAAAGAATGCTTTGCTAGAGATGTACAAAGAAAGAAAAAGAAAAAAATGCATGTTTACATAAGGAAGAAAAAAGAGATAAAAAAGAATGCATTGATAGAGAAGTAAAAAGAAAGAAAGAAAGAAAAAATGAAAGAAAGAAAGAACGCATTCTTAGATAGAGAAGAAAAAAAGAAAGAAAACAATCGTAAATTGGGAATTAGAAAAATAAAGAAAGAAATTAACAAATCAAAAAGAAAGAATATTGAAGAAAATAAAAAGAAAGAAAAAAAAAGCAAGGTTTACAAACGTATAAATAAATACATAAACAAATAAAGGAAAAAAATATCTATAAGAAGAGAAAGACAGAGAAATATGTCTTATTAGTCATGACTTCAATCCCTGGGAAATTGAATTACCCAATACAAGGTATATCAAAGCATAGAAAGAGAGTAGTGGACCCTCATGGATTGAGGCTCCACTATTCTCCTTCTTCTGCCTATGCTGAAATATATCTCGTATGCTACATATTTCGATGAGAAAAACTGTCCAGTTGAGATATCTGCGTGCATATAGCCAGCAAATACAGAAATCTTTGTAAGATGGTTATCTTTTGACAAGAAGTGGCAATCATTATTAAGTATGTATAAAAACTGGATTACTTTCTAAAGGAAGTGTATCGTGGTATAACGGTTATTGGCATGGATAATGGAATTAGCGAACCAAATAACGATTTTGGTTGAGACAGTTTGTGTTGATTCCTTACTAATGTCTTTGGCAAAGACATGAACCAGTCTCTATCCATAGAGATTATTTCCTGTTACTTGGCTTCCAGCTTGGAGCAAATAGCAAGCAAGGTGTAGGTATTCAGTCCCATAACTCAGTTTTGTGATTAGAAAGCTCTTATGACAAAATCTTTTAACTTTGATTGATTCATTGATTTTAGCAGTATTTAACCCGTTTAGGGTTATTTTATGCTAAGAGAATCGCGTTAATTTTACGTTTATAATTACAATTTTCTGTTGTTTCTCAAGAGGTCATTTTCGCACACGGTTCCAATGAATAAATCAGACCATAACAGATACTACAGCTGCAGGTCTGGGTGGACCTGGGAGTAATGGAAATGAAGAGAAACTGAACAAATCCCAGTGCTCCAGAACTGGAGCCTAACCAATGGTAGCAGTTTAGTCTCATACCAAAGACATTGATTCCTTTTTTTTGGTAAGTTGGGCGGGGGTTTGCTCCACTGTAGAGAATGCAGTCAGCGTATTTTATGCCCCGTCGGCAGTGCAAGCTATCGAGGAAGGTCTCGGTGAGTGTGAGCTGATATTTGCTTTAAACAATCTGGGTAGACAGAAGGAAGCGCCTGCAGTTGATGCACACCACCCTACTTTGATCTTTGCAAGAAGGGAACAAAACAGAAAATTACTAAAGCTTCTGCTATCTCATAAGGATTTTAGCAAACTATTTGGTTTCCGTCTGGGATGTTTTTTGTGTGGGTGTGTGTAAGGGACAGTGGAGATTAAGATTGAAGCCAATTACATAATGCTTACCTCAGTATATATATCAAATGTAACTATTGAATAAACAGTAAAACTATCCCGTGAACCTGATTAAAGAAAGATTGGTTTGCCTGATAAAACCAATGTTATTGAATGTACGCAAACACAGTTCTCTAAACAGAATATATTAGCGTTTGTTTCTGTCATAAAAAATCGCCAATGCCGACTTTTTTTCAAGCAAGGTCAGCTTAACCTTTTTAATTTTTATTATCAGTTACAAATTATTTCACTGATTTGTAATATCCTTAATCTGCAAAGATAAAATTAATTCTAACTTGTTTATTTTATTTAATTTTTATTCGAAACGAACAAACAAGATAAAACCCCTCTGTCATTTCTTCTTCCTCTCAAAAGTAAAGAACTTAAAAAAATACTTTGCAATTTGAAGACAAGCAATGTGCTATGGCATTGTGAAGGAGAGGAGACATTGAAAATCCGTTGAGGGTGCGTACCTACCATCCGTGGCGTTTCGTCGGAAGAAGTCGCAGAATTTCCGGTTCCGGTATAGATGCTGCTACCACATGGCGTCCCTTCGGCGGCTGGAAAGAATTTTGTCTCGCACATCTGGCCACCGCTGTAGCACCACAAACTTTTGCACAAATCCTATGTTCCCATGAGAGGGATGGGGTATGCAGAACGAAAAAGAAAAGAAAAGAGAGAGAGAGAGAGAGAGAGAGAGAGAAAAAGTAGGGAAATTATTATTTGTAGAAATTATTATAATTTCAAAAAAATAGAATTCATAAAAATCAAGTAATAATTTTGAGGAAATGATTTACAATCAACACCATTGCATCATTATCATCCCTATTTAAATCTTTTCGACGAAGTCATAGATGATACGTATCCAATATTTTTTTTATATATCATCATGTCATGCTGCAAGCACCGATTTCCCTGACCCTCTCTCGCTATTTGTCCCTATCGTCTATTGCTTCCGGGAGACCTTCTAGACTACGTCCGCACAAAGCTGTTATGGATAAGTTCTAGTTGGTCGTTCAACATTTGCACATCCGTGGGAAGGGCTCTATAGGAGAAACGTCGCTTATAAGTTCGTCCTTATTTTTCTAGTTGTGTCCCGCATGCCTTGTTTGTCTTATTTTGATGGTTTTAGAGATGGGAGATAGGTGGCCGTACAGCTGCTGTTTTGTGGGATGTTGCTTCCTGGATTTCTTCAGTATAGCTCGTAGTATTCTTGTACAATGGTCGTCAAGCTTTTTCTTTATACACTTACTCAGTGTCCATGTGCATTCATATAATAGAATTGAGACGATTGCTGCTTGGAAAGAAATTGCGTTTTATTTTATCGGATAGGTTTGACTTCCATATGATCGATAACCTATCGGTAGCAGTCCGTACCTTCGCTTGTCGCATATTGATGATTTTATTTATAGGGGCACTTTAAAAAAATCGATTCGAGACGAGTTTTATCATTTCAGAAGGTTTTTGAATTACTGATTTCTTTTCATTATCACAATATATTAGACAATTTATTCAAGAGTCTTGTGTAACTTAAAAACGAATCAATATGATTGAAGGAATTGTTCGAATTATTGATCATATTCTTTTGTTAGAATAATGCTTTGCATGGTTAATTCTAGAGTCTTGTGTAATTTTGAAACGAATCAATATAATTGCTGAAATTGTTCGAATTATTGATCATATTCTTTTGTTAAAACAATGTTTTGTATGATTAATTCTAGAGTTTTGAGTAAGTTTGAAACGAATCAATATAATTGCAGAAATTGTTCGTATTATTGATCATATTCTTTGGTTTGTACAACGTTTTGCAGGAGTTTAAAAGAAAAGGAAAACGAAAATATTACGGATTAACAAAATGATGAGGAGATGGTCAATATTGGGTTATTCTAAAATTGGGTTATTCCATAATATTTTCCTCTGAATAACTTGGAAAAATATATCATCAATTTAATTAATTGAATCTAGTTTGCTTTAGGAACATTTTATAAAAGCAGAATGTTTCGCTATTATATGAAAATGTTTTGCGTCTTATCCTTTATTAGTTTATTTACTGCCAAAAATACTCACCCCCCCACCAAAAACCCAAGATAAAACGAACAAAAACAAAAACAAAAAACAAACTAGGTGAATATCTCGCAAGTGTGTTAATTCCATACTTTTGGCCAGGGTTAGTAGATTTAGCATTATTGAGCACCTAGTAAGAATCGAACTCACTAACCATTTTACTGGGTGAGGTGGTCAAATATACACCGTCATCCTCATGTCGTACTGCGAGCACGGATGTCCCTGATTCTCCCTCTCTATTCGTCTCTGTCGTTCATCGCATTCATCATACATCCCGTGTCCGTACAGAGCTATTGTAGATAACTTCTTGTTGGTCGGCCAACATTTGCTCGTCCATGTGAAGGAGTCCACAGGATAACGTCACTTATGAGCTCATTCTTACTTTGACAGCAGTGTCCTGCATGTCTTGTTCGTCTGAGTTGAATGATTTTAGAGTTGGGAGGGAGGTGACGGTACACCTGCTGTTTTGTGGGATATTGCTTCCAGGATTTATTCAATATGGATGGCAGCATTCTAGTGCAATTTCCGTCTAGCCTTTTCTCCATGCGCTTTGTCAGCGTCCATGTGGTACATCTATAAAGTAGTATGGATACGACGGCTGCTGAGAAAAATTGTTTTATTTTATCGGATAGATCTGATTTCCATATGACCGATAGTCTATCGGTAGCTTACCATGCCTTTGCTCGTCACGTATTGATGTCATTTTCTCTAGATGAGATGCTGCTTCGGAAGTAGGAGAATTTATCCACTAGTTTTAATCCGAAGTATTAGGTTTTTCGGAAAATAATGTTCGATTTTTATTTCTGAATTAATGAATTTAAACAGAGTTTTAATTCGTCGAAATATAGTCCTGAAAACCTATTTATTTCAGTCATTTATTAAGAAAGATTATTCATTCATACCTGTATGATAAAATTGTAAAGTTTTTGAGGCCAAAAAATCTTTAAATGCATAAAAAGTGTCTTGATGTTTGGAAAATGGTAGTCAATAGGTGAGAGAATAGGAGACTCTAGTGGATGTAGCAGTTTCATATTCCAAATCAGTGAGCTTCTGCAGTGTTATCCAAGCAACGTGACTGAGCAATGTGATGAAGTAAAATTATCACCAAACTTTAACTTATGCCAAAAAAGTAAACACATCATTTCTTTTTTCATGTTCATGATTAGGGGTATAAAACCTTCAGAATTGTAGTTAGGGACATAAAACCTTCAAAATCATGATTAGGAGCATAAAACCTTCAAGTTCAGAATTAGGGGGAATAACACCTTCAAAATCACAGTTAGGGACGTAAAATTTTCAGAATCATGATAAGGGACATAAAACCTTCAAAATCATGATTAGGGACATAAAACTTTCCAAATCGTGGTTAGGGACATAAAACCTTCAAAATTATGACTCGGGGCTTAAAACCTTCAAAATCATGATTAGGGACATAAAACCTTCAAAATCAGGATTAGGAGGAATAATACCTTCAAAATCACAGTTAGGGACATAAAACCTTCAAAATCAGGATTAGGAGGAATAACACCTTCAAAATCACAGTTAGGGACATAAAACCTTCAAAATCATGATTTGGGACATAAAACCTTCAAAATCGGGGTTAGGGACATAAAACTTTCAAAATCATGACAAGGGGCTTAAAACCTTCAAAATCATGATTGGGGGCATAAAACCTTCAAAATCAAGATTTGGGGCATGGATCCTTCAAAATCATGATAAGGGACATAAAACCTTCAAAATCATGATTAGAGGCATGAAACCTTCGAAATCAAAATCTGAAAGAAGTGATAAAATATTAACAAAGAAGACACTTTAATTATTTGGAATGTGAATTCTTTTTATACAACTACAATTAAAATATGTTAGAAGAAAATTTGTCATATAATTAGGGACGCTGGGTGATTTCAGTAATAAGTTATTTCCTACTTATATTTATTGGTCGACCACAGGTCGATGGAAAAGGAAGGGCATATATGAGAAAGATGTTCGAGGCTGTCTAGGTCGGGATAGTAACGGACGCCCGGGTTAAAAATAGAAATGTATCAGCAGCAAATCGGCCACTGACCGTGATTGGCTGAAAGAAACTCAAACGGAAAAGCCCTTAAAAGTGGACGCGAGATAGAAAACAGGAAAACAGGGTCAGTTGGGAACTAGCCATAATGTGTCGACAGGCCAAAAATGAGGGCACCAATTTTGGAGTGAGTTCTGCGAAGGGGTATCACACCTGACGCGAAGCTGTGAAGACGGATCAGCGAGCAAACACGTGCGAGAACTACAACAGAAAACTAGAAAGATTATATCAAGGCCTGTGTCTGCTTTATCTTTTATCACGACGTTTTATTTTTCTCTGTCTAGTTAGAGCGGGGGATTCATTTTCCCCACTTTGTTTCTTTTTTCTCGATGACTACTAAGAAGTATAGAAGCGAATAAACTTTTGCATTGGCGAACCAAGTCGGTGTTTTTTGTGTTCGTCACTTTTTCTCACTGTGAGGCGACAACGAGAGTACGACTGACATTTAAGGTGTAGTGCGATACAGATAGAACAGCTAGAGCCGTGGTGGTACAAAGGATCTGCTTAGAACCGTAGTGGTGCAAGCGTATATTTGGTGTCATAGTATTACAAAAAAGTCAACCTGAAAAAAATAAAAGTTGATCGATTACAAACCGGTGATTTGTTAATGGTGGTGAACGCTTGTGTAGAATCAACCACATTTTTTTAGATGAGCTGTATGCTACAGATTCTTCCGAACAACATTCCTCAGCTTTTGAATTCTGAGATTTTCTTATTTCTCAGCCGGAAGCGTTCATGGTGTAACGGTTATTGTCGTATGAAATGAACTCGGCAATTCGAGTTCAAATCCTGGCTGAGGCTCTTTGCGTTAGAGATTTGAAAGGTATGAATCCTAGAATTCTTTCTTCAGCTATGGGTAGATAAGGCTGACTGGGCTCCTGGTGTGACAACCGGTCTAGGAAAAGGAAAACTAGTCATATTCTACTTTAAGATATTTTATGACGCATCTTCCTTGTAGAGGAGGGTTTGGGTAAACATATAATTCTACATCGGTTGCTCTACCAAGGCTGGAGAGTATAGTTTACCCTACTAATTACAAATAATTTAGATTCATTAGATTACACAAAATCTGCTGAATTGCTTTAAATAAGAATAGATAATAATTGGCAAGATATATCCCATAACTTGGTTAGGTTGTGGTGAAGCTACTAATGTTCATGTGTTGGACAGGTGCTTATCCCTTTCCCGGTGTACTATAGGTTTTAATTCGGAGTTTTCTTTCTCTTAAAACGGTTGCTATACCAATGTTAAAGAGCCTAGTCTGCCCTACTATTTACCCATAGCGAGAAGGAGGATAGTTGGATTTATAACTTTACCAAGTGCTATGTGAAATGCCAACAGTTTAACCCGGGATTTGAACTTGGGTCGCTGTGTCTATTTCCTACGACAATAACCGTAACGCCACAAACACAGGTCACATTATTAATTACATTTTAAAATCGTAAGATTCAGACATAAAAACTAATCTTGACACAAATAACACAAGATAAATTATCGTTATTATTAATTATATAAATAGGATGTTTATTTAATTTAATTTAATAATTAATTTTAATTTAATAATTTAATCAATTCTCTTTTAAATGATTTACAATTTTAACAGCACGTGCTGAAACAACTCACAATTCGAAAAATAATGTTCTATGATTTTTTTTTCTTTTCTAGAAAAGAAATGCCATTCACTGAAAAGCAAAGGCGTTTAAATATTAAACGTAGAGTTTTGGGCAAATTTCCACTCACGCTGTTTAAATTTGAGTTCATTCGAACGAGAATTGGTCAAGTTATCGAATTACTAGATGATTACGAAATGATATCTATTTTTCTTAAACACCCTGCACATCTCAAATGATATCAATGTGTTTAAGAAAAATTGATACCATTTCGTTATTATTTCGTAATCTAATAACTTAATTAATTCTCGTTCAAATGAACTCAAATGTAAACAGCATGTGAATAAAGATCTCAAAATTCTATGTTTAATATATATATATATATATATATATATATATATATATATATATATATATATATTCGGACCAGTTAAACCGGAGTCGGGAATAATTCCGTCAGGACGAAAAATCATTCAACTATGAACATTTAGATTTTCCTGGTAAAGAGCTCAATGTAACTGACATCACAGAGCAATAATTTCTTTAAGAAAAACAAAAACTGGTTACTTTAGGATTATAAATTTATTTACATCCTGTTATGGTTATTGATATGAATCAATAACACCAAAAATAACAGAACTTCTTCAGATCTAATGGATAAAATCACAGGTCGAGTTTACCAAAGACTCAAAAAATGGTACTTGATACCTCCTTGCTTAACACTCAGTATTATAAGGTACGGATCAAGAGTAAAGCGGAGCAGTTTATAGAAAGAAGTAGCACCCTCTCTTACATCTCCGAGTACTGGCAAATGAAAAGGGAGCATTCGGGTCGTCCTCGACTCCGGTTGCCAACTTACTATATATATATATATATACTCGTGTAATGAACCATTTTCATTTAAAAAACAAGGAGTCATTCATTAGACGATATATGTTTTTGAAACGTCGAATCCTATCTTGTTTCTAGGACTAAACTTTCTGTCACTTTGATCCAAAGTGTCTCTGCATAACCCATGTCTAAAGAAAGGCTATTATTTAAGATAGTAATAGCCTATGTCTAAAGAAAGGTTATTATTTAAGATAATAATAGCCCATGTCTAAAGAAAGGCTATAATTTAAGATAATAATAACCCAATTCTAAAAAAAGGTTATTATTTAAGATAATAATAGCCCATGTTTAAAGAAAGGCTATTATTTAAGATAATAATTGCCCATGTCTAAAGAAAGGCCATTATTTAAGATAATGATGTTTTTATTATACATTGTTAACTATTTATAACATTTGTACATATAATAAAAGCAAATATTGTAAATAGTAAACTGAGTTACATAAAACTTCATAATGTTTAAAAGCTTTTATTTAGGTATTGGCTAGGCTGTGTATTAATTTTGATTGGATTACAATAGATGTACATATTTTTATTTTTTAAATAACAAAAAAATAAAAATATGTACATCTATTCCCCTACCCCTGAGGTATAATAATTACACGGATGCGTATTTCTAAGCTTCTTGTGAAGACGTGGCCCTGGGGGGGCGACCGTGTCCTCTGGAAAGAGTACGGATGTAACTTGCAAGACACATTTAGGTTATTCGGCCGCGCAATTACCATGATTTGTTGACTTGGCGTCACTTGTGTGCGATATGACTTGGTGGCTCAGTTGTAGAGTTTCAGCACTGCAATCTGTGGTTGCTGGTTCGATCTTCGTTGGTGGAGATTACGGTATATACTGCTGATGAGACCTAATAAGGTCGAAACAGCTGTTCCGTATATCGTGCGTAGTTATTCGACGGTTTTTCTGGTCGTGGTAATTACAATAGTTTTGAAAGTATAAATAAGTGTTTGAATGTTTTATTTTTATGTCATTGGATGTTGAAGAAATATTTTTGTTGGTTGGCATAGCCAAAAATTAGGGGTCATTCATTACACGCAGTATATTTTACAATGCCACGTGTATGGTGTAAGTGATAATAGTAGCTTCCATTTGCTAATGTCCTACCATTTTCAGACACAATCAAAGTTTGGACCAATGCACCCGGTACGTTTTCTATTGAAATATGGTGGTGAAAGACTGAGGAATATGTAATTGCTTTTTGTGCTCATTTCATATTACGTCAAAATGATGCTGTTCTGCATAGAAAATTGTAAAAAGAGTATAAAACTAGATATGACTGGGTGGGGAAGGTGATCCACTGGGAATTGTGCAAGAAATTCATAATTTACCATATGAACAAGTTGTATATGCACAACCCGAAATCCATCCTGGAGAATGAGCCTCAAACACTTCTCTTTGATTTTCACATACAAACGGATCACTTAATCTCAGCCAGACGACCAGACATAAAGATAGTTAAAAAAAAAAAAAAAGAAAAGAAAAAGAGAACCTGCCGAATTGTGGACATTGCCGTCCCGGCAGACCCAAGAGCAATATTGAAAGAAAGCGAAAAGAGAGATAATTATCTAAACTTTGCAAGAGAACTAAGAAAACAATGGAACATGAAGGTGACGGTAGTACCACTTGTAATTTGTACACTAGGAACAATCCTCAAAGGATTGGAAAGGGGACTATTGGATTTGAAAGTCAGCGGACAAGTAGAGACCATCTAGACGACAGCATTATTAAGATCGGTCAGAATATTGAGCAAAGTCCTAGAGATTTGAGGAGACTTGCTGCCACTTAAACTCCAGTGAAAAACCATCAGCTAACGCTGCTGTGAAGAACTTGCAAATGAGTAAAGTAATAATTTGAAATATTGATAAATAAAGAGAGTTCAATATTATTGATAGAGCATATATTTTAGTTAGGATAGCGTATATATAGAGTAAACATTGCTGAGTAACTCTCAGTTTCTCTTTGCATTCGTCAAATGATAAATCGTATAGGCGAGAAATTAACAGTAACCAAGCACCGCTGACTCTATGTCTATGCTATCCCGATATATATATATATATATATATATATATATATATATATATATATATATATATCAATGATTTAGACGAAAATTACACAAGAATGTTGAGAGCAGTATTGAACAAGTCCTGGCGACAGCACCCCACGAGACACCAACTATACGGACACTTGCCCCCCATCACGAAAACTATACAAGTTAGACGAATCAGACACGCGGGACACTGCTGGAGAAGCAAGGACGAGCTCATAAGCGATGTACTCCTGTGGACCCCCACATATGGATGTGCAAAAGCAGGAGGACCAGCACGAACTTACATACAGCAACTATGCGAGGACACAGGATGTAATCCTGAAGACCTGCCGGAGGCGATGAATGATAGGGAGAAGTGGCGAGAGAGGGTCAGGGATATCCGTGCTGGCGGCACGACATGATGATGATGATGATGATATATCAATGAAAAGTTCAAGAAACCGTTCTTTAGCTACGATGTGTCTTCAATAACTTTCCAGACTTTTTTGTTCTGGCATTTAAAATTGTTGTACTCTTGAAAATTCATTATGTTATTGCTATATATCTTATGAGATGACTGACCAATTTTTATGATTTCACGTTGAAATGAACAGCTAAAGCAGCAATTGGAATACACCCTACTAAAGCCTGATTGTCACAGTTGGTGGATTTCAAAAATGCAATCTGGACGTCAGGACACTTTAGAAGAATGATATTCAATAAAATTCTGTTCTAAACTAGGGGAAAAAATGCCACAGAAACGCATAGAATGCTTCAGACTACGTTTCGACCATCTTGCATGAATCGAGCATGAGTTTTTGAGTGGCATAAGAGATTCAAGGAAGGCAGGGAGTCTGTAAGGGATGATGAGAGGTGTGGGAGGAGTAAGGAAGTCAATACACCAGAGTTGATTGGCCAAAGGGTTAGGGTTAGGTTTACTATGTTGAGGTTTTAAGGGAGATCAGGAGGAGATTCCGTCGGAAGAGGCCAGCTCTCTTCAAATCGGGTCAGTAGCATTTCCAACAGGACAATGCACCAGTCCACAACTCCATCCTTGTCACAGACTATTTGAGTAAGATGGGCATCAAGATAGTTCCTCAGCCTCCATATAGTCCAGACCTTGCTCCCTGTGACTTTTGGTTATTCCCTAAGCTCAATGATAACCTTAGAGTCTGTCGTTATGAGAGCATTGAGGAGATGAAAGAGGCTGTGACGAAGGTCATTGACATGCTCACACAAGAGGACTTTCATGGAGACTTCTAGAAGTTGTTGGAACGGTACAACAAGTGCATTGCAGCCGCAGGAGATTACTTCGAAGAGGACTAGAGTTTCATGTGTATACTATCAATAAAAGTGCTCATACAAAAAAGTCTGGAAACTTTTTGAACAACCCTCGTATTATAAAGTTGTTTCAGCTGGCACCAGTGTAAATGAAACCAGCTTCCTCAATGGACTTTCCGTTGTGTGATGGCTATCTGATGAAGCTGGTCTCAGTTATAGAGATGCAAGCTGAAATACATATACAATAGCCAAATATGTGCAAATCCTTGAAGCAGAACTTCACAAAAGAAGAGTTGTATGGTTACCTGCTTCCCATCTCAAGCCATTCAAGTAAGATAGACAAGACATGAGGGGGAGTGCTGATAAAGTAAGAATATTTTCTAATGGACTCTTTCACATGGACACACCAGTGCTGGGCGACCAGCAAAGACCATCATCTCGGTGCGGACATCGGATGCAGTCTAGAAGACCTGTCATGAGCAATGAATTATAGGAACGGATGAAGAGAGAGAGAGAGAGAGAGAGAGAGAGAGAGAGAGGGAGAGAGAATAAAGAGATACGCTGCTATCAGTATGACGAGATCTCTCTCTCTCTCTCTCTCTCACACACACACACTCATATATATATATATATATATATATATATATATAAATTTTGTAAAAATAAAAAGTATCGATTTTTTTTCGTTTTGAAAATAAAGAACCGACGTGAGCTGACCTTTCCAAAATCGAAATGGCATCGTTTTGCCTGTTTTCCAAATTGCCACTTGCATTGTGTATCACTGTCATAGAGTTGACCTGGAAGTTGTTCGGGAAATTTAAGTCGGGGTCCCTCTGGAGGAAAATCGTCCAGACATTGGGACTGCGGAGTCCTGTAGCGTAAAAAAAAAAGAAGAAAAAAAGTAAAACAAACATTGAATGTTGTTTAAAAGAAGCGGATTGTATCGCAGTAGTTTTAGCTTATGTCAGTCAAAATTTAAATCTAAATCTTGATTCAGACACTGATTTCAGACCCTAACGTGTCAATACGCGACAAAAAAAGACAAGAAAAGAAAAAGCAGACAATAGACATAAAAGAGAATAAGCAAACCAAATAAAGAATAAAAAGGAAAAAATATTTTTTCATAGGGACACTAAAAATTTTTTTTTATAGAGACGCTTAAAAATATTTTTTGATAGGGACACTTATAAATATTTTTTTTCATCGGGTCACTTAATTTTATTTTTGACGCTTAAAAATAAATTTTGGACAAGTTTAATTGGATTACAAATCTTATTCTTTTCGTTACAAATCTCATTCTTTTCGTTGGTGATGGATTGATAAATTTCAACGGCATGTCAACCCACCTGGGGTTTATTTTATTCCTTGAGGTAAGGGAATTGCGTTCATTGTAAGTTCACGTTAATATTTTTGTGTAGTTGTTTCTTAAGAATTTGTTTCGTACATTGTCCTATCAAAGATGAATAATTTTAAACATATTTTGGACCCATTTATAGGACCCTAACAGGTGCTATCACTCCAAGTCAAAGTGGACCTGGGAGTAATGGCAATGAAAGGGTTACTCTGTTCTTCTCAGATCTTCAGAACTGGAGCCTCGCCATCAGATACAATTTAGTGTTAAACTCAGGGCATCTCTTTTGGCTTGGTCTTACCCTTTGCAGGGAATACTGACACCGTATTCTAAAGCCCGTCGACAGGGCCTTAGAGTTTAATTTTTGCTGGTATTCTGTTCTTAAGCAATTACCGTTCAAAGTACTGAACAGGCTCTTCGTTGCTTAACTTCGCTGCTCTGGTGGTATATGGTATTTTTTATTGTAACTTGTAAGTTTTGCAGGAGGATTATTTTATTTTCAATTCCCGCCGCGTTCTAATGATCATTTGGTTTTATGGCATATCAACATTCGTAGGTTATCTAATGCCAAATCCAATATATATATATATATATATATATATATATATATATATATAGTTCCTAAACACGTTTTGTAGATAACATTTTAAAACAAGCCTGAGCTCATGTATTTGCACGCAGTTAAATGTTTTTAAATATTGATATGTATTACTAACAATTCACTTAAATACCAGTCATTCATTTACACACACTTAAATGAACAAACAGTTCTATTTCAAACAGTTCGATTTAGCATAAGTACACAATTTAAATGTCAGTTCTATTTGACCCATAGAGGTGCTACAACTCTAGGCCAGAGTGGACCTGGGAATAATGGCAATGAAGGGGTACTTCAGAATTCCCAAAGCTCCAGCGTTATTGGAGCCTCACCATTCGATTGTTTAGGGTCATATCTAGGACACTCGTTTTGGGGGAGTCTTACCCCTCTGCAGAGATGCAATCTGTGTATTCTACAGCCTCAGCCAACTGGGCCACTAATAACCATAAAATGACGTTGCAATAAAAAGCAAGTGAAATTAAGATGAAAGAAATCCAACATAAAAAGTTGCATAGTTGATTTGATGAATATTTGTTGCATTTGTTTTTCTGTTGGTTGCATTTTGAAAAAAGAAAAGAAAAAAAGGAGAAATGAATAGGAACAGACTGCAATAAATAGACAGACAGACTTACAGACAGATTTATGGATATAAAATGAAAAAATAGCAAGCCACTGTGCATATCGGAGAAAATAATGATAGATAAACTCTTTGTTAGACTTGAACTGTTCTTTATCTCTGGGAAGTCTGGTTGTCTGTACCAGCTGCTTTAATAATTAGTCCACGAAAACAATTTGATTCGCAGTAGCCGAAAACATACCCATAAATCATCCCTCGTTTTGTCTCTCGATCTATCAGCACCATGTGTATTATTGCTTTTACACGCTAGCAGTGTGTATGATATATATATATATATAATTATATATATATGTGTATATATATATTTGGTAGAATTATATATATGTGTATATATATATATGTATATATATATGTATATGTATATATATATGTATATATATATGTGTATATATATTTGGTAGAATTTTTTGAAATAATTTTTTTAAAAAACTAGGATTTTTATATCATTATGATTAATACATTGGCACGATGGTTAAAGTGTTCACCAATGGCCCGAGATACCTGGATTCAATCCCAAGTCGAGTCATACCAAAGACTAAAAAAATGGTACTTGATACCTCCTTGTTTAACCCTCAGCATTATAAGGTACGGATCAAGGGTAAGGTGAAGCAGTCTAGGTGTAGTAGCTATCGAAAAGGGAGCCTTCGGGTCACCCTCGACTCTTGTTGCCAGGTTTTATGATTAATACTGACTGGTATTTTGGTTAATCTTTTAAATTCTGACAACTTAAAAAATCACAACTCACTTCGGTCATTATTTCTACAATAGCGTGGAACAGTGCATATCGGAAACAGTTTAAAAATATCACCTGTTACATGGGTGATATATGGTTCGTATTGTTGGGATTGAACAGACCGTTTGTTTTTCGAAAACAACAATGGGAGAAAAATAAATTTATGGATACTTTAAGTGACAAACTAACGTCATTGCACATTAGATGACCTGGGCATAGTTAAAAAGTGAAAAGTTAAAGAGAGAAACTGAAACTTTTTTAATTGTAGCATAGAATTATACCATAAGTTTTATTATATCAAAGCAAAAATTGATAATACAAGTGAAAAAATCAAATGTAGGCGATGTGGGGATAGAGATGAAACAATTAATCACAGAATAATTGGGGGTGTCCTCGTGGTGTAATGGTTAAAGCGATGGTCTGCGAAATCGAAGCACGCGAGTTCGAACTCCTGTCGCGCTATTACGTTCACTTTCGGGCAAATACCCTTGGGAAAGGTATGAACCCCCATATCCTCCCAGCTATGGGTTAAATAAGAGAATGGCTTTGGCATTAAATAATCCACGAAGGTTGATATGGCATTAAACAAAGAAACCAAACCAAACAGAATAAGGGAATACAGAAAACTGACCCAAAAGGAATAAAGGAATAACATAACTGACCCAAAAGGAATAAAAGAATAACATAACTGATTCAAAAGGAATAAAAGAATAACATAACTGACTCAAAAGGAATAAAAGAATAACATAACTGACTCAAAAGGAATAAAAGAATAACATAACTGACTCAAAAGGAATAAAAGAATAACATAACTGACTCAAAAGGAATAAAAGAATAACATAACTGACCCAAAAGGAATAAAAGAATAACATAACTGACCCAAAAGGAATAAAAGAATAACATAACTGACCCAAAAGGAATAAAAGAATAACATAACTGACTCAAAAGGAATAAAAGAATAACATAACTGACCCAAAAGGAATAAAAGACTAAGTACGATTGGGTAGAAAATGTGATTTCGCTAAAATAAATAATGGTATATGCACAAACTAGAATGTGTCCTTGAAATTGAAACGCATAAAATTCTCTCGGATTTTGAGATACAGATAGGTCACTCAATCCAGGCCTGAATAGCTTACCTATTTTTAATTAACAAGAAGAAAACAACTTGTAATTTAGTGTATTTTGCTATTTCAACGGAAATGATAGAGTGAAAAATAAAAGAAAGCGAAAAAAGGAGGTGCCCGTGGTGTAATGGTTATCGTCGTAGGAAATGGACACGGCAACAGGAGTTCAAAACCTGGACGAGGCTGATTGCATTTCACATAGCACAAATACCCTTGGGAAAGGTATGAATCCAATTATTCTCCCTCCAGCTATGGGGAAATAGTAGGGCAGACTAGGTTCTTCAGTCTTGTTGAGGCAACAAGTCTAGGAGAAGGAAAACTCTGATTTAAAACCTGTTAAACTCCGCTTAAAAATTGACCTTGTGTCATATGCTGCCCGAGCGGAGGGGTTGGGTAAATATGATAAAAGAAAACGAAAAGAGAGATAAAAAGCTGGACCTTGCTAGAGAGCTGAAAAGTTGTGGAACGGTGATGTTCGTTGTCGTTGGTGCACTCAAAACGGTTCCCAAAGGCCTGGAAAAAAGATTTGATCAAATGAAGAGCAGAGGAAGAATCAAGACCATCTAGACCATGGGACTTCCAAAATTAGCTTGAATACTTAAAAGAGTCCTGGAGACTTAAATGAAAACCATCTGTTTGAGAACGGATATGAAAAACCTGCTAGATGTAAAATAAACCTGCCGAATAGGGGAATTTGCCGTCCCAGCAGACCACAGAGTGAAATTGAAAGAAAGCGAAGAGAGATAAATACTAAGACCTTGCTAGGGAACTGAAAAAAAAAACCCTATGAAACATGAAAGTAACGGTGATACAAATTGCAATTGGTGCAGGTGGTAAGTCCCCAAAGGATTAGAAAAGGCACTGGGGGGCTTGGTAATAAGAGGACGAGTGGAGACCATTCAAAAAACAACATTATTAAGATCGGCCATAATACTGAAAAGAGTGCTGGAGACTTGCTCAAACTCTAGTGAAAGACCATCAGCTAACATTGGTGTGAAGAATCCTTCCTGAAGAATGAGATGCACAAGGTTTTATAGAATTTTGAGATACAAACAGATCACCTAATCTAGGACCAGACAACCAGACCTGGTGATAGTCAACAAAAAAAAAAAGAGAACCTGCCGAATCGTGGACTTTAACGTTCTGGCTGACGACCGGCTAAAACTGACGGAAAGTAAAAAGAGAGATAAATACCTAGAACTTGCAAGAGAACCGAAAAAAAAACAACTATGGAACTTGGAAGTGACAGTGATACCAATTGTAATTAGCGCACTCGGTTCAGCCAGGAAAGTATTGATACAAAGACTGGATGACTTGGAAATAAGCGGACGAATGGAGACTATCCAAAGTATAGTATTGTTGAGATTGTCTAAAATACTGAGAATAGTCCTGGAGACTTGAGGAGACTTGCTATCACTCAAACCCCATTGAGAAACTATCAGCTAACGCTGGTGTGAAAAACTATCAAAAGAGTAAAATGATAATAATTATAAAAGAAATGCAAATAAGAAAGTTTTTTTGCATAAAAAGAGCTCGATGCTGCAATGGGAGAGCAGGTATAACACCAAAGAATATTATAATTATCGACACTTGCTGTCAGTTACTTGAAATTTCATGTGGTGTGCACAATAATAAGAATGAAGTGTCAAATCAAGTGATTATATAGTGTGAGGTAGAGTTACGAAATAAGGTGTATATAATCATGAACACTAGAAACTTGAAGATTCGTGGGTGTGTGCGCAATCATCCAACGGAAAAGGACGAAAAACGACTAATCAACCGCATTCATAGTGTAACGTATAGGTACGTTATGAATTGTTAGTACACGTGACACACATACAGAAAATTATATATATATATATATATATAACTTAGGGCTGCGTAAATAAAGGAGAATAAATTATGCCGTTACTCAGGTGGTAGATGACTCAGCAGATATCTATTAACATGTCTACACTTAAATATCAATTTGCTTCTTCTGTTCAGCAATTTGTTTTCATCATAAGATTGGAGGGATGTTTCCTTCCACATTCAATCTGCAGCTATTGCCACTTCTTTATATATATATATATATATATATATAGTAAGTTGGCGACTCTAGTCGAGGGTGACCTGAAAGCTTCCTTTTCAATAGCTACTACACTGAGGTGTAGGGGAGGGCGCTACTCCTTTCCCTGGATTGCTCCACTTTACCCTTGATACACGTACCTTATAATGCTGAGTGTTAAGCAAGTAGGTATCCAGTATTACTTTTTAAAAAAGTCTTTGGTATAACTCGACTTGGGATTGACCCCGGCCTCCCAGACCATTGGCGAACACTATAGCATCGCTTAATGAGGATTAAAGTATTAATAAATGACCAGACAGAATTATTCTCAGAGGGTAAAAAATCAAATAGGATGTGAAGTTAGTGAACAAATTAGAAGGCATGTGAGATAAAACCTAAAAAAAAAAACAAACAAAAAAACAAAAAAACAAAACAAAATAAGAGACCCAAGAAGGCCAGACAGAGCAAATCCACCCACAAACTTTTGATGATCCCTTTTTTTAACAGCATTGGAATGATCTACATGCACTGGGTTCCCACTGGACAAACAGTCAACAAAGAATACTATGTTGAGGTTTTAAGGGAGTTCAAGAAGAGATTCTGTTGGAAGAGGCCAGCACTCTTCAAAACGGGTCAGTGGCATTTCCACCAGGACAATGCACCAGTCCACAACTCCATCCTTGTCACAGACTATTTGACCAAGATAGGCATCAAGACAGTCCCTCACCCTCCCTATAGTCCAGACCTTGCTCCCTGTAACTTTTGGTTATTCCCTAAGCTCAGAGTCTGTCGTTATGAGACAATAGGTGACGAAAGAGGCTGTGACGAAGGTCATTGACACGCTCACACAAGAAGACTTCCACGGGGACTTCGAGAAGTTGTTGGAACGGTACAACAAGTGCATTGCAGCCGGAGGAGATCACTTCGAAGGGGACTAGAGTTTCATGTGTGTACTATCAATAAAAGTGCCCATTCGAAAAAGTCTGGATACTTATTTAATGATCCTCGTATGACACCGAGATTAAATCTAAAGTATAGGAAAGGTGACCAAGTTTAACCAAGTTTACTTAGACGCCCTACCTGCAACCATAGGTGATGTTTTTGCCGTTTTTTTTATTTGATCATGTTTTCCTCCTAAATAACAATATTTTGTATTGTTATATAATAACCGAGGGATTTCGGTTCATGCCTTTGAGTTTAGTTAGGCTGAGAATCTTTCGGCTCAGCACATGGGTTAGTTAGGTGCAACATTGAGGCAGGTGTTAACACGGACGTGCGCGGGCGGATGGAGGTGTCACTCAGATGTCATAATAGTCCGAGACGAAACGGGTGAAAGGGTTCGGGTGACGTCACGCACCGGAAGCGCACGGAGGTTTGTGTGAGAATTTGAAGAAAGAAAGAGTTGGAAACTAGACACCAAACGAGAAGGATCGACTTTTGGAGCTCGCAGACTCGAGGCAAACTTGCGCCCCATGGGTGGGTGGGGTGCGCTCGAGTTGGGGGCCAAATGAATAAGACAGCATAGAAGATTGTGTCTCTCCTCCTTACGTCGAAACCTTTAACTCAAAGTTAATAAAAAGGTTTCGTACCTGAACAAGAAGTCGTTATGTGTTTTCGAATTTTGAGATTCCTATGTTTATATATTCTATCGTAATCAACATTCGATGTCCATTTCACACATCGCGTTAATTGTGAATATGGTACAGTATCTCTTTGTTTTCTGTAAGAAGTCATCTGATGAGGCATGTCGCATCTGCGACTTGTCGAAACATATTTATAATGGCATAGTAACTGTACGTTGGGTTTCCTCCAAATACTCTCATTAAATACACCCGCATACACACACATGCACACACTCATAAATATATTTATATAGACAGAGACAGAGGAAGATATGCATACTCACACACACACACACACACACACACACACACACACACACACACACACACACACACACACACATATATATATATATATATATGTGTATATCATTAAATTCTTATTAAAGTTTTTCACACGATTCTTGTTCTCAGCTTAGTTGTTATACGTGTAACGTTTCGATTGTTGTACCGTTCAGCCTTCTTCAGGTGCCTTTTGTCGTAGACGGTATGAGAAAAGTAGTCCGAATCGTGTAAATAGAATGAATAATAATATATTTCTGTTCGTCGTTTTGTTCTGTGAATAAAAACACAAGAGAGATCTTTTTTTTGTTTCTTATTCTTTATCCATTTGAAGAAGGCTGTAGAATGGTTTGGCTTAAACATTGTCAACCAAACGAACGTGTTTAATTGTCCGAACAAATGTTGAAATACATGTGATACCATTTAACAAACGAGTTATCCGCCATAAAAATAAGTAGTTTGTTGAATCGATTATAGTTATCGTATTTCAGTGGATTGGCATTACATTACGCCGGCGTTCTGGTATGTTTTGTTAAGAAACGTGACTGAATGCGATGTACAATGCAATTGTGAACATGTGGCTTGTGTGCAGTTGATCATGAGTCGCGGGAGTAGAATTCTCTAATAAGAAAGAAAGAAAGAAAAAAAGTAAGAAAAACTTTCGTGGGTAAAAGACCGAAATAAGAAATTTGACTTTGAAAATATTTCGTCTCTATTTTTAGGTGCAGGTGTCCGTATAACATATTGGTTGGTTTTAAAAACTTTTCGAAAAGTTTCTTACTCTTTTTAATGTATTTTCTTTCTTTCTTTCTTTCTTTCTTTCTTTCTTTCTTTCTTTCTTTCTTTCTATATCATTTTTCGTTTATACTTATTTCTCCTCATTCAGGTCATTTAGCATATTTTCCTTCTTTTCTTTACCTTAATCCAACCTTATTCATTTTCTTTCTTTCTTTCTTTCTTTCTTTCTTTCTTTCTTTCTTTCTTTCTTTCTTTCTTTTATATACAACTTTCGTTAATACTACCATAGCATATTAAGAAAGAAATTTTTCTAACTTTATTGGTTGTTTTTTTTTTCATTGAAGTGGCCTTTTTAATTCTGTCTTTTCGTTTTTTCTTTTTCATTTTTTTCTTTCACTTTTCTGCGTTTTTTAAACTTTTATTTTCATAAAATTCTTTATCGTTCTTCTGATTTGGATTTTCTCCGTTTAAAAAATAAATTTTCTTTTTCATCTTTTATTTCCCGCTTTTTTTTCTTCATTTTTCTTTTGATGACTCTTTCTTTCTTTCTTTCTTTCTTTCTTTCTTTCTCATAAATCAACGTCGCAAATTAATTCATCTAGAAGCATGCAGGTCTTGCAAACTAATGGTGATTGAAATCTTTCTTTGGTAACCTGCAAATTTGTCTTCTTACCAGACTCGGCTGCGTCAAAGAAAATTAAAATGCAACGTCTAGTCGATCTTTCAAATCGGCCAGCATTGCACTTATGCACCAAACACGTATGTTAAGTGACCTGCGCACGATAAAAAACCATATATTACTAAAAATTCTCATTACGTCTGTCTGCATATGTGTGTGTGTGTCTGTAAATGACCTGAGATAGGTTAGGGACTCCGTTGGCTTTAATGCCACCACAGAACGTTTAACAATGCCCTGGTATCTTTTCAGAGTAGTGTCCGTGAAAGTGTAGCGCCTTAAGGGCTCTTATGGTCCTGGCCTTTTTCGTATCACTGGGATCACCGTCGAAATGGAAGGGTCAGGAGTCCTTCGAGTCTTCTCTTTTTCTTTTGTGTCCAACGAAAGTCCTGCAGCGGTGGGCGGTATTTGACAGAAATTTAAACATTGACCTCGACTTTTTGTTGCCGAAGCCAAACAGATGAAGAAATAAATAAAAACAAACAAGCGAAAAAATCAGTACAACATAGCGAGATTTTTGTTTGAGAATAACACAATTTCTAGCCCAATTAATTGTCATATAATTTTGTGGCACTTAGCGTCATTTTCTATCTAGTTATCTATCAGTTGCTAAAAGGAAGCCTCTCTCTCCCTCCCTCCCCCCCTCTCTATATATATATATATTATAAGAGTGTTGGTTGTCACTAAATCACTTTGTGTCGAACCAAGTGCAATATAATATGGAGAGTGCTCAAATACGCTTACAAATCAAATCCTTATTCATTCTCCTCGACATACAGGGATGATGTTTTGATCCATAGCTATAGTCACCTACACACACAGAAATAAAATAATATAACGAAATATTAAGATACACTCACGAATTCATATCCGCTTACTCAACGCGCTGCGTTCGTAGCCCGGCTTAACCTCATAAAAACACGCATCCATACATAACTATAATACATACACGCATACGCACACACCCACATACACTCACACACTTACACACACAAACGAAATCCCAACGGTTTTTTGTCTGTATTTTTTCGTATTTTTCGATTTTTGATTCATTCCATATATATATATATCTCATATATATGATATATATATATATATATATATATATACATACGTGTATAAGAAGAGAGTGACCTTGATCCTTGGAACTTATATGCTATTCTCCAAATCTAACAATTGGCTCAACACATATAGCACATAGTTTTTCAAATTACCTTAAAAAATATTCAGTACCCACCCCCAATTTCTTGATGCTTGTTGGGACGAGAACTTTTCAGTATGCTGTCGCTTATATATACATGCAGAGACACATTCATACACAGACAGAGACATACCCGAACCTAGTATATGTATGTGTGTGCGCGCGCATGTGTGTGTGTGTGTGTGTGTGTGTGAGAGAGAGAGAGAGAGAGAGAGAGAGAGAGAGAGAGAGAGAGAGAGAGAGAGTGTGTGTGTGTGTAAAGGGGAAAAATCCTAAAGGAAGATGAAAGAACGATTTGGTTTGGTTTCTTTGTTTGATGGCATATCAACCTTCGTGGGTTATTAACTGCACAAAGCCATCCTTGCTGTAGAAAACCCATAGCTGGAGGGAGGGTATAATATGTTCATACATTTCCTAAGGGTATTAGTCCGAGAGTGAAGAAGAAGAAGAAGAAGAAGAAGAAGAAGAAGGAGAGGAAAAGAGAAACGAGTGGGAAGAAGAGAAAAAGAGAGTTTGCGAATGTAAAGGAAACAGAGAGAGAGAGAGAGAATTCATGGCAAGAAAAATAGAAGAGTGAGAAAATGTTACTAGTTAGATGTAAGGAAGTAGGATTGCGACAATAAAGGAAAGAAAAAGAAAAAATAGGTCTGATAGTGTAAGAACAAAGAGAGAAAAGAGAAATGTGTGTGTGTGTGTGTGTGTGTGTGCGTGAGAAAGAGAGAGAGAGAGAGAGAGAGAGAGAGAATGAGAAAGAAAGAAATAGAGATTGAAATAGAGAGAAGAGAGAGAGAGAGAGTGAGAGAGAGAGAATGAGAAAGATATATATATATATATATATATATATAGAGAGAGAGAGAGAGAGAGAGTGTGTGTGTGTATATGTGTAAAAGTAAGACAAGTTGTGGTGGTTGAGAATAAGGGAAGGTGGTAATTCTACACGAAAGCCTGTTTCTGATTAATCCCAAAAAGAGTTTCGCGAAAGGGAATACCAGATTATTTGCAATTCTCTTGAGATACGACCTTGGTTCTCTTTTTGGATTTCACAGATTTGGAATGACTTTGGAACCAATTGCTACCAACATTACCATTAATAATAGCAACAATTAATATTGACAGTAATGAGTAAACCTGTGTCAGGATATCAGGTACCAAACTGGTCACGCGAGCTATTAAGTTGAAACCTCTCTGAACGTTCCCAAAAAGTGTCCACTCTTAAAATACTAGAGTGAGTCAAATGTTTTGCAATATTTTGGCAGTACGCATACATGACTTTTTCTATAATACTAGAGTGAGTCAAATGTTTTGCAATATTTTGGCAGTACGTATACATGACTTTTTCTATAATACTAGAGTGAGTCAAAGGTTTTGCAATATTTTGGCAGTACGTATACATGACTTTTTCTATAATACTAGAGTGAGTCAAAGGTTTTGCAATATTTTGGCAGTACGTATACATGACTTTTTCTATAATACTAGAGTGAGTCAAAGGTTTTGCTATATTTTGGTAACGTGAGACGAATTCAGCTGCTCTGGCGGCTTTTGTCGAGGTTATGAAGATGCCGAGCTCGCCTGATACTCTCTGGGACCAACTCACCGGATTTGTCTTCATGGCTTCCACTACCTTTCTTTGACTTATCGTCTGGGTTTTTTTTACTCGAGCTAAATTTCTTGAACCATCTTGTTACTGAACTGTATTCAAGTGAACCTTCACTTTTTGCGCGAAACGAATGCAGAGTTTGAATTCCTTATCAAAATTTCCCGAATTAAACTCAGTTGACCGTTCATCTGTGTGGCTTTCAACTCCCATACAGAGTGAAGTAATGCATAACCTGTCGGCGCACCAACTACCGCAATATAACAACCAAAGCGAGAACTACTTCAGTCCCATGTTGTATGTGCTGCAAACTAGAACGAAAATATCGCAAAACTTTTGACTCAGTCGAGCTACATAAATATTGAAAGTTCGGTTCTCACTGGGTGACTCACTATTATACTTCGTCGATTTTCATAAATTTTGACTCAGTTCACTAGCTTTGAATATACTTTGGATACACCTCTCAGAGCGATTTCTTTGGCTAACCCACATTGCAAGCCATGACTAACGAGTTCGGTTCTTACTGGGTGCCTCACTATTATCCTTAGTCGAGCGTCGTAAATATTAACTTTGTTCACCAGCTTTGAAGCGGTGCATATCAAGTGGATTTGTATATTAGCCTGTGTTCCATTATTTTAGCCTTTTGCCAGACATAGCTAAACTTATTAACTCTTTGATTATTCATATTTTCAGATCGATTGAATTAATCGTTGATTATAAAAATGCAACACAAGTATATATATTACAAATGCAGTTACAAATAAAGAGTGCTCAATATCGGTGATAGGATAGCGTAAACATAGAGTCATGGTGACAGTCAGTTTCTAGCCTTTGCGATCAAATGGTTCTCTCGTTTTTGGTATTCCTTTATATACCGTTGTACAGGGCATGATAGGAAGGGTGATCTAGTTTGTGAGGAATTCTGAGAAAAGTGATCTAGTTTATTAATGTGGCTATATTATATTACCGGCCAATAGAGTGTTACTCAATGACCCGGGAAACTGCAGTTCAATCTCTGGCCGAGTTATCCAAAAGACTCAAAAATAGTGCTTGATGCCTCCTTGCTTAACACTCAGCATTATAAAGTACGGATCAAGAGTAAGTGGAGCAATACAGGGAAATGAGTAGCACCCTCACCTACACCTCGGTGTAGTTGTTATTGAAAAGGAAGCCTTCGGCTCGCCCTCGACTACGGTCGGTCAAGTTAACGTATATCATATCAAGTTTGTGCTTCATTTATTCATTTACACTTGTACTAATAATTTTCAAACGAATCTATTTGACCCACTAATGAGACCCTGACATTTACTACCCCTCCGAACTTGAGTGAATATGAAAATAATGGCAATGAGAGGATATTCCACTCTCCCTAGATCTAAAGAGTCGGGACCTCATTATCAGATGTAGTTTGGCGTTATATCCAGGACACTCCCCATTTTTGGGGTGGGTGAACACATCTGCTGAGAATACAGTCGAATTGAAGTTGATGGGGAAAATGGCAATAGAAGATATACCAGCCTTGAAATTTAAGATCAAAATCCGTTTTTTTTTCCAGCTGACCTAGAACACATGTTGTTGGCCACTTTGTTGAACGGGCTTAGAATATACTCACTGTATCCCTTGCAGAGGGGCAAAACCTCCCTAAAAAGAGGTGTTCTTGTTATGATACTAAGAAGGATCTGATGGTGAGGCTCCATTTCTGTGAGCCTGGAGAGTGTTGAGTACCCTATCATTGCCATTACTGTCAGGTACATTCTGACCCCAAGTGGTAGTAGTTGTTAGGGTCCCATCTATGGGTCAAATTGGTCTGTTTGAAAATAATTCGATCGGACAGGGTATAACCCCCTTCCCCCCCAAAAAAACAACAAACAAACAAACAAACGACTGAAACAACTACTCGAAAATGGACAATGAACGCAATATCTCTAACCTTTTGGCTTAAAATAACTTTTGACAGG
>OY757934.1:55896803-55981803 GCA_963585895.1 Sepioteuthis lessoniana | reverse complement strand
AAACCAAGCATATCTTATCGTCCTAAAATAAGGATACTCCAACAAATTTCTGTAAAAAGATAATTTTCTTCGAGATCAAACATATCAGGATTTTATTTCTAATCGAACATTATTAATCGAAAACAGATATCATTAGATATTATTTATTTCCAAATTCTACAATATTCCAATCCGACTTAATGTTGTCTTTTAATCATATATTGTTTGATGATCATCTTTTTCCTATGTTTCCTTCAACGACATTCCACATCTACTTGGAATACTAGATATCAATATTACCTAATAATCACCGTATTGATTGCATAATGTTCCTGTAGAAATAATAAAATCCTGTTATATATATATATATATATATATATATATATTTGATTGTGTGCAAACAAGTAAGTGATGTTAAATTGTTACATAGTAATACCTGAAACCATTTAACTGTACACACACACACACACACACACACACGCACACACAGAAGAATGTTATCAACAAAATATATAAGAAGATTAAAATTTTATCCAAAAATTAGTGTTTACTTGTTCATGAGCGATACCTTAGATAATACATAATAATGGCCGTTTTGATTGCATAAAGTTTCAATTGAAATTATAAAATCCCAGGATCTTTGATCGATAAGAAAATTAAACTTTGAATAAAAAAACAAACTGGTAAGGGTGTACTTATTTATGGACTATAAAGCATTTAAATGTGTGTGTTTAGAGGGGAACTGTCAAAACATTTTCTTAACTATTTGAAAAATGTTCTCATTTCATATTTCTTCCATAGTTTGTGGGTCAGTATTTAATAAATTTTTGGCATGATGGTTAGAGTGCTCGCCAATGGCCCGGAGACCTGGGTTCACTCCCTGGTCGAGTCATAGCAAAGACTCAAAAAATGGTACTTGATGCCTCCTTAGCATTATAAGGATCAAGGGTAAAGTGGAGCAATCCAAGGAAAGGAGTAGCGCCCTCCCCTAAACTTTGGTGTAGTAGCTATCAAAAAGGGGGCCTTCCGACCACTCTCGTCTACGGTCGCCGACTTTACTTTATTTAATAAAGGGGCAATAAAAATGATATTAAATGACAACAGTAAATGAACAAATAAATAAATAAAAGAAAAATGTAAAAAAAAACGACTAGAAATAAATTAAAGGATGGACTGGTGGTTATTATCGAGATTAAGGTACTTGAGGCATTTCCTAGACTAAACCTAATGTAAGTAATGACGGAATATAAGGCTATTACCCTAGAGATAATACCAACATACAATACATAAAAAGGAAAATATAAAGTAATATGATTTATTAGCACCGAGGGCAGTACAACGGCTAAGATGATACGCAAAACATGCATGGCTGACTGAAGAAAAATTACGAAACCTTGTAAAGAAAGAGATAAAATAGTGAAAACCACAGGACTGAAGAGGGAAGCAGCAGAGAAGAAAAAAATGTGTAGTTAAGATCTGTCGGAGACAAATATAAAGTTACGCGACTCACATCGGCGAAGTAAAACAATGGTGGTGATCATCTTGTGGTGGGTAAGGAACAGAAGACACAGAAGTCCTATTATATGTCTTTCTCGCTTTTATTTTTCTTACAAAAGATGTATGAATCTGGAGAAAACGCGTTTATCATTAAAAAGTATTTACTGGGTCCGTTTCAACAAAACACTGAATAGGATACCTTGAACGTTATTTACTAAGGATTTGCTTAGATATGGTACAAAAGCCTCAGGTTGTTTACAGTACCTGTTGTTGCTTAAGTGGTCACCCATCAAAGTAATGAACACGCTCATCGCTGTTTAACTTCGGTGACCTGGCAGTAACGTCTTTCTATAGTAAGCTTTTCCTTAGATATGGCAGACAGGCCTCAGGTTTTTTATAGTACCTGTTGTTGCTTAAGTGGTCACCCATCTAAGTAATGAACACGTTCATTGCAACTTATCTTCCGTAATCTTGCAGGAACCAGTGCTTTCAAAACACGAGGTTGCTTTTCCGATAGTTCTCCCCCTCAAAAGGCCTTAAGCCACATCACTCACGTGGTCCTGCGTCGTCTTCACTGATCTTGGCTTCCTTTGCTTTCTTCTCAAGGTCAAACCACAATGCAGACAACACATGCCCTTTCAGGGCTATGTGTACGATCCCAAGCATCCGGCTGTCCACCAGCAATTTATTTCGTTACATTAGTTACGCAGAAGATACCAAAAACACGAAACAGAAAATCTATATCCATGCTGATGAGAACAAAAACATCTAAAATGACAACTCAAACAGAAAAAAAATATATGTTAAAAAGAAGTGGCTTGAAATTCTTTTTCCCTTAATGCCTAAAACAAATATTCATCATCTTACTCATCATCAAGGTGTGTCGACAGCACGGATTCGTTTGACTCTCTCTCACCATCCGTCTCTATCGGCCATTGCTCTTGGTAAGTCCTCTAAACTGCACTTAGTGTCTGTAAAGAGCAGATGAACATAAATCTTTGTTGCTTGGCCAACAATGGTGAGTCCATATGTTGTAGTCCATCAGAGAACGTCGTTTAAAAGTTCGTCCTTGTTTTACCAGCAATTCCCAGCATATCTTGCTCATTTTACTTGAATGGTTTGAGAGATGGGATGTAAGTGGCGGTACAGATGTTGTTTCGTAAAGTGCCGTTACCATGATTTGTTCAAAATAGCTCGCTCGCATCAGCTATGAGGATTTCTTATCTAATTTTTTCTCCACGTGTTTTCTTAGAGCCCGAATGGTACAACGATATACTAGTACGGCTTGGAAGAATTCACAACGAATACCAAAAGTTTTTTTTAAGGGGAATACATCTGATTTAAATTAAGAGTTTTTCTTTTCCTAGACAGGAGGTTATGCCACGGTTAAAGATCCCAGTTTGCCATACTAGTTACTCATAACTGGGCGAGAATACCGAGATTCGTGTCTTTCCCACGATGCCTTCTTAGCGTAGCGGTTGTCGTCGTTCAAATCCTGAGCGAGGCTCGTCCCAGTCGGCTGGGGCTGTTGAATACACCGAATGCATCTCTGCAGAGAGGTAAGACCCATTCCTTCAACGAGTGTCCTAGATATGACATTAAACAACCCCATGGTGAGGCTTCAGTAATGCTGAAGCTTTGGGAAATGCAGAGTTTTCCTTCACTGCCATCGCTCCCAGGCTCACTCTGACCCGAAGTGGTAGCACGTGGTAGGGTCCTATCTATGGGTCAAATAGAACTCTTTAACATTTAAACTGCGAAAAAAAAAATGACATGCTATACTTTGTGTAAACAAATGACTGATGTTTAATTGAATTGTTAGGGATATATAGCAATACTTGGAACCATTTAACTTTGACTTATAATAAATTGAATTGTATAAGTTAGTGTTCGAGCTCTGGGTCAAATTGATCTGTTTAAAAATAAGAATACTTGTTATCATATTACTGTGTGCAAATTTTAAGTATCAAGAATTGTTATTTTGGAGGTGCCCGTGGTGTAATGGTTATCGTCGTAGGAAATGGACACGGTAACACGAGTTCAAATCCTGGACGAGGCTGATTGCATTTCACATAGCACTGATACCCTTGGGAAAGGTATGAATCCAATTATTCTCCCTTCAGCTATGGGTAAATAGTAGGTGAGACTAGGTTCTTCAGCCTTGGTGAGGCAACTAGTCTAGGAGAAGGAAAACTCTGAATTAAAACCTGTTAAACTCCGCTTAAAAATTGACCTTGTGTCACATCCTGCCCGAGTGGAGGGGTTCGTAAATAGGATCAAGAATTGTTATTTGAAGCTATGATTATTTACAAAGAATTATTATTACTTGTCACTTGAGACCAAATAAATTTGTGCAAGGTGTTTGTATTAGGAATAGTTTTCTGAAGCTGCAATTGTTTAAGAATTATTATTATTATTATTATTATTATTATTATTATTATTATTATTATTTCTGACTTGAAACCATAGAACTGTGCAAACAGATGACGATTAATTTATAGAAATGGCTACTTGAAAACCACAAAATTGGGTATAAATTGTAATTATTAGTCCGGGTTACTTGAAGTCATACAGCTGTGTGCTATTTATTTGAATTAGATTGGAATACTTGATATAATGTCAGGGAACACGAAAAAAAAAATAAATAAAAAAGCCCAGTCGGCTGGGGCAGTAGAAAACACCAGCCGCACCTGTGCAGACGTGTAAGACCCCTCAACGAGTTTCCTGGGTATGACATAAAACAATCTGATGGTGAGGCTCCAGTCTTTGAGATTTGGGGAATACGGAATACCCCTTTATTGCAATTACTCACAGGTCCACTCTGACCCGGAGTGGTAGGATCTGATAGGGTCCAATCTATGGGTCAAATAGAACAGTTTGACATTTAAACTGTATGCAAACAAATGATTGATGTTAAATTGAACTGTTAATTATAAAAAAATCAATTCTTGAAACCATTTAACAGTGAACAAATAAATCAGTTATGTTGACTAGAATTATTAGTATTATATAGCAATAATTGAAACTCTTTAACTGTATTCAAAAATTGAACTGACAGTATAACATAGCAAAACCTGGAATCATTTGACTGAGTGCAAATGAATGAATAGTCTTGAATAGAAAAATTAGTGTTGAATAGCAATACTTGCGGCCACTTCATGTGCGCAAACTACTGATATCAAATTAAATTGTTAGTGTCTGATAGAAAAACTGGAAACCATTTGTGTACAAACAAAAAAGCTTTGACTCGTTGAAAAATGCTACCTATAAACTATGAGTTTACAAATCATATATATTTATTATATATGATTTGTAAACTCATAGTTTATATATATATATATATATATATATATATATATATATATATATATATATATGTGTGTGTGTGTGTGTGTGTGTGTGTGTGTGTGTGTGTATAAACAGGACTTGCGCTTAAATAACCTACAAGGGTCGTGTGCCATAAAATTCAACCAACCAACCAACCTGTTTGCAAAAAATATACGTTTAAGAAATGACTGCACAAAACAGTAGATATGAATGTACAATGTATGTGATTCCCTAACCCTTAGACATGAAATAACCCCAGAAGGATTTGACATGCTGTTAAAATCGATCAGTCAGTCATTGGATTTGAACAGGTATATATATATATATATATACTATAAACTATGAGTTTACAAATCATATATATTCATTATATATGATTTGTAAACTCATAGTTTATCTATCTATCTATCTATCTATCTATCTATCTATATGTGTGTGTGTGTGTGTGTGTGTAAACAGGACTTGCGCTTAAATAACCTACAAGGGTTGTATGTCATAAAATTCAACCAACCTGTTTCCAAAAATTATACTTTTAAGAAATGACTGCACAAAACTGTAGGTATGAACGTACAATGTATGTTATTCCCTAACCCTTAGACATAAAATAACTCCAGAAGGGTTGACATACTGTTAAAATCGATCAGTCAGTCATTGGATTTGAACAGTTAGATAAATGGTATAAACAAAAACCAGAGTCTTTAGATTACCAAGGTTATGTTCTACTTAGATGATTTCTTTCTTTGTTTTAATTGCATATCAACCTTTTCAGGTTATTTAATGCCAAATCCATTCTCCTAGAAGAACAGTAGTGGTATCATTTAACCCATAGCGGGGGGATAAGGGGTTCATACCTTTCCCAAGTGTATTTGCCCGAAAGTGAACGAAATAGCGCGACTGGAGTACGAACTAGCGTACTACGATTCCGCAGTCCACCGCTTTAACCATTACACCACGAGGACACCCCCTTTCTACTTAGTTAGGGAGTGAGGAAACAAATGAGATTAACGGATTAACGATTTCGTTTTTCTCGACGGTGACCATTATGCCGACTCCGCATCCTACAAAAAAAAAAAAAAGAAAAAAAAAAGAAAAAAAAACGAAAAAGAAAAAGAAGATAGATTACTAAAATTTTCTGAAAAAAATGTTTACCGCAGAAATTGCGTGAGGTAATTCCGGCTGCACTCGGACCATCGGAATTTCCCACGTCGTCCTGTGATCGTCGGTGACATTATGGTACCCGTTCCTGTCGTGCACTTGTTCCGGTCGCCATCGTGGATCATACCAAAACTGCAAGAAGAAATTGATAAATTCTGAATTGATATAAAATGTTTCCACCCAAAATGTATACACAATCTGATTTATAATAAATAAAATATTTATTAAGATATATTTAAGTTTTATAATCTAAGTTAAAGGAGACATCTGATGGTGAGACTTCAGTCCTGGGTATGACACTAAACTGCATCAGATGGTGAGACTCCAGTCCTGGGTATGACACTAAACATCATCTGATGGTGAGACTCCAGTCCTGGGTACGACACTAAACTGCATCTGATGGCGAGGTTTCAGCTCTGGTGAGTATTGAGTACTCTTTAATTGACATTACTCTCAGTTTCTTTCTGATCCGAAGTGGTAATACCTGTTTGGATTCCGTTTATTAGTCAGATAAATCTGTTTGAAAATTATTTGTATCAAATAAGAGTACTTGATAGTTTTGAATAGAAGTGCTTACTTGAAACCAAATAATTGTGTATGAATTATAAGTTTTAGATAGGAATACTTGAAACCATATAACAGGTTTCGGTTTCTTTGTTCAATAGTATATCAACAGTTGTGATACTATTTAACCCATAGCTGAAGGATAAGGGATTTCATACCTTTCTTTGCGTATTAGCCCGAAAGTGAACGTAATAGCGCGACTGGAGTTCGAACTCGCTTACTTTGATGTCACAGCCTAGTACGTTAGCCTCTAAGTTACATGGACTTCCCATATAACTGTGTGTAAATTGTTTCTATCAAGAATACTTATTTGAAGCTATGATTAAACAATCATTAACAAAGGTTTATTAGTTCACTGGAACCATGTAACCGTTCGCAAACAAATTGTTATAAAACAGAAGTGGTTATTTAAAACTATATAATTATTGGTGTTAAACAGGATTACTTGAAGCCATATAAATATTCGCAAACAAATGATAATTATAAAATAGAAGTAGTTACTTGAAACTGTATAATTATTAGTATTAGATAGGAATACTTGAAAACAAAACTGTAGAATACACCGACTGCTTCTCTGCAGAGGGGTAACCCCCCACCAACGAGTGTCCTGGATATGACACTAAACAATCTGATGGTGAGGTTCCAGCAGTACTGGAGCTTTGGGGAATGCGGAGTACCCCTTCATTTCCATCGCTCCCAGGTCCACTCTGACCCAGAGTGGTGGCACCTGATAGGGCCCTATCTATGGGTTAAATAGAACTAATAGCATACTTATGCTAAACTGAATTGTTTGAGTAAACTGAATAGCTTGAAATAGAAATGTTTTTGACAATTAAACCGTACTTACATTTAAACTCCGTCCTGATGCTTAACTGAATAATTTGAAATAGAACTGTTTTTCGACATTAAAACTGTATTTACACTTAACTGAATTGTTACATATAACTGCTTGAATAGTTTGAAATGGAAATGTTTTTGACAATTAAACTGTGTACTTATGCTAAACTGAATTGTTTTAAACAGAACATTGTTTTACTTACATAAAAATGGATTTGGCGTTAAATAACCAACAAAGGTTGATATGCCATAAAAGCAAACAAACCAAACCAAAAACAAAACTCTGCAAATTATTTATTTTGGGAGTGCTTGGCACTCTACGGCATACGAATATTTATCTTGGTTTGGTTTCTTTATTTAATGGCATATCAACCTTTGTAGGTTATTTAATGCCAAAGCCATTCTCCCAGAAGAATAGTAGTGGTACTATTTAACCCATAGCTGGGAGGATAAGGAGGTTCATACCTTTACCAAGGGTATTTGCCCGAAAGTGAACATAATAGCGCGACTGGAGTACGAACTCGCTTACTACGATTCCGCAGTCCATCGCTTTAACCATTACACCACGAGGACACCCCTGAATATTTATCTAGCCTGAATTAGTCTGGTAGTAGATCACAAACGTAAGGTATCCAGTGTGGACTGACCTGACTCTATCACCAAATCTCAACAAATTATCTTCTTGTCAGTTACTTTCCGACAATCATCTTCAATTAAAGATAAAAAAAAAAGGATGGAAGTAAAATTAGAATTAAAAAACACAAAAAGAACCCTAGAAATAGATATTTCCTTTTTTTCTTCTTTGCAATCTCACCCACATTTTTTTTAAAGGTCGTGTATTCCTTAACCCTTACTAGAGGAACCCACCCTACCTTGTAAACCCCCAGGTCAATGTAGCTTATACTGTTTATCTCATTAGTCAAATCTGAATATTAGTTTCGTGGTGATAAAGCAGGTTGCGTCTCTCTTCATGTTAAATCGAATCCCCAAAGAATGAGCCCCATATTTCAGGGGTCAGACATCCTGTCGACTTGTGGTTGTAAATATCCGATATGCGGAGATCAAACGAATTGGCGATACCTTTCTGCAACTTAATATTCCACACCTTTTTTTTCTAACAACAGAGGGTTGGCAACTAGGAAAAATATTGTAGGGCTTTCTGGTGATGTCCAGTATCTGTCTGTATCCTTAAGTGTTCCATGTATCATACTAAACTGCACCCAGTGGTGAGGCTCCTGTTCTGGAGCTTTGGAAAGTGTAGAGTATCTATTTATAGCCATTATTTGGTGTGGCTTAGAATAATACGCCCAGCAGAGGATTAAGACCCCTCCAAAAGATGTCCTGGGAATGATTAAACTTCATCTCAT
Organism: Sepioteuthis lessoniana; assembly: GCA_963585895.1. Taxonomy (NCBI): domain Eukaryota; kingdom Metazoa; phylum Mollusca; class Cephalopoda; order Myopsida; family Loliginidae; genus Sepioteuthis; species Sepioteuthis lessoniana. The sequence goes on along the minus strand of OY757934.1, from coordinate 55,973,077 downwards.
AGTGAAGCTATAGTCCTGAATTTTTGGGGAGTATGGAGTACTCCTGAATTGCTATTAGTCCCAGGACGCTCTGTCAGTGAGTCTAGGAATATACTAACCGAATCCCCCGTTGAGGAGAAGGACCTTGTCCCATCAAAACAAGTGTGTTTTGGGTATGACATTAAACTACATCTAATAATAAGGGTCTGGTTCTGGAGCTTTAAAGAATTGCAATTACTACAAGGTTCAATCTGACTAGGTGTGGTATTTTGAATCTATAGGTCAAATAGATATCTTTGTGATAATTATTAGTATTAAATGGTCATAATTAAAACCATAGAACTGAGTGGAAAACGATCATTATTAAGAAGGAATTTGTGAATCCCTATAACGTAATGGTTAAAGAGCTGCCTTGCAACCTCGAAGTAAGCAAGTTCGAACTCCAGTTGCGCTACTACGTTCACTTTCGGACACATTGGAAAAAGGGAGCCTTCGAGTCGCCCTCGATTACAGTCGGCCAACTTACTTACACTTGGGAAAAGTATGAACCCACTTATTTTCCCATCAATGGATTAAATAGTACCACTTCTGTTTTTCTACACGAAAGAGGTTGGCAGTAAATAACCCACGAAGATTGATATACCCTATTTACCAACCCCTCTGCTTGGACAGGATATGACTCAAGGTCAATTTTTAAGCGGAGTTTAACAGGTAGAATTCAGAGTTTTCAATCTCCTAGACTAATTGCCTCATCAAGGCTGAAGAAACCAGTCTGCCCTACTATTTATCCATAGCTGGAGGGAGAATAATTGAATTCCTACTTTTCCCAAGGGTATTAGTGCTATGTGAAATGCAATCAGTCTCATCTAGGATTTGAACTCGTGTTGCCGTGTCCATATCCTACGACAATAACCATTACACCACGGTCACCTCTACGAAGACTGATATACCATAAAACAAAGAAACCAAACCAATAGTCACTTGAATCCATGTACATTTGTAAGTGTGTGTAAACTATTAGTATTAGATAAGATCACGAAAACTATTTAAGTTAGACGAACCAGACATGCAGGACACTGCTAGAGAAGCAGGGACCAGCTCATAAGTGATGCACTCTTATGGACCCCCAAACATGGCCGTGCAAAAGCAGGACGACCAGCACGAACATACATTCAGCAATTATGTGAGGATACAGGATGTTGTCCAGAAGACCTGCCTGAGGCGATGAACGATAGGGAAAAGTGGCGAGAGAGGGTCAGGGATATCCGTGCTACCAGCACGACATGATGATGATGATGATGATGATCCCTTGAAATCATATCACTGTGAGCAAATTATTGTATGACAGAGCCTTTTTTGTTTAATAGCATATCAAACTTCGTAGGTTATTTAATGTTAAAACAACCTTGTAGATGGGCAGTAGAGTTATTATTTAACCCATAGCTGGTTGAGGATAAGAGGGTTCAAACCTTTCGCAGGGGTATTAGTCCGAAAATGAACATACGAGGATCATTAAATAAGTTTCCAGACTTTTTTTCGTATGAACACTTTTATTGATAGTACACACATGAAACTCTAGTCCCCTTCGAAGTAATCTCCTCCGGCTGCAATGCACTTGTACCGTTCCAACAACTTCTCGAAGGCCCCATGGAAGTCTTCTTGTGTGAGCGTGTCAATGACCTTCGTCACAGCCTCTTTCATCTCCTCAATTGTCTCATAATGACAGCCTCTGAGCGTAGGGAATAACCAAAAGTCACAGGGAGTAAGGTCTGGACTATGGAAGGCTAAGGAACTGTCTTGATGCCCATCTTGCTCAAATAGTGGATGACAAGGATGGAGTTGTGGACTGGTGCATTGTCCTGGTGGAAATGCCACTTACCCGATTTGAAGAGTGCTGGCCTCTTCCGACGGAATCTCTTCCTGAACTCCCTTAAAACTTCAACAAAGTAACCTTAACCCAAACATAACCCTCTGGCCTAATCAACTCTGGGCTATTGACATCCTTACTCCTCCCACACCTCTCATCATCCCTCACAGACTCCCTGCCTTCCTTGAATCTCTTACGCCACTCAAAAACACATGCTCGATTAATGCAAGATGCTCCAAAAGCAGTCCGAAGCATTCCATACATTTCTGTGGTATTTTTTCCAAGTTTAAAACAGAATTTTATTGCATATCGTTCTTCTAAAGTGTCCTGACGTCCAGATTGCATTTTAAAAATTCACCAGCTGTAACAATCGGGCTTTAGTAGGGTGTATTCCAATTGCTGCTGTAGCTGTTCATTTGAATCTGAAATCATAAAAATTTGTCAGTCATCTCATAAGATGCATAGCAATAACATAATGAATTTTCAAGAGTCTACGACAATTTTAGATGCCTGTACAAAAAAGTCTGGAAACTTATTGAATGGACCACGTATATATATATAATGCAATTAGAAGGAAACTCAAATCTGGTTAAATTGTCATGAATTAATTTCGCCGGATAATATCGTTGTACTCTCTGTCTCCTCAGATGACTATACATGTTTAACTTGAGGTTGAAAAATAGCGTTATGAAGAAAAGTTGAAAAAACAAATAATCCAAAATTTGATGAATTTATTATGAAGGTCGATGTTGAACGTTTCGGTTATAATAAGAGGGTTATTATAACTTAAACCTTCAACGTCGACTTTCATTACAAATTCATCATTATTTGTTTTTTCAACTTTTCTTCATACAGTCGGATTTATTTCCTTATTTACCCCCTCTCTTTATATATATATATATATATATATATATATATATATATATATATATGTCGCGTTATTACGAGTTTCATTAAGTATTCGCTAAGTTGAATTATTCAGTGCAGAAACCCTCAGGGATATCGAGCAAGTATGATATGAGGTCAAAGAGCAAAATCTTTTACAGGATGTGAGTTGAACCCCCGTGTGGATTTATAACAACAGTCGATCCGCCCAACTACACACACTCAACTACATTGATGAAATAGACATCTGGAAGATGATCGCCCCTCATAGAGAGATTAAAGGAGTAAAATCACTGACTTATTTTCATAGTTCCCCTCATTTCGACAAGATTATATATATATATATATATATGTATGTACTCAACCCCTTCACACGGGCAGGATGCGACCCTAGGTCAATTTTTTAAAGTGGAATTTAACAGGTTTGAGTTTTCCTTCGCTTAGTTTGCTTGCTATACCAAGATTAAAGAGTTCAGTTTGCTCTATTTACCAATAGCTGGAGGGAGAATAACTGGATTCATAGCTTTCCGAAAAGTATTAGCGCTATGTGAAATGCAAACAACCATGTCCAGGATTTGAACTCGGGTCACCGTGTCCATTTCTAGTGACATTAATCACTGCACCATGAAAGCCTCCATAAATTCTTTATATATAGACAAGCACTTCTGCCTTTGATAGGAATGTAATACCTGTGCGTATGAAAGTGTTGCACTTTTGACTCTTCGAGCTGGAATCAGAGTGTAGAATCTGTTCCTTTTCAAAATACATACGAGGAATGTTTAAAAGGTATTTGAACTGAAAATGTATTTATCAAGAGAGAAATGTATGATGAATGAAACTTTCATTTCCTTCAGAATAACCCACTTAGATTGTTCTCAGGTCCATTCTGACCCGGAGTGGTCGGACCTAATAGGATCCTATCTGTAGGTCAAATAGAACTGTTTGACATTTAAACAGTGTACAAACAAATGACATATGCCAAATTGAATTGTTAGAAATAGAACCGTTTGACTATTAAACTCTGTGTAAACAAATGACTGATATTTAATTGAACTGTTAGTTATACATAGCAAGACTTGGAACCATTTAACTGTGCTAACAGATGAGTTATACTGAATATAATTGTTAGTTCTAAATAGCAACATTTGAAACTCTTTAACTGTGAGTTAAAATTGAATTGTTAGTGCTAAATAGCAATGCTTGGAACCATTTAACCGTGTGCAAATAAAAGTATTTATATTTGATGGCAATATTTGAAACTGTTTAGGTTAGTTCAAGCAAATGATTAATACTAAATGGAACAATTCCTGTCTGAATATTTAGAACCATTTGTGTGAAAACAATAGTAATACTTGTGTACAAACAAATTAGCTCTGACTCATTTAAAAATAAGATTACCTACAAACTATTTACTTACAAATGATATGCATAACCATTTGATTTTATACAAACAAATAATCTCTGGATCGTTTAAAAATGTTATTACTAAACTATGCATTTACAAATCATATATAATACACATAAACATGATTTGGCATTAAATAACTTACAATGGTTGATGTATCATGAAACCCAACCAAACCAAATCCTATATATTTAATATATATGCATAATAAGGATTTGACATTAGATAAACGACGAAAGTTGATATGCCATAAAAACCAAATCAAAGCAATTTAATGTCTTTCATATTTATTTACAATTTCATATCTATTTTCACTTTCACTTCATATTTATTTACAATTTCTCTCACCATCTTTTCATTTCAACTTCATATCTATTTTCACTTTCACTTCATATTTATTTACAATTTCTCTCACCATGTTTTCCCTTAAATTTTTCCTTCCCACGCCTACTTTCTTTCTTTCTTTCTTTCTTGAAAGGATTTCACTCGACTGATGCTCCTGCATTTTCACTTTGCTACGATGAGTAGACAAGTTTACATACTTCGATAGCAATATCTTATCGACAGAAAGTAATGTCAACATACGCATAAAAAATGCATTAACAACAGTTGAAAGGCCATCGATCATATGGAAATCTGATCTCTCTGATAAAATAAAACGGGAATATTTCTAAGCAGTAGATGCGTTAATATTATTGTACAGTTGCACCCATTTAACGAAACGTTTAGACAAAATGCAAGTTGGAAACTAAGCAAAATACTCTACCTGAGTAACGCATCCATGACCAAATCAGGTTATGGGACTTGTGAAGATTAAGTTTAGTTTCGTATAACACGGAGACAAATGGGTAAGAAAGAAGTATGAGATAAAAAGATTGTGGTGCGTCAGTTTAGAAATATTTAAAAATCGTTATACAGTTTCAGAATGACAAATTTTCGTGCAAAGATTTATGAGAATATAAGAAATACAATAAAAAACAAAAATTAAAGCAAAAAACGAAACTACTCTCTTACCCCACCCCACGAAAAAACAAACTAACCCCAAAATAAAGCAAAAACAACAAAAGCGAAAACAAGAGCAAAACAAAATAAATACATATTGAAATAATATTTGTTTTGCTTTTTCTTTTTCATTAAAACTAATTTTTCATCCAATATTTTTCAATTTTGAAATTAAGCTTTTCTGCAATTTATTAGAAACATTTTCTCACTGCCGAATGAGAAATTATCATAGGATAATACATGTTACTTTCAAGTATAACTAAAATCAACTGTTCTCATCTTGTCACAATGTTAAACAGCGTACAAACGGGTCAGTCCTTAAATCGGCCAGTGTTTATCATCACTAAGTAGTGTAAGCTGCAAACTAAAATATGAAGATTGGCAATAGGGGCTCTGTAAATATCTGACCACATCCAATATATGTATATTGTCAGCCATAGAAAGACCCGTTTCGTTTTATCAGAACTATTCAGTGCGGCTAGATTCCCGAAGATAGGATTGAAACCTGGTTGACTGAAACGCCAATCCAAGATTCTACCACTCAGCCACGAGGAAACCCGAGGAATCGAAGGAAATTTAAACGCTTATGTATCACATTTGTTTTTGTTTACATATATCCGCTTAACGGCTACCGAGAGCTCAATTCATTTGAAGAGCCTTGCATTACGCTATGTGTGTGTGTGTTTGTGTGTGTGTGTTGGTTGGTCGTTTTGTTTTACGGCGTATGAACCCTTTCCAGGTCATTTAACGCCGAATTAAGTCATTTTCAAACAATTCAATTCAGCATGAGTGTAGATTTTTTGTTTAAATACAGTTAAATGTCAAAACAGCTCTTGTCCTGAAGACCTACCTAGGGCGATGAACGATAGGGAGGAGTGGCGAGAGAGGGTCAGGGATATCCGTGCTACCAGCGCGATATGATGATGATGATGATGAAGTTTAGCATACAAAAACAGTTCTATTTCTAACAATTCAGTTTGGCATAAGTACGCAGTTTAGTTCTATTTGACCCTTAGATATGACCCTACCAAGTGCTACCTCTCTGGGGCCAGAGTAGACCTGGGAGCGATAGCAATGAAGGGCTACTCTGCATTCCTCAAAGCTCAAGCATTACTGTAGCCTCATCATCGGAGTATTTAGTATAATATCCAGGACACTCGTTGGGGGGGGTGCCTTACTCCTCTGCTGAGAAGCAGTTGGTGTATTCTGCCAATCTACTGGGTCAATGTATGTGTGTGTGTGAGTGAGTGTGTGTGTGTGTGTGTGTGTGTGTGTGTGTGTGTGTGTATTTAAATATAAAACATGAAAAAACGATGAATCCAGAGAATGATTTTATCTATTATTGATTTATTTGCCAACGTTTAAGTTTCGGATTTCGGTTTTTACATTAAACCCTCAAAAGGGCAATTTGTATGTAAGGCTGTTTCTTCTGAATATTATTCAATTTAGAATATATATATATATATATATATATATATATATATGTGTGTGTGTGTGTGTGTGTGTGTGTGTGTGTGTGTGTGTGTGTTGCAAGATACTTTCATCAATACATATTGAAGAGAATGAACTGTCCTTTTTTAAATGTGATTGTCATTTCAAAATCTAGAGGCATGTGTGGTATTATAGATAATGATGTGCATAATAGATTCAGTGAGCATAAAATCAAACTCTACGGTTGTTTGTGATCACGTCCTAGAAAATCTCTTTCGAAAAAATTGTATATATAGCCTCACAGTAATTATGAAATATTAATTGATACTTATTTTATTAAAAGAAAACTTTAGAAATGAATTTATTATTAGAACATATAGTAAATGATTTTATTATGAAAATTCATGGTAAAAAATTTACCATTAGAATGCATTGATTTTACTATAAGAATGCATTGGAAATGATTTTACTATAAGAATGCATTGGAAGTGATTTTACAATAAGAATGCATTGGAAATGATTTTACTATAAGAATGCATTGGAAATGATTTTACAATAAGAATGCATTGGAAGTGATTTTACAATAAGAATGCATTGGAAGTGATTTTACAATAAGAATGCATTGGAAATGATTTTACTATAAGAATGCATTGGAAATGATTTTACTATAAGAATGCATTGGAAATGATTTTACTATAAGAATGCATTGGAAATGATTTTACAATAAGAATGCATTGGAAGTGATTTTACAATAAGAATGCATTGGAAATGATTTTACTATAAGAATGCATTGGAAGTGATTTTACAATAAGAATGCATTGGAAGTGATTTTACAATAAGAATGCATTGGAAATGATTTTACTATAAGAATGCATTGGAAGTGATTTTACAATAAGAATGCATTGGAAGTGATTTTACAATAAGAATGCATTGGAAATGATTTTACTATAAGAATGCATTGGAAGTGATTTTACAATAAGAATGCATTGGAAGTGATTTTACAATAAGAATGCATTGGAAATGATTTTACTATAAGAATGCATTGGAAGTGATTTTACTATAAGAATGCATTGGAAGTGATTTTACTATAAGAATGCATTGGAAGTGATTTTACTATAAGAATTCATTGTAAGTGATTTTATGATAAGAATTCACAGTAAAATATTTTGGTATAAAAATGCATTGTAAATGACTTTTTAAAAAAAATTAAAAATACATTCAAAATGATTTTATTATAAGAATACATTGGGAATGAAATGATTTAACAATAAGAAGGCATTTTAAATTATTTCACTGTAAGAAGGTACTCTAAAGCATTCGGCATCATTAACAGAGCATTCTCAAAGTAAAATCAGTAAAATATTATCCCCCATATATATATATATATATATATATATATATATATATATATATATATATATATATATTTAGGCAGCATTTCTTCGTTAATGCAAATTTCATTAAACATAATAGACATTTTATGCCTACATATTTTCTTTTGGATCCGTTCGAATTCCCATATTACTTTTATCGTATTCGGGGGGAATTGATTTAGGTATTGTCCATAGTTGTATGTATCCCTAGTACTTTCTGCCCGACTTTGGGCCATCATCAGGGGAGAATCTGTTACAAAAGTAAGCGCCATAATCTCCAACAGCAAAGACGTCCTTACACAGTAGTAATTTGCTAAAACAAAAGTTACATCACTTTTGTAACAGATTCTAGTGGACAGTGTTTGCCAGTGGCCCGGGACACCAGGTTTCATTCCCAGGTCGAGTCATACTACAGACTCAAAAAATAGTACTTGACACCTCCTTGCTCAACACTCAGCATTATAAGGTATGGTTAAAGGGTAAAATAGAGCAATCCAGGAAAAGGAGTAGCACCCTCTCATACTCCTTGGTGTAGTAGCTATTGAAAATACTGCCTTGAGGTCGCCTTCTTTACTTTTATATACTAATAGCCATGCATTGAGCTCTCTTTTAGAGATGTACTGATATTATATATTCTGTATGGATTTTTCCTTTTAAGTCTATTCTAAGACTTAATAGATAAGTTTTAGATAAGTTTTAGTTGGTTGCCCAACACTTGCTTGTCTGTGTGAAGGAGTGCATAGGAGAACGTCACTTATGAGTTCATCCTGGCTCCTCCAGCAGCGTCCCGCATGTCTTGTTCGTCTAATTTGGATGGTTTTAGAGATGGGCAGTAGCTGTTGTTTTGTGGGATGTTGTGCCCAGGATTTATTCAATATAGCTCGTAGCTTTGTTGTGCGATTGCCGTCAAGCTTTATATATATATATATATATATATATATATATATATATACATTTATATATATATAAAGTTAGTCGAGGGTGACCCGAAGGCTCCCTTTTCGATAGCTACTACACCAAGGTGTAGGGGAGGGCGCTACTCCATTCCCAGGATTGCTCCACTTTACCCTTGAACCGTACCTTATAATGCTGAGTGTTAAGCAAGGTGGTATCAAGTTCCATTTTTAAAGTCTTTGGTATGACTCGATTGAACCCAGGTCTCCCGGGCCATTGGCGAACACTCTAACCGCTGGGCCAATGTCCCGGTTTTTTTTGAAAAAGTTATATAAAAAAGAATAAGCAGATTTTTACCTTTTAACAATACTTTGCGAATATGATTAGATACTGTGAGTCCCGTGTATTTTAGGATTGACGTATCATAAAATTACACTCAAAATCTATAATACCATTATTGTTGGAAACACCAACCCTAAATTGTTATGAATGGCCCCCTTTTTCTGGGTCTAGTGAGTCATCTGTTCATGACACTGATTCGTTCAACAGATTGCTCAGGCTGGAACCCAGTGACTTGCATTTATTTGTTATTTTTTTAATACTCCCAAACAAACGGTAGTCTGTCTACGATGACCCCATAGTATTAATATCAATAACACCCTTCCCTTTTAAAAATGCCATTTAAAGGACCCAATAAATCTCGCGAGCCTGTTTCTACAAGGCCCCCATTTCCAAAATTACCAAGATTAATTACACCTGTCATCAACGTCGGGTAATTCATAAGATAAGTGTACGTGAACATGGTAACTTAGTGAAAAGCATTATATTATTCGTGTCATGTCAGAAAATAGACCCTATTCAGGGGTCTGCCCGGTGCCTGAGGTGGTTGTATAATTCCCTCTGGTGCCAATAGTAAAAGTCTGAGTTCAGGTAAAAAGCTGGGGTCAGGAACAATATAGTTTTCATACTTCCAATGTTTTCTATTGGACTGGGTGACATGTTAAGGTAAGCTTAGTTAATATCAATCTCATTTTGTGATAATGGTCGGTATTCGAAATCAAGTAATAAGCCAAAAATCGAAATTCAGATTTTTAAGGCAGAGCAGCAGGCTGAAGAATTGGAGCAGCATAATCTTCCGACTTCCTTCTTCTTAATTCCAATTATTTCTGACTAAATTAGACTTTGTTAAAATCTATTTTTCATTGTTTGAGTTTCATTAAAGGATGGGACCAAAAATGCCGATTTTCAAGGCAGGTAGGGAAAATTTAAAAAAATTGATACCATATTTCTTTCTATCTCATATTTCTTTCTTAATTATTTGTCTCTACGTTATTCAAAATTAAGTCACGTCATCACTGGTCACATAATTTGATTTGCTCGTGATGGCCTATCTTGGGCACAAATAGCCTGGTGGTAACCATTTCTCTACAACTGTAGAGTCAATTTCTATCTATCTATCTATCTATCTATCTCCTCTTAAAGTAACATACAACAGGATATCAATTTTTTTTTAACCTGCTTTAGTTTTGTTTCTTTATATTATGGCGCATAAATCTTCGTGAGCTATTTAATGCCAAACTTATTCACGTAAAAAAACGGTAGTGGTACTATTTAACCCATTGTTGGGAGAATAAGTGGGTTCATACTTTTCCCATTTTTATTTGTCCGAAAATGAACGTTATAGCCCGACTGGAGTTCGAACTCGTTTACTTCAAATCTGCAAGGCTGCACTTTACTCATTACGCCATGGGGATTCCCCAAATGCTATTTAATGAAAAATTTTTCGCACACAATTTTAGTGTTTCAAGTATTACCCTTTAATATAAATAATTATCAAAAAGATATGTATTTGGCCTATAGATTGAACGCTAAGAGGTAATACCACACCAAGTCATAGCGAGCCTTTTCAATAGGTATGAACCCCCTCATATATATATACATATATAGCTTGAAGCATCTCACGTATCTAGCAACACCGAAGAGTTGTAATACGACGAAACTGTCTGTGGATGACAATATATATACTCCACGAAGGATTGAGCTCTCGAGTGTGGAATTGCTGGCTACCACATACGCGTAAATGCAAAGCTCCTCTCATTAACTGGGCACGCTGTTAGCCATTAGCGTATATGTGAATATATACCCTAAAGTTCCTTCGCTTACGCAGAGAATGTCAATAGCCTCTCACGTGTCTAGCCACACTTTGAAGAGTTGTGATACAACGATACAGTCTTTCAGTCGATGGCGTTATATATATGATGTATCATCACACGAGGCATTTCTCGAGATACTGTAGATATATAATGTTTTTTTATCTCATAGAAAAATCAAATGTATCCATGATTTTTCCACGAGCTCCATGTCAATGCACACAAGACGGAATATATGTGCTTCAATCAAACAGGTGACATCTCCACACTAAATGGTAGCACTCTGAAACTAGTTGACAAGTTCACCTACCAAGATAGCAGTGTCTCATCAACCGAGACAGGTATCAACACGCGACTAGCAAAAGCATGGACAGCTATCGATAGACTATCGGTCATATGGAAGTCAGACCTGACCAATAAAAGGAAGCGCAGTTTCTGCCAAGCAGCGATCGTGTCGATACTGCTATATGGATGCACCACATGGACGCTAACTAAACGGATGGAGAAAAAGCTTGAGGGCAATTACACAAGAATGCTGCGAGCAATATTGAACAAGTCCTGGAGACAGCACCCCACAAAGAAGCAGCTGTACGGCCACCTACCACCCATCATGAAAATTATCAAAATTAGACAAACCAGACACGCAGAACACTGCTAGAGAAGTAGGGACGAGCTCATAAGTGATGTACTCCTGTGGGCCCCTTTTCATGGACGAGCAAAGGCAGGACGTCCAGCTCGAACCTACATATAGCAGCTCTGTGCCGATACGGGATGTAACTCTGAGGATCTGTCGAAAGCAATGGACGATAGGGAGATGTGGCGAGAGAGGATCAGGAATATCCGTTCTGATAGCGTGACATGATGATGATGATGAACAATTATTTGAACAACATTACGAGCTCTCACTCTCTCAATATTGCTATTCTGTTCTCACTATAAATTTCAATTGTACATTTTCATCCGAAAGTGAACGTAATAACGCGACTGGAGTTCGAACTCGCTTACTACGATGTCACAGTCTTGTACGTTTGAAACGACACCACGAAGACTCCGTTATTTCCTTTACTTTTCTTGGTGTTGTTAACAAAGATTATAACATTTTTTCTTTGCTCTAGTGTTTTGTATTTCTTTTTTTTTTCGTATTGGAAGGAAGTACTTTTTTCTCTCTGATTTTTTTACTCTTCTGTCGGTGAGGCTTAAAATATGCTAATTGTATCGCCTGTTGAGAAAAGGGTGTCTTGAGCATGACATTAAACTGCATCTGGTGGTAAGGCTCTTGTTCTAGATCTCTAACGTGTGTGGATTACCCCATCATTACCATTACTCCAGGTCCACTCTGACCCGGAGTGGTTGTATATGTTAAAGTACCATCTATAGATCAAATAAATCTGTTTGGAAATTATTTGTATTAGATAGGAATACTTAATACCATATAACTGTGAATTATTTGTATTCAGAATAGTTACTCAAAGCTATAATTATTTACTAAGGATTATTATTATAAGCTGCTTGGAACCATATAATTGTGCGCGAACAAATGATTACTATTAAATAGATGATAGTTATTTGAAACTATATAATTGAATGTAAATTATTTGTATTTGATAGGAATACTGGATATAAATGTATTTAAAAGCTCTTAAGAAACAACAACACAAAAATCATTCTTATTTCAATAGTGAAAGAATGTGAATCCTAATTGTATCAATGATCTCACGCTCTGAGAATGGAGCAACTGAAAGTGCATATTTATCACGTAAAGTTGTGGGATTTAAGAATAACAAAATACGCAACGTAAAAAGTTAACAGAATTTGCAGTATTTTTGAAGAAGGTGTCATTTCGGACCGTTATGTCCCAAAATGGTTTTCAAAGTTTCGTTCTGGTAATACCTCATTAAGAGATTAACCAAGACCAGAACGCTCTTCAGATCTTGATCAAGATGGTTTAAGAGAATTAGATAAATGAAACCCGGTCAAAAGTACTCGAACATTAGCTCATGACCTCGACACTTCCCAGTCCACAATCTGCCGCCATTTGAAAAAGAAAAAGTGTGCAAACTGGGCGTCTAGCTTTCTTATACTCTTTGTGAGAATAAGTAAGAACGCATATTTATAGTGACTAGTCTCCTTTCAAAAGGCAAAGAAATAAGCCATTTCTCAAGAATATCCTGGCAAGTGAATAAAAATGGATCTTTAGTGACAAAGTTTAACGCAAAATGCAGTAGATTTACTACGATGAATCTAAGCAGCTTACTATAAAGACGGAACTTCGTGAAGAAAAGTTATGCCGAGTGTTTAGTGAGATCACAGCAATTTTTAAACCTGAAATGAATGCGATCTCCTAACCTTTATACATAAAATAACTCTATATTGATTGACATACCGTTAAAATCAATCAATCAATCAATCAATCAGAGAATGAAGTGCTTTAGTTCTCATTAGACATCTTTTCTGGGTGCTAGTAAAATGAAGGACCGAACTTATAAGTGATGTACGCCTCTTTGGCCCCCTTCACATGGACGAGCAAAGGCTGGACGTTCAACTAGAATCTATTTACAACAGCTCTGTACCGATACAGGATGTAGCCCTGAAGACCTGACAGAAGTGATGGACGATAGAGAGGGGTAGCGAGAAAGGGTCAGGGATATCCGTGCTGGTGGCGCGACCTGATGATGATGATAAAAATGAAGGAACTATTTGAAAATTTTAATATGGATGATATTTTGTCCTTTAAAAAATAAAATTATACCACAAAGTATATGCCTCAGTTGGCTGGGGCTGCAGAACATACCGACTGCGTTTCTGCTGAGGGGTAAGGCTCCATCAATAAATATGACACTAAGCAATCTGATGGCGATGCTCCAGTAATGTTAGAGCTTTGGGGAATTCGGAGTACCCCTTCATGTCCATTGTTCCCAGGTCCAGGAAAAAATTATATATATATATGTGTGTGTGTGTGTGTGTGTGAGTGTGTAAAAAGACGATTTTGCATTAGATATCCGTTAAGGATTATTATGCAATTAAACCAAATAATCCAGCTAAAATAAACGTATGTTCAGTATAATATAGTATAATCATTAGAATGCAATCTCAGAGAATTTTGCCACAACATTAAAACGAAATAAAATCTCCTCAGAAACGACTTCACAAAAATGTACATGTAAATATAAATGCACAATGTAAACATTTCCCTAACCTCTAAGCATAAAATAACCCAAGATGGGTTGACATGCCGTTAAAATCCATCGGAATTTTTACACCTTACAAGAGCTGAAGAATCACCAAGAATACCAAGAAAAGGTTTAGTTTTCCAAAGAATTTCTGGCATGTAAATGACTCTTCTCAAAGTGACCGACAAATATTAGGTTATATGGTATCTGAAACAAGGAATGGTTCCTGACTTATCAGCGAAACTCAAAATAGATTGCATTTTACAAATCCAATGACTTTCAACTGTACAGCTGTTTATCCGCTGCTGAGGGAGTAGTGAATTCATGTCTTTCCCCAAGGCCATTAGAATGTGGTAGACGCAAACTTTCATAGTCGGAGTTTGAATCCGGCTTGTTGATTCTAATTTCTGTGCCGTTAACCATTAGGACATTCACTCTTCCATGATTATCTTATAGTTCTGAGTTATCACTTAATCAAAATGAGCAATTCTCTTCCACATTTCCCTGTGTCGCTGACCCTAATCATGACAGGAATTTGCCTATCCTAGCAAGATAGACGCACATTTAAGTACTTTAACATGTTAATTAGAAAGGGGCAGCGGAAAAGCTCGTTTCCGTTCTTCACAAAAAGAACCGGATGAAAAAAAAGGTACTCCTTAGATTATCCAAATAATGACTTCGTTTGAGGTTCTTACCTTCATTTATTTGTATTTTCACATGAAATTAAATGAGATACCAAGTTCATATTGGCATTGGTACTTGGAGGAAATTTACTTGTCTTGTACATGATTTTACTATAACGATTCATTCTAAATGATTTTACTATAAAAATACATCAAAAAAGATTTTACTATAAAAATGCATTGTAGAAGATTTTACAATCAAAATTCATTGGAAATGACTTTAATATATGAATGCATTTTAATTGATTTTACATTAAGAATGCTTTGGAAATGATTTGGATATGAGAATGCATTGGAAATCATTTTACGACAAGAATGCATTGTTAATCTGAGTAAGCTTTAAGGACATTTTTAAGGTTAGTTGGCTGGTTGGTTGGTTGGCTTTTATGGCATATCGACCCTTGTAGAATATTTTATGCCAAATCCTGTTTGTACATATATATCAAATATATGATTAATAAACGTCTATCGTGTAGATAACATTATTGAACGAGCCAAATCTCATTTGTTTGCTCACAGCTAAATGGTTTCAGGCATTGTTATGTAACAATAACAATTCAATTTAACATCAGTCACTTGTTTGCACACAGTTAAATCGATATACCTATGATTACTAAGTGAATAGATTGTAGGTAATTTTACTTTTTAAAAAAGTTAGAGATAATCTGTTTCCACTGTTTGCACACAGATCAGTGGTTGTAGGTATTGCTATTAAACACAAATTGTTCTATCTAGCTCTATCCGTTCATTTGAACACAGTCAAATGGTTCCAAGTATTGCTATGTAATACTAATAATTAAAGTTTTGAACGCAATTCAACTATTTCAAGTATTCGTTACCAATAGTTTTATTTGCACACAGTAGAATGGTTGCAAGTATTGCTTTGTAAAATCAATTATTCAATTCAGGCACACAGGTAAAAGATTTCAATTATTGCTACTTAACATTAATAATTTTATTTATTATTATTCATTCGTTTTCACACAGTAAAATGATTTCATGTATTACTATGTAAAACTAAAAATTCAATTTAACATATTATTTGCACACAGCCAAATGTCAAATCGTTCTATTTGACTCATAGATAGGACCCTTTAATGTTAGAGTGTACCATAGCAAGATACGGCTATATGTGTGAAATGGACATATAATGTTCATATATATATATATATATAACACCTGCCCAAGGCCTCTGCGAGCAAGCGAAAGTCAACCCTTCTCGTTCGGTGTCCAGTTCTCAACTCTAACTTTCTTCAAAATTCCCCAAATCCTCCGCGCACTTCCGGTGCGTGACGTCATTCGCACTTACTAGTCCTGTTTCTCATCTGGGCTATTGTGACATCTCGGAGTGACACGTCCACTCTGCCCGCACGCGCGTGAACACCTGCATTAATGTTGCACCTAAGTAACCCATGTGCTGAGCCGAAAGGTTCTCAGCCTAACTAAACCCAAAGGCATAAAACGAAATCCCTCGGCCATTATATTACAAGAGCGGACCTGGGAGTAATGGTAATGAAAGGATAGTCCACATTCCTCAAAGCTCTAGGATTGAAGCCTAACGATCAAATGGTTTAGTGTCACGACCTGGACACTCGTTACCCTTCTGTAGAAATGCAATCGGCGTATTCTAGAGCCCCTGAAACTTTTAAGATTTCGCTAAAATTATGTGAATGATCGTTCGTTAATTTATGTATTAACTAAATATATACAGGATGGGGAAGATACAACCAGACACTTAATAATATATGTTATCATAAACGTCCATATCGTCATTGTGAGGGATGAAGCTAACAATGAATTGGAAATTATACCCAGCCACCCTCACGAATTTCAAGATACCCAAGATGACGATGAATATTCAAAGATAAAGGGAAAATATTCATACTTAACAATAGTAAGCATTTGTCAACTAAAAGTATATTGTTGAGAACTTTGGCTTTTAACACCTGTGCAATTTGCATCTTCTTTCAACTGGACTTAACGGAAATGTGCGCTCACGGCTGTAATACACGTCAAATTATTCCAGGCCATTAAGTATTGTAATGAATGTATTTTGTTGATGATGTCACGTGACAGTTACGTTTACTGGTTACCGTAATTTGCTTCAAAAGAAATAATAGATGAATGGTCCTAAGATGAACATTCTCACGGTAAAAATTTCCAGGTTGATCTATCTATCTATCTATCTGGGGTGTCCTCGTGGTGTAATGGTTTAGGCGATGGACTGCGGAATCGTTGTAAGCGAGTTCGAAATCCAGTTGCGCTATTACGTTCACTTTCGGGCAAATTCCCCTAGGGAAAGGTATGAACACCCTTATCCTCCAAGCTATGGGTCAAATAGTACCGCTATTGTTCTTCTAGGAGAATAGACTTGGCATTAAATAACCTACAAAGGTTGATATGCCATTAAATAAAGAAACCAAACCAAGATAAATATTCGTATGCCGTAAATCAAATTTATCTATCTATCTCACCGTGGTGTAATGGTTATCGTCACAGGATATGGACACGGCGATACGAGTTCAATTCCTGGACAAGACTGATTGCATTTCACATAGCACTAATACCCTTGGGAAAGGTATAAAATTATTCTTCCAGCTATGGGTAAATAGTTGGACAGACTAGGTTCTTCAGCCTTGGTTAGGCAGCTAGTCTAGGAGAAGGAAAACTGTGAATTCAAACCTTCTAAACTCCGCTTTAAAAATTGACCTTGTGTCATATCCTGCCCGAGCGGAGGGGTTGGGTAAATAGGATCTATCTATCTCACCCTGTTCATATCTATATAGCTAACTTATTCATTCTGTTCCGATTTCTGTGAAATAAAGACTATGTCAATTTATATCGGTAAATTTAACTACATCTATTTTACTCAGACTGATTCATATATATATACATACACACATAATTTATGTTTTAGTGTGTTTGTGTGCGTACGTATGAGAATGTGTATATGTAAGAGAGTCTGTTTACAATTTACTTAAAATTAAGAATACATATCTATTTATATCAATAAGTCGATTCCACAAGATCAGTTCGCATTCATCCCGAATGATATATATATATATATATATATATATATATATATATGCTACTGTTATCATTATGCCTTACAAAAACATAAAAGCACTAAAACAATAATTCGTTCGCTCGATGGTAGCACCAACGTTCACATACATTGGTAGTTATATCTCATCTATTGAAAGAGATGTCAACATATGTATCGGCAGGGCGTGGGCTACTATTGACAGGTTATTGATTATATGGAAATCTGGTCTCTAATTAGATAAAACACCACAACACCATAACAGACTCGTACATTTATCAGTCAGTTTTCTTCAGTTCAATTTCTTTTCAAATATCTCATTTTTTTAAAGAAATGTAGGGTGTCTCCAAAAATTTATCCTTAGTATATATATATATATATATATATGTGTGTGTGTGTATAATAATAATCTCTAGCGTTCTTATGTAAAGATAATTTTTTCTCAACCAAATATACTTGAATTTAATTATTTCTAATGGAATATTATCCACCCAAAACAAATATCATTAGGTATTATTTATGCACAAACTTTACAGCATGGAAACCTTATAATCAAAAGATGAATATGTAGCAGTTTAAATCGAAGTACATGCCTTGAATGTATTTATATATGTAATCACCCAACCTTTTCACAATGAATGGAATCCAAGGTTAATTTTTTAGAGGAGCAAATCTAGATTCATTTCATAATTTTCCTTCTCCTAAACTGGTTGGCTCACCAAGGTTAATGAACCCAGTTTGCCTAACTATTTCCTCATAGTTGAGGGAGAGAACAAATAGATTCATGCCTTTCCCAAGGGCATTAGCACGAAGTGAAATGCAAACAGCCTAGTTGAGGATTTGAACGCAGGTAGCCGATTCCATTTCCTACGACCATAACCGTTACGCTTAAGCGCGTGTCCCAAGATATACACCCAATGTAGTTTTGTTTTTGGTTAAAGAGTTTTAATGATGTCTACCCAAGAAGAATAGATTTCAAATGCAATAATGTGCTTGAATTGTTCGCTCTGCGTTTTACCACACTTGGCATCTTGTTAGAAATTTTCTTAGCATAGCTCGGTATGATACAAAGCCAGAAATATGGGGAGAATTCCAGTAAAAGTCAAGTTCGGTTTTTAACTAACCATTACAGCAAGTCGAGCGCCTATATAGAAATATCTCGTAGGTGTGAAAATGTATTTTAATGAACTCAAAAGTTTTTTTAAAAAGTCGGCCGTAGCACATGATTCTTTTCAAAAGAATATCGTATAAAAAGAAATAAGAGAGAGAGAGAGAGAGAGAGAGAGAGAGAGAGAGAGAGAGAGAGAGACTCTCACGCCCTTTCTTTCTCCTTCTTTCTCATTATTCCACTATTTATTTCTCTCCCACTCAATTTTCTCTCTCTCTCTCGTTCTCTCTCTCTCTCTCTTTTTCTCTCTCTTTCTCTCTCTCATGCCCTTTCTCAACCCTGTTCTTCTTTGTCTTAAGACAATGTTGTTTAACCTAATTTTTTCCATTGAATTACATATCATTAGCTGTGTATGTAACCAGTTTGCTCTTGCGGTCGAAGAGTATTTCGACCTGTAGAGATGTGATCTAAAGACAATAACAGAATGGAATAAAAAAAAGTTATATCAGAGTTATTTACTAAATCTAACAGTTGTGGTATAAAGCCACAAGTATGGGACACCCAGTGAGAATTGAAATCATTAATAATCATCTGTTTACCAAGTTCGATTACAATTACATCTAGCGATTATCGCAATTATAGCAGGCTACCAGAAGTCTGAAGCACCCAGTAAGAATTGAACTCACTAACAATGATTTGTTTGTCTAGTTCGTTGATCACTACACCACGCAAACTGGTCTTTAAAAGGGCAGCTTGAATTTGGTACAAAGCCACTCTATAGAGCACCCAGTGGGAATCGAAATCATTAATTACTAATTAGTTTGCAGGACACGATTGGCAACCAATACCCTATAACAAGGTGACGTACGCCTCCTCCCAAATCAAACTAAGCGTATCTTAAATTTGGCACAAAGCCTCAAGTATGTATTTACCCAACCCCTCCACCATGGGTAGGATATGACTCAAGGTAAATTTTTAAGTGGAGTAATGTTTATTTGAATTTAGAATTATCCCTTTTCAAGACTGGTTGTTTAATCAGGGTGATGCAGCCCGGTCTGCCCAACTATTTATCCATTGCTGGAAGGGAAAGAGATGGATTCATGCCTTTCCCAAGGTCATTAGTGCAAAGTGAAATGCATACAATCTTGTTCAAGATTTGAACTCAGGTCACTAATTCCCTTTCAAAAGACGATACTCCTTACACTAAGCGCGCCTCCAAGCAGCTAAGAATTTGAAGGCTTTATTCTTTCTACCCACACATGTGTGGGTGTGTGCATGTGTGTCTGTGTGCATGTGTGCGTGTGTGTACATGTGCATGTCTGTGTGTGAGTGTGTGCATGCAGTCTGTGTGCAAGAGTGCGTTTGTGCATGTGCATATTTGTGTATGCTTGTGTGTCTGTGTGCATGTGCGCGTGTGTGTGCATGTGCATGTCTCTGTGTGTGCATGTGTGTCTGTGTGCATGTGTGCGTGTCTGTGTATGTGTGTGCGTGTGTGTGTGTGTGCATAAAGTATCACAAATAAATAAGTTCATTCCAAATAATCTTTAATAAAATCGTAATTTTCTTTTAAACAAAAAAAGCCATGATTTTATTATTTTTAGCAGAACATTAAACAATCTAATCGGATATAGCTAGATATAATTCACTATCAAACTCTACAGCATTAAAAGCCATACCAGAGTACTTTTGGTGTAGTGGTTAACGTGCTGGACTATAGCATCATAAGTAAAAGCTACCATAGTCGAAGACGACCGGAAGACTCCCTTTTCATTAGGTGTAGGGGAGGGCGCTACTCCTTTCCCTGGATTGCTCCACTTTAGCCTTAATACAGGTACCTTTTATTGCTGAGTGTTACGCAAGGAGGTATCAAGTACCCTTTTTAAAGTCTTTGGTATGACGTTATTTGGGATTGAACCTAGGTCTCCCGGACCATTGGCGAACACTTTACCCACAAGGCCAATGAGCCGGTTAAGCGACTTCGAACTCCAGTCGCGCTATTACATTCGCTTTCGGACTAATGCCCTTGGGAAAGGTATAAAATCCCTTATCTCCCAACTCTGGGTTAAATAATACCACGACTGTCCTTCTACAGGGATGGCTTTGGCATTGAATAACCCATGCAAGTTAATATGCCATTAAGCAAAGAAACCGAACCAAACCAGTCTGTATTCTAGTTTGTCCTATCATTCATCCATAGTTATACTTAAGTATGTAGCACTTGGTGAGCATCTAATTATTCAGTGGTAGGTGGGGCGCGATACTAGTTCGTGAACCATTACACCAAAGTGAGGTGACAAAGTCATTTAATATTGAATGTAGAAATATGAATTATTTCAGATTTACATACAACTTGTTACTAAAATAGAAAATTGAGAAAAATAAGGTTTACAGTAAATTACTTGTAAGTAATTATACGTTCAAATATACAATTACTCACTTATGACCTATTTCGTGTGCCACGGTGAAGGCTGTTGGCAGACCGGTATCTTCGTTCACAGTGCAACTTCTAGTCTCCTTGCACATGCCCTTGATCGGGGCATATCCTGCAAAATACATAAAAAAAGAAACAAAATTAAAATGCATTATTGAAAATGAAAGAAGTGAAATGAATTGCCCGAAAGGATTATCAACACACACACACACACACATATATATATATGTGTGTGTGTGTGTGTGTGTGTGTGTAACAATTTTCACATAGAGCAAAGATACCACATTCTCATCCAAGATAGTGATACTTTGATCTTTGGTAGAGAATTGGTTGGTTGATTTGTTTTACTTCAAGTCAAGTCTATTTTTGTCATTTTATATCGAAGTCATTTTAGCAACTATGGTTTCCAATTATACATTGTACTAAGACATACCTTCACAATAATTTTAAACTGGTAAACATTTCATTCAAAATTATAATTTAGAATGAAATGAGTGATAATGTATTTATGTTGTTTATTATCACTTTAAATGGACAAACACTTCATTCTTACTTGCAATATTAATGTTTTAAGTGTCTATGTATAAATAAGTACTTTATAGTAAGTTGGCGATCGCAGTCGAGGGCAACCCGAAGGCTCCCTTTTCAATAGCTACTACACTGAGATGTAGGGGAGGGCGCTACTATACCCTTGATACGTACCTTATAATGCTGAGTGTTACGCAAGGAGGTGTCAAGTTCTAATTTTTAAGTCTTTGGTATGACACGACCTGGGACTGAACCCTGGTCTCCTGGGCCATTGGTGAACACTCTACCCACCAGTCCAATTAGCCGGTATGTACTTCAAACTTATATTAAAGTTTTAAGACCTAATGTGTATAGATAAAGTTTATAATCATTTTAAACTAGTAAACACTACATACTTAGTTGCAATATCAATATTCTAATTAAGAGCCGATGTATAAATAAAGTTTATTATCATCTTAAAGACGTAAACAGTTTACACTTAGTTGCAATATTAATGCTTTAATTAAGAGCCGACGTATAAATAAAGCTTATAATCATTTTAAACAAATAAACACTTCACACACACACATACACACACATGTATATATATAATAAATAGACACTTCACACACACACACACACACACACATATATATATGTATATATATTCATACGCTCCCCTCCCGGTAGTTGAGCACTCTAGTGAAAGAATTAATGGCTTTCACCCGCGTAATGCAAAGCTCTTCTAACGAATTGAACACTACGGTATCTGGTAGCGTAAAATGTAAAACAAACGAAACCTAATTCAAAATGCGTTATAATTCCCGAGTTGACATTTGTCGTCTAAGGGGCTGAGCAGTAAGATAATAAGTCTGGCGTAAAGTTAGGCTGGTTTCGATCCCAGTTTGAAGCGTCCTACGTGTCACAATGAAGAATTGTGATACAACGGAACACTCTGTCTGCAGACGACAATATATATATATATATATATATATATATATATATATATATATATAGCTACTACACCAAATATATATATATATATATATATAAATCCTGGACAAGAGTGATTGCATTTCACATAGCACTAATACCCTTGGGAAAGGTATGAATTCAATTATTCTCCCTCCAGCTATGGGTAAATAGTAGGACAGATTGGGTTCTTCAGCCTTGTGAGGCAACTAGTCTAAGAGAAAGAAAACTCTGAATTCAAACCTGTTAAACTCCGCTTAAAAAAATTGACCTTGTGTCATACCCTGCCCGAGCGGAGGGGTTGGGTAAATAGGATATATATATATATATATATAATCTCTGATAAAATCTATAGCAATTATTCTTAAGTATAAGTTTATCTATTTATCAAAGTTTACTTAAGTCTCTGTTTTTCTTTATTGAATGAATTGATGCAAAATGTTTTATTTGTTGATAGATTTTTCTCCAAAAGTGAACACTGAATGATATAAGCTGTTTTCTAAAGAAAAGTATTTGATTGTTGGTTTTAAATGAAGTTTTATAGTTTATGCGATTTAAACCGATTAATCACAGACAGACAATTTCGTGAGTGTATTATTTCATTTATCACCGAATAACAAAAAAAAAAGCAAATAATAAAAAAAAAAAAAATAAAAATATTGATATTCATTACGGCATTGATTATAATAATCAGTGTTTTACTAGAGTTTTCTTTTGTCGATAACAATAGACATTATCACTGTAAATTGTGGTGTATGAGTCAGTCTTTTGAATCTAGAAAAATCTTGACAAAATTAGGGGTTGAATTATATAGCAGGAATAAAATCTAAATCCTTCAACCAGTATCCAACGCTGCAATTAACAGTAATAAAGATTGATTGACTCTAATGGCATATAAACCCGTCTAGGGTTATTTTAAGTCTAAAAGTTTTGGAATCACGCTCATTGTACATTTATATTTACATTTTTTGTGTTGTTGTTTCTCAAGAGTTTTTTGCACACATTTTTATTTGATATCAAGTATTCCTATCTAATACAAATAATTTGCTCACATTGGTCCACCCTTTGGCCTTGTGGGTAGAGTGTTCACTAGTGGCGTGGGAAACCGGTGTTCAATCCCAGGTCGAGTGATAGCAAATACTTTAAAAATGGTACTTGATTCCACCTTGCTTAACAATCAGTATTATAAGGTACATGTCAAGGGTAAATTGGAGCAATTTAGGGATAGGAGTAGCGCCTTCTCGTACACTTTGGTGTAGTAGCTATTGAAAAGGGAGCCTTCAGGTCGCCCTCAACCATGGTCACCAACTTTATTAATGTTATATGATTTCAAGTAATTATTTGTGTTTAATGATAATCATTTGTTTGTGTGCAATTGTATAGTTTAAATTAATTAATGATTATCCTTAGTAAACAATCATAGCGTCAATTAATTATTCTTAATTTGAATAATTTACAGTTATATGATATAAAGTATTCCTATCTAATACAACTAATTTGCGCACTGAGTATGTTTCAAGTATTTCTATCTAATGCTAATAAGTACAATGTTTTAAGTATTTCTATTTAATAATAGTCATTTGATTGTAGACAGTTATATAGTTTTAAGTAATTAACAATAATAACACATAGTAAACAATTATAGCCTCAAGTAACTATTTTTAATAATTATCCTTAGTAAACAATTATAACTTCAAGTAACTATTCTTAATACAAATAATTTGCTGTTACATGATTTCAAGTAACTAATAATAACCCTTAGAAAACAATTATAGCTTCAAGTAACTATTCTTAATACAAATAATTTACAGTTATACGATTTCAAGTAACTAATAATAATCCTTAGTAAACAATTATAGCTTCAAGTAACTATTCTTAATACAAATTATTTGCTGTTATACGATTTCAAGTAACTAATAATAACCCTTAGTAAACAATTATAGCCTCAAGTAACTATTTTTAATACAAATAATTTACAGTTATACGATTTCAGGCCACTAATAATAATCCTTAGTAAACAATCATAGCTTCAAGTAACTATTCTTAATACGAATAATTTGCAATTATATAGCATCAAGTATTCCAATTAAAGACGAATAATTTTTTAAGTTACATCAGAGTGGACCTGGGAGTAATTATAAGAAGACAGTAACTGCGTACTCCCAAGATTTCCAGAACTACAGCTTCACCACCAGATATTGTTTAGTGTCATACCAAGGGCAGTGCTTTTCGTGTTTGTGGGGGGAACCCAGTATCTCGCTGGAGATACAGTTAGCGTATTCTACGCCCCACCGTCAGAGCTGTTAAGACTGGTGAGTATTGAACGTGCTGCATGTGCACAGTTCTATGATTTTGATTAGGCAGGGTGCGTGGCGTAGTGGCTAACGTGCTGGATTTCAACTTCGTAGTAAGCGAGTTCGAACTCTAGTAACACGATTACATTTACTTTCGGACTAAAACCCTCAAGAAAGGTTTAATCTCGCTAATCCTCCCAGGTATGTGTTAGATAGTATCACTAATGTTCTTCTACAAGGATGACTTTGGCATTAAATAATCCACAAAAGTTAATCTACTATTAAACAAAGAAACCAAGCTAAACTGTTTCAAGACTGGCTTGATTTTTTTTCTTGAAATTAGACCTAGCTGTTTTCTTTATCTTTCGTTGCAAAAAAAGGGATGTGTATTTAAAACCGGCTCATTGGCCTATGGGTAGAGTGTTCGCCAATAGTCTGGGAGACCAGGGTTCAATCCCTGGTCGGGTCATACCAAAGACTTTAAAAAGGGTACTTGATACCTCTTTGCTTAACACTCAGCATTATAAGGGTAAAGTGGGTCAATCCGGGGAAAGGAGTAGCACCCTCCCCTACACCTTGGTATAGTACCAATTGAAAGGGAGCCTTCGGGTCGACCTCGATTAAGGTCGCCAACTTTACTTTTACTTATTCAAAAGTGAAAGCTTTCTGCCTCGCCCTGATTCCCCCGTGCACTGCATCTGCCATGGTCGAGTAATACCAAAGACTCAAGAAATGGTACTTGATGCCACCTTGCTTAACACTCAGCATTATAAGGTAAGAATCAAGGTGGAGTATTCCAGGGAATGGAGTAGAGCCCTTCGCTACACCTTGATCTAGTAGCTATTGAAAAGGGAGCCTTCGGGTCACCTTCGACTATGATTACCAACTTTACTTATTTAAAAGTGTCCAACATTTATTATCACTTCTGATGCTCCTGTCTTGGATGCTATTTTGAACCAATAATAGATTTTCATACAAGACAGTACATGCAAGAGAGAAAGTAGATGAAGTAACAAGCGTATATACAACTCAGGTTCTCGTAGAAAAATTGTCCACTCCTCAAGCACTTTTAACCATTACTGATCGTTAAAATTTAACCGCTTTTGAATTTTGCAAAACTTTGCTGTATTTGGACGAATTTCGTTGAAGATTGAACCTATTATTTTGTCTCGTAAGAAGACAAAAATGAATTTAAAAATATTAAAAAGGACCCCTCTGTGTGTGTATGAGGGACCACCACTTTTTGTCTGATTTGATTGGTTGGGTGGGTTTTATGGCATATCAACCGTTATTTAACGCCAAATCCATTTTTATGAAAAAGTTCTATTTCAAACAATTCAGTTTAACATAAGTAAGCAGTTTAAATGTGAAAAACATTTCTATTTCAAGCTATTCAGTTTAGTGAAGCAGTTCTAATTCAGCTAATTTAGTTTTGTATAAGTACAGATTTTCTTTACCCACAGTTAAATGTCAAAACAGTTTTATATTAAACAATTCAGTTTAGTGTAAGTACAGTTTTAATATCAAAAAACAGTTTCATTTCAAATAATTCAGTTTAGCATAAGCACGCAATTTAAATGTAAGTACGGTTTAATTGTCAAAACATCTATTTCAAGCTATTCAGTTTAGTCAAACAATTCAGTTTTGCATAAGTATGCCATTAGTTCTATCAAACCCATAAATAGGGCCCTATCAGGTGCTAACACACCGGGTCAGAGTGGACATGGGAGTGATGGCAATTAAGGGGTACTCCGCATTCTCTAAAGCCCCGGCATTACTGGAACCTCATCATCAGATAGTTTAGTGTCATATGCAGGAAACTAATTGGGGGGGTTCCTACCCCTCTGCTGAGGTGCAGCCAGTGTATTCTTCAGCCCCAGCTGACTGGGCAATACTATTACTGGAAGTGGGTGGGTTGTGAAAGAAAAATCATTACATAACAATTACAACCCACTTTAAATTTTTACGAAGATATCTTTTTTTAATCCTATTGTTCAGTAGACTTCTTTTCGGATCTTTTGTAATGTAGATGCGATCACGTTTTACATTCCGTGCTTTCATTAATTCCAATCTTCAAGTCAAATAATGAGCATATGTTGCAAAGATACACCATGGAATTTCTCAGAGTCCTGTTAGTTAAGTGAAATGCAAAATCCTCTCCTTTGAGAGAAAGAAAATACCCCTGACTGACATTAAGTTCCCATCAAGTATATCAACAATCATGAAATTTAAACGTTAATATTTTTGTTTGAAAAGGTTTGAGGATCAGAAAGATGTTTGAAAACATTCGTAGACACAACAAACTGAGTTCTTTTTTTTTTTAACGATCTTTCGACACATCACATCGAGGGAAAAATAACAAACAAGCAAATGTAATCATAAACGAACAGGAAAATTACCCCCACCCCCCCAAAAAAAAGAAACAAAAAAGAAACAAAAAAACAACGAATTCCCATGTCTGTAATTCCACCGTTTAACACTTTTAAACATACATCACTTACTTAGTTGCAACTAAAGAAAATACAAATCAGTACCAATTTTGGAAAAAAAAATCAAGCTATTCTCGATACTTTTTGAACAGCAGTTATTTCATTTTATTCTTTGTTTAAATAAAACATAGGATTGTGAAAATGCAACATGTTCAAATCTCACCAGGACTACACGCTCTGTCGATGACTGCATCCCCTGATAAGTTTTAAGTCTCCCCACAAACGGGATGTCCTGGGTATGATACTAAAGTGCATCTGGAGATCTGAGGAATGTAGAGTTCCCCTTCATTGCCATTACTCACAGTTATACCCTGACCCAAATTACCTTTTAGAGTCCACTCTATGATTCAAACTGATCTGTTCTAAAATTATTAGAATTAAATAAAAATACTTGATACCCTATTACTATAGATTATTTGTATTAAGAATAATTATTTGATGCTATAATTGTTTACTAAGGATTATTATTATTATTAGTTAGTTGAAACCATACGAAGTCCTCCCCCCACACATGAAACTTTAAGTAGTTAAACTATTATAAAAAGAAGTGAGATTTTAATTTTATTTAAATTTTATCTTGCTCTGCTGGCCAGTTTTTGAGCACTTTATTAGATTAACAAAACTTTTTTAACTGATTTCTTTATTCTCACTGTACACACACACACACACACACACACACACACACACACACACACATATATATATATATATATATATATATACTAGGGAAAAATATGGCGCCTTCCTAACTACATTTCATCCATAAATCAAACGACTCATACGAAGACTTGAATTGATCAAAGATAAAATCAACAGGATCAAAGTATATGCCCTATTTAATGAAACATGTTTAAAAGAAGAAATTCTGCACACACACACACACACACACACACACACACACACACACACACACACATATATATATATATATATATATAGTAAAAAAGTGGTAAGCCCAATTGAAAAAAATTTTAAAAAAAGAGTTATTGATGCTGAGTATCTATCTATCTATCTATCTATCTAAAAAGTAATTAAAAAATGGACAGAAATAGTTATGATTTTATATAAAAAGATTTTTCTATATATTTATAATGTTGGCCAGTTCGCGTATAGGATCACACTCGATATACTATACACAAGAAAATGAATATGTAATTTTCGAACCTGTGATTCATTGGCGTAAACTGTCAGACATTACATTTTGACTTTGTATTCTTGTTTGGTTTGATTTGGTTTGATGGCATATCAACCAATGTTGGTTATTTAATGCCAACTCCTCTTTATATATATATATATATATATATATATATATATATATATATATATATATATATACTTGGTACGGCTGGTATTTGAGGACACATATAGTTTTGATTTATACTATTTCTAATAACTTTTACTACTTTTATTTTTTTATATGGTTGTAGCTAAAAGGCTGATCATAGAGATTTAAAAGTTTGCACGTTTTCTCAGAGTTACAAGATCGTTTGTCCAAAAGATACGTAAAGAGTTAGAAAAAGAAAATGATAACCTAATGTCTCTATCAAAACGTAAAAAACATTCCACACGTTCCGATTCAATGTAGACACCCAAATTCATTCATAAAGTTAAGCATACAATTGACGAAAACCGAGGTCAATCAGTGAGGTCAATTGTAAAAAAAGTTGTATGTGTCTTAAAAGACAATCAGAAGGTGTGTTCATGAAGACACTCGATACAAATCCTACATGATAAAGAAAGGTCAATTTATTTCTGAAAATTCAAAAGAAAACCGCTTAAACAGTTCCAATAGACTTTTAAACAAACTTAAAAATCCTACAGAAGCAAGAATGGATGGCTGATAATCTGTACCACTACATCGCCTCCAACATTTGACCTCCTAACTCTCCAGATCTCAATCCAATGGACTATTATGTGTGGAGCGTTTTTGAGAAGTATGTTAATGAACATCCCCTTAACACCAAAGACTCTTTAAAAGCTCTCATAGTCCGAGTAATATCTTATATAGATAAGGAGCAGTTAATCAGAACTTGCAACCAATTTCGACCTCGTATAGAGGCAGTTATTGAATAAAATTTATCAATCGTATGCTGACTTCTATGCTTGTTATTTTTAAAGTAAAGTCGGTGACCTTGGTTGAGGATGACCAGAAGGCTCCCTTTTTAATAGCTACTACACCGAGGTGTAGGGTGGCGCTACTCCATTCCTCGGATTGCTCTACTTTACCCTTGATCCGTACCTTATAATGCAGAGTGTTAAGAAAGTTGGCATCAAGTACCATTTTTCGAGTCTTTGGTATGACTCGACCAGGGATTGAACCCAGGTCTCCCGGACCATTGGCGAATACTCTTCCCAATAGACCAGTGGCCCGATCTATTTCTTATTTGTAGTCAAATACAATAATATTCTTTTGCTCTATAAGTGATTATCTTATCCATAAAATCTGTCGTCAAATACCAGCCGCTCGCTATATATTAAATATATATGATTTGTAAACATATTTTGTTGATAACATTTTTAAACGAAACCGAACTCATCCTTTTGGACAGTTAAATAGTCCCAAGTATTGGTATGTATTACTAAGGATTCAATTAAGTGTTATATATTGACCCTTGACCGAGCCGTCAATTAGAGATGCCCCAGTGCAAATAAGCGGAAGAAGAAGCAGAAGCAAGTGGGCGTTATGAAATAATATAGGCAGATGCCGGCGGCCGTTGAGAGAGTTGGACAGGAAGGCCAGAGTGAGGGCCAGCTTGCTAACTGGGAACGCCCCGCTGAGGGTAATTGCCCTCAGCGACCCTCAGTTGAGCAACCCCAGCCAAGATACGGAAGTGGATTCTTGAAGATAACTCAGCGTGCTCTGGTCAAGAGAAGAAGTTGGGAGTTGACTTTAGACGATGTAGACAGACAGTTGGATTGTCTACCATTGAGGCAGACAGTTGAAGTTGGGGTCCGATCATGATTGTGAGAAGTTGAGTTCAGACCATGGTGTTGAGAAGTTGGAGTCCGACCAGGCAGTTGGGATTTTGAGGTTGGACCATGGAAGACGATAACTGAGTTCTTGCCATTGGGGCATAAAGTTGGATTTCGGCCATTGAAAGGTGTTGTTAGCATAGTATGATTACGAGAGACTTTTAAGAATTGTTCCTTGTGTCGAAGAACCGAACTCAGAAGTTAATTATAAAACGTTCGTTCCTGAACAATAGAGTCGCTTGTGTATTTGTATTGTGTGGTTTGCATATGTATATGCGTAGTATACAACATAAGCATTAGTCATTTGTTTACACAGTTAAATGATCCAACAGTTATATTTCAAACAGTTCAATTTAATATAAGACATTGGTTTGCACTCAATTCAAATGTCAAACAGTTTTATTTGACCCAGAGATAGGACCCTATCAGGTGCTACCACTCCGGGTCAGAGTGCACCTGGGAGCAATGGCAATGAAGGAGTACTCCACATTGGCCAAAGCTCCAGCATTACTGGAGCCTCGACATCAGATTGTTTAGTGTTATATCTAGGACACTCGTTGGGAGAGTTTGAAGAGATGCAGTCGGTGTATTCTACAGCCCCACCCGACTGAGCTATTTCTATTCTAATATATATATATATATATATATAAAACAAATCGTATAAAAGTTTTCTTTTAATCAAAAAAGTGCTCAAATACTGGCCAGTGGAGCAGATATCAGTTTGTTTCAGGTATATATATATATATATATATATATATATATATATATATATATATATATATATGTGTGTGTGTGTGTGTGCATATATTTATACATATACATACATATATATATGTATATAATAACAATAAAAGCTGATTAAATTAATAAAAATTCATATAAGTAGTTGTTTTTTTTAATTATATATTTAATATTTTTATCTTTACACATTTCCTGGTATTGTAGATACATGTATGTATGTATGTATGTATGTATGTATGTATGTATATTGTGTGTGTTTTTTTTTAATAACAAGTTGTTCTGAAAATAATACTCACACATGAACACACACACACACACACACACACACACACATACATACATTCATACATAAAATGATTACATACATACATACATACATACATTTAAAATCAACATGCAGTTGAATAATTATAATCCCACGTCACTCTTCCGTTACTCTGATTTTCATGATTAGAAAATCTTTCACAGAGTCGAATGTGAAGATGAATCATTTATACATAACTTTCGGGGCGATCCTATTACAAGTGCTATATCCATGTTTTTTTTCATTGCTTGAAAAAATGCATAGCCATTCATTTTATCTATGTGAAAAAATCGTGTATCGTAGATGAATACTAGTTCTATCCATTTGTCTTATTATGCTTCCAGTATTTCTTTTTGTTTCTGTGAAAATATTAAGATATTTATAAGTTTCTGATCTGAAATAATTATTGAATTATGACGTAGAATTTTCACCATATGATAACCATTTTCCTCGGAATTCTCCCAGGAAAGAAGATTATGGTAAAAATAAATATTTGTCTATATTAATCTATAAGGTAAAAAATCGTACATTATAGAGTGTTTATCAATGGCCCGGAAGACTAGGGTTCAATCCCTGGTCGAGTCATACCAAAGACTCAAAAATGGTACTTGATGCCACCTTGCTTAATACTCAGCATTATAAGGTAAGGATCAACGGTAAAGTAGAGCAATCCAGGGAATAGAGTACGACCATCTTTTACACCTCGGTGTAGTAGCATATGAAAAGGGAGCCTTCTGGTCACCCTCGACAAAGGTCGCCAATTTTACTTACTTAGTGTCTCATGAATTGATGGAGATATTAGGTTTATAAGCACCCTCACCAATTCACCACATGACGAAAAGGATATAGACGTTTGGTTAAAAAGTGCCTCTAAATGTAATCATCCGTAGTTTGCAGGTTCAATCCCAATTACAGGTAAAAATAGCAAGCAATACTTAAAACGTGTACTCAGTAATGGTTAACGGAATTCGAACAATATACCTAAGTATATTAAATAAAGGATTCTTTTCGAAGTTCTGTGTGGGCTTCCAAATTCGATATGAAACACCTGAAAAAGGCCGAAGGACTCATCGGCCGAAACGTTGTGAATATACCAATGAAGACAGTAGTCCGATGACTATAAGTGATAAAAAATAAATATTTGTTGCATAAAATGTTTTTTTTTATCTCATGGCGACGGACTTACCGAGACATCTTTGTATTCGCATACTTTTGGAAATCGTATAAGATAAACAGACAAATATGTAGACATGTGTCTATGAGTTGGTATATATATATATATATATATATATATATATATATATATATCCAAGTTAGACGAACCAGACATGCAGGTCACTGTTGGAGAAGCAGGGACGAGTTCATAAGTGATGTACTCCTATGGACCCCCGCGTATGGCCTAGCAAAAGCAGGACGACCAGCTCGAACATACATCCAGAAGCTATGTGAGGATACGGGATGCAGCCCTGAAGACCTGCCAGAGGCGATGAACGATAGGGAGAAGTGGCGAGAGAGGATCAAGGATATTCGTGCCTATGGCACGACATGATGATATATATATATATATATATACCTTCCCATATATATATATATATATATATATATATATATATATATCTTTGAGTTCCAGTTGCCCTATTAATACCTTTGAGAAAAGTATGAGTTCCTCATGTCTATAATGGTCCGGGAGACCTCGGTTCAATCCCAGGTCACGTCATACCAAAGACTTTAAGAATGGTACTTGATTCCTCCTTGCTTGACACTCAGCATTATAAGATACGTATCAAGGGTAAAATGGAGCAATCCAGGGAAAGGAGTAGTGCTCTCCCCTACACCTCAGTGTACCTATTGAAAAGGGAGCCGTCTGGTCGCCCTCGACTACGGTCGCCAACAACTTTTATGTCTCTAGTAATTGGTTGAATAGTACCATTACTGTCAACTAGGATAGTTTTGACATTGAATAACCAACGAAGGTTGATATGCCATAAAAGAAAGAAATCAAACCAAACCTATACATACCTAGGGTATCACAGGGGGCGTTCCTGTTCGAACAGATGTCGACGCCGGTCATCAGGATGGCGTGGTCATGGCGTTTACTATGACCCCCAAGCAGCATGGACTGCCACAAGCAAAAAGTGTTAAGGGTTTGGTCCGCGTGATGCACAATATTCAGTCCCGGCTGAAAGAGAAAAAGAAATACGCTTACTTATTCTGATTAAATGTTGATTTGGAGCAAATGTTTCCAGTAATTATTATTATTATTATTATTTGTAGCAGGAGTACTACAAGGGGACACGCTAGCCCCAAACCTCTTCATCATCTGTTTAGACTACGTGCTTAGAACATCGATTGATAAAATCAGAGAAAACGGCTTCGAGCTGACAAAGAAAAGAAGCAGAAGGTACCCCGCAAAAACAATTACCGACGCCGACTACGCCGATGACATAGCGATACTGGCAAATACACCCAAACCAGCCGAAACACTACTGCATAGTTTGGAACGAGCCGCCGCAGGCATTGGCCTCCATGTCAAAGCACACAAAACTGAATATATGTGCTTTAATCAGACAGGCGACATTTCCACACTAGAGGGAACCTCTCTGAAACTGGTAGACAAATTCACCTTCCTAGGAAGCAGTGTCTCATCAACCGAAAAAGACATCGACACGCGGCTAACGAAGGCATGGACAGCTATTGATAAGCTATCGATCATATGGAAATCAAACTTGACCGATAAAATGAAACGCAGTTTCTTCCAGGCTGCGGTCGTGTCGATACTGCTATATGGATCCACTACTTGGACGCTAACTAAACGGCTGGAGAAGAAGCTAGAAGGCAATTACACAAGAATGTTGCGAGCAATATTGAATAAGTCCAGGCGGCAACATCCCATAAGGCACCAACTATACGGCCACCTGCCTCCCATCACGAAAACTATCCAAGCTAGACGAACCAGACATGCAGGACACTGCTGGAGAAGCAGGGATGAGCTCATAAGTGATGTACTCCTATGAACCCCTACATATGGCCGAGTAAAAGCAGGACGACCAGCTCGAACATACATACAGCAGCTATGTGAGGATACGGGATGTAGCCCCAAGGACCTGTCGGAGGCGATGAGCGATAAGGAGAAGTGGCGAGAGAAGTGGCTAGCGACAGGGCATGATGATGATGATGATGATGATTATTATTATTTATTCTTTCAGAGTTTTTCACGTCAGTATTAGCTGATGGTCTTTCACTGCAGTTTGAGTCACAGCAAGTCTCCTCAAGTCTCTAGGACTCTTCTCAGTATTCTGGCCGTTCTCAGTAATGGTGTCATTTGGATAGTCTCTACCCGTCCGCCAACTTCCAAGTCCTTCAGGCCTTTTAATAATCCTTTAGTTATTGTGCCAAAAGTGTCCTAGATATGATACTAAGCAATCTGATGGTAAGGTTCCAGTAATGCTGGGGCTTTGGGGAATGCGGAGCACCCCTTCATTAGCATAGGTTCCTGGTCAACTCTGACCCGGAGTGGTAGCACTTGATAGGGTCTTATCTCTGGGTTGAATAGAACTAAACTGTGTTCTTATTCTAAACTGAATTGTTTGAAATGGAACTGTTTTTGTATGCTAAACTGAATTGTTTGAAATGGAACTATTTTTGACCTTGAAACTGTACCTACGCTAAACTGAATTGTTTGAAATAGAACTTTTGTTATTCAGCTGTGTGTAAACAAAATCTATACTTATACTAAATTGAATTGGTTGAATTAGAACTGTTTGACTAAACTGAATAGCTTGAAATAGAAATGTTTTAACAGTTAAACTGTGTACTCATGCTAAACTGAATTGTTTGAAATAGAACTGATTATTTGTATAAAAATGGGTTTGACATTAAATAACCAATAAAGGTTGATATGCCGTAAAGCCTACCCACCCAACCGACCAACCATCAAGCTAAAAGAAATCTTTCCACAGAATATATGTAATATAAATATAATATCTACATATAGATCAAATGGAATCTGGGAAGAGTTCATTGTATAATGAATATCATCGTCGGAAATGAGGACGGAGAACCGAATTCAAGTCCTAGACAAGACTGTTTGCATTTCACATAGCGATAACACTCTCGGGAAAAGTATGTATCTAACTATTCTCCCTCCAGCTAGGCGTTAATAATAGGGCTGTCTGGGCTCTTTAACATTGAGATGTCACCCGGTGTAGAAGAAAGAAAAACTCAGAATTGAAACCTTTTGGATAATTCCCCAAAATGCCATATTAAATTCTTTTTCTTACCATTATTTCTGAAATA
Source organism: Sepioteuthis lessoniana (assembly GCA_963585895.1). Classification (NCBI taxonomy): domain Eukaryota; kingdom Metazoa; phylum Mollusca; class Cephalopoda; order Myopsida; family Loliginidae; genus Sepioteuthis; species Sepioteuthis lessoniana. The sequence continues at coordinate 55,937,080 of OY757934.1, read as the reverse complement.
AACCAAATTAATCTTATTTATTGTACACCATTGCTATTTCTAATCTGATTAGAAAATATGATCCAAAAATATATTATTCGATTGGTAAAAACCGCTCATTGACCTAGTGGGTAGAGTGTTCACAAATGGCTCGGGAGACCTGAGTTCAATCCCAGGTCGTGTCATATCAAAGATTTAAAAAAATGGTACTTGATACTTCCTTCCTTAAAACTCAGCGATATAAGGTACGTATCAAGGGTAAAGTGAAGCAATCCCAGGAAAGGGGTTGTGCCTTCCCTTACACCTCTGTGTAGTAGCTATTGAAAAGGGAGTCTTCTGGTCGTCCTCGACTACGGTCGCCAACTTTACTTTATTATTTGTAAATAAAAAGAAAAAAGGGGAAAAAAGAAAATAAAAGAAAAATTCAATTGGTTATAGACTTATTTTTTTAAGAATTTATCCTGATTGTAAATTTCAAGTTCGAGGAGTTGTATTGAAAAAAATGTCTATCACAATTAGACATTCCAACATTTTGAAAGTTTCAATTAGATCACCTCTCATTCTTGTTTCTAGTAAAGTAAATAATCCAAAGTTTTCCAATCTCCACCTGTAACTCTTTTATTTACTTTTTTTTTTATTGTTTTGTAACTTTTCTTTGTATGCCCTCCAATCTCAATATTGCCCTCGAATATCCATGTCTCAACACTGGAGCCCAAAAGGAAACAGCGCAATCCGATTTCCGGGAGGCACGCTTAACGTAACGGTTATCGCCTTAAGAAATGGAGTAACAGAAGTCTGCTGGAAATAAATGAGTCACACACACACACACACACACACACACACACACACACACACACAAAATAATCTTTAAAAACTAATAAAAACAAAAATGAAAAAATGAACTCTGCTCGATACTTTCTAGACGCATATGTGACCTCAAAATAAAATCAAAACACACCTAATATAACTTGAGAAGTAAGAAAATAAGCACCAACTTACAACAACCCCACCCCCAAATCTGTACTCATTTCCTTGAAGAAAAGTACCCATAATCACCTTCCCAGGATAAAACGGACTTCTAAATAAAAAGCTAGAATTCATATCTAAATGTAGGTATGAAAAAAATAACTCCAACTAAGCCATTTGAAAACTAATGAAATAGATAAAGAAAGAAAGAACTTGCTATCTTGTTGATTTTGCCGTTTTGTCTGACCACAGATTGAAAATAAAATAAAATAAAATAAAAAGATAAACAAATACATAGACCTTGGAAGAGAAGTAAAAAAAAAGTTGTGGAACGTGAAAATGGTGGCGATATCAATTAAAGTTGGTGCGTTTGGAACAGTCATAAAAAATTTGAAACAAAAAAGACAAGAGGAATTAGAGATCAAAAGAAGAATCGAGACCCTCTAGACAACAGTATTGTTAAAGCATAGTCCTGGAGACCTGGGGACACTTGCTGTCACACAGACTCCAGAAAAAAGACCATCAGCAAACACTGGCATGAAAATCTAAGTAGTGAAAAAAAAATTATTAATAATGGGACAATTTTACCAATCATGGTTAGTGCTTTTCGTTCAGTCATCAAAGGGTTATTAAAGGAACTGGGGGTCTTGTAAATAAGAGGACGAGTGGAGGCCATCCAAACTATAACATTATTGAGAACGGCCAAAATACTAAGAAGAGTCCTGGAGACTTGCTGTCACTCAAAATCCTGTGAAAGACCATCAGCTAAAACTGATGTGAAAAACTGTCAAGGAGTGAATAATACTAATAATAAATAAACACTCAAAAATAATATATTAACCATCATCATCATGTCGTGCCGCTAGCACGGATATCCCTGACCCTCTCTTCGCCACTTCTTATGGTTCATCGCCTCTGGTTGGTCTTCACTGCTACATCCCGTATCCTCGCGTAGCTGCTGAATGTATGTTCGAGCTGGTCGTCCTGCTTTTGCCCGGCCATATGTGGGGGTCCATAGGAGTACATCACTTATGAGCTCGTCTCTGCTTCTCCTGCATGTCTGGTTCGTCTAGCTTGGATAGTTTTCGTGATGGGAGGCAGGTGGCCGTATAGTTGGTGCCTTGTGGGGTGTTGCCACCAAGACTTATTCAATATTGCTCGCAACATTCTTGTGTAATTGCCGTCTAGCTTCTTCTTAGTTATCGTCCAAATATTAACCATAACAGAGTTATAATAACAATTAACAAAAGTGATATAATATAGTCATGTAAATATCTACGCAGTACAAACTAGATAACCCGACCAATTATGCTCTACACAACAGTATGCAAAGGTATGCTCACAATCTGAGAACTTCTTGGTCTATGATCTCAGAAGCAAGAAACTGACAGTCACCAAGCTCCGTTGACTCTGGGTTTCCGATATCCTAACTTAGATAAACATATGCTCAATCATCGATATTTAGCACTCTTTATTTATAGATATAGACAACTAGATCATTGACCCTCTCACATGGACGAGCAAAGGCAGGACGACCAACTAGGACCTACACACAACAGCTCTGTACCGATACAGGGTGTAGCCTTGAAGACCTATCGGAAGCAATGGACGATAGAGAAGGGTGGCGGGAGAATATCCGTGCTGATTGCGCGACAAGATGATGATGATGATGATGATATATAATCTGATGATTGCATAGGCGAAAAACTCACAGTCACCAATTGTCACTGACTCTGTGTCTATGCTAACCTAACTTTGATCAATAAATGCTCTATTATCGATATTGGGCATTATTTATGAATATAGCAAACTACATTATATAGTTGTTCTAATGATGGGATGATTGCATAGGCAAAAAAACTTGCCATTGACTCTATGCCATCCTAACTGAGAATTCCATATCCTTTATTATCGAAAGTGAGTCAAAGGAATCCGTACTGTCGAAACGCCTCGATGATGATGACGAGTCAGGGAACACCGTGCTATATATACGACTTGATGTGATAACGATGATGATATGGTTTCTAGTAATCTAATAATTTGTAAGGAATTAGATATACTTTATAAACCTCTCTGAAACTGGTAGACAAATTCACCTACCTAGGAATCAGTGTCTCATCAACCGAAAAAGACATGGACACGTGGCTAACGAAGGCATGGACAGCCATCGATAAGCTTTCGATCATATGGAAATCAGACCTGACCGATAAAATGAAACGCAGTTTCTTCCAGGCTGTGGTCGTGTTGATACTGCTATATGGATGCACTACTTGGACGCTAACAAAACGGCTGGAGAAGAAGCTTGACGGCAATTACACAGGAATGTTGCGAGCAATATTGAATAAGTCCTGGCGGCAACACCCCACAAGGCACCAACTATACGCCCACCTGCCTCTCATCACGAAAACTATCCAAGCTAGACTAACCAGACATGCAGGACACTGCTGGAGAAGCAGGGACGAGCTCATAAGGGATGTACTTCTATGGACGCCCGCATATGGCCGAGCAAAAGCAGGACGACCAGCTCGAACATACAGCAGCTATGTGAGGATACGGGATGTAGCCCTGAAGATCTGCCAGAGGCGATGAATGATAGGGAGAAGTGGCGAGAGAGAGTCAGGGATATCTGTGCTAGCGGCACGATATGATGATGATGACAATCGTTTTAAACAATTTAATTGCAACATTAATATTTTGAGCTAATCTAATTCAAATATCTCTCAATTATGGGTTATTAGTAGGGTAATCTGGTTTCTCTAGCCTTGGTAAGGCAATCAATCTCGGAGAAGAAAAGCACTGAATTCAAACTAGCAGTACTCCGATTTAAAAACATTGAACTTGTGTCACATCCTGCTCGTGGCATAGACGTTGGGTTGATGTTTACACGGCGATCTCAACTCTTTTTTTAAGCGATTTTGTCAAACTGACTCAAAGGTAAATAAAAATAAAATACTTTTTCGGTATTAATCAATAAAAAAAACGTGATGGAGACATTAGTCCAAAAAAAATCACTTCGGATTGCCTAGAAATGACTCATAGCGCAGCGGATAAGGCGTTTGGTTGGAAGGTGCTTCTGAGTGAAATTCTCTGGAGTTTGCAGGTTCAATCTCAATAACAGGAAAGACTAATAAGGAATACAATAACTCAACACTTGTACTTGGTCATGGTTAACAGAATTGGAACAGTCTTCCCTTGTGGTTCAAATAACAGGTTCAATTCGAGACTCTGTTCGACATGAAACACCAGGAAAAAGCCAATTAAAAAACCTTACCACTTTCTTGATTCCCTAAATAACCTTGATGAGTGTATGCATTTTCTTTGCTTGCACAGGCTTGGGCGATATTAAATTATCGCTGATGCTTTCAGTAAAAGTAAATGTTTCTTACTCCTACCCTTGTGTAGGACAGAAAAAAAATTAACTGAATAACCCGTCCGGCGTGTATAATAGTCGTACAAGTGCTATATATATATATATATATATATATATATATATATATATACTGACGCAAACACAAGTCAAAATGAGAAGACATTCCAGTAATAATCGATTTTTGGTTGGTTAGTTAATTACACAGTATATCAACCCTAGTTTAGTTATTTAATGCCAATACATAAGAGAGAGAGAGAGAGAGAGAGAGAGAGAGAGAGGAGAAGAAGGAGGAGGAGGTTTTGGCTTATTTGTTTAATAGCACATAAACCTTCTTGGGTTACTTAATACTAAAGCCAAAGCCATCCTTATTATAGAACAACAGTGATATTATTAAACCCACAACCAACTGGAAGGATAAGGGGGGTTCATACCTTTCCCGAGGGTATTTATCTAAAAGGGAACGTAATTGCGCCAGTAGAGTTCGAACCCGCTTATTTCGAGGTTGCAGTCCAGCGCTTCACACATTGTACCACGAGGACTCCAGGAAGAGAGAGAGAGAGAGAGAGAGAGAGAGAGAGAGAGAGAGAGAGAGTCTGTGTTTGTGAGTGAGAGAAAGAGAGAGACAGAGTCTGTGCTTGTTAGTGAGACAGGGGAGGGGGAAGAAAAAACTAAAAAAAAAAAACCCAAAATTACTTTGTTTATTTTTGCATGTCACGGTTGGTAAACATCTGTCATGGCATTATACCTTTACAGACGAAAACTTATTCCCATTATATATATATATATATATATATATATATATATATATATATATATATATATATATATATAGTGGTGTGTTGCCAAAAATGATGCCAGCGCTGCCTTTTCTAAAGAGTGTGGCTATCCAGTGAATGGAACAAGTATTTACAGCAACGCTTCGGCTAATTTGAGATCACAAACAGATAAACAAAATGGGAAGTTTGATATATACAATTAGGAAATGTCACAGACACACAGAAAATAAGGGAGCAACATTCCCACGAATTCTCATAACTCAACACTTTATATATATATATATATATATATATATATATATATATATATATATATATATATAATCTGAAACACTATATATATATAATAAAGAACACACGCACACACTCTCTTTATATATATATATATATATATAAAGAGAGTGCGTATTTGTGTGTGCGTGTGCGTGTGTGTGTGTGTGTATATGTGTTCTTTATTATATATACATAGTGTTTCATATCATATATATATATATATATATATATATATATATATATATATATATATATAAGATTCGACCAAATGGATGTGAAATAAGACGTAAAACTAATTGCTGGAGTGTTAATATATTACGTTTCGATCTATACGTTTTCCCTAGTAGTTTTTACGTTATATATATATATATGATTTGAAACACTATATATATATATATATATATATATAATAAAGAACGCACACACACGCGCACACACACTCTCTATTTCTCTCTCTCTCTCTCTCTACATATATATATATATATATATATATGTATATATATATATATATATTCAGAAACACACTGTATGTTTATAAACACACACACACACACACACACACATACACTTTAGTGTGTTTCTGATTTCGTAATCTCGTAACTTGACCTATTATCCTTCATATCTCAAATTTTAACAGCATGTGTAGAGACAACACAAAATTCTATGTTTAATGTCTTATGTTTTATCTTTTTATGTATAGAAATGCCATTGACTGCGTTTTTAAAGACGTTTAACATAGAATTTGAAGTTGTTTCTAAAACATGCTGTTAAAATTTGAGATAATTTGAAAAAAATTGGCCAAGTTATTATATACACATACACATACACATATATATCATAATGGATAACGTCGGGGGAAATGGATTCGATGACACGAGTTCTGGTCTTGGGCTCGGCTGTTTGCATTTCACATATCTCTTGGGAAAGGTATGAATACAATTATCCTCCCCCAGCTATGGGTAAATAATAGGGTAGACCGAGCACTTTAACTTTTACATCAAGTTGCTCTATTTTTTTATATTGAACACTGTAACTTGAAATATGACTGGACGAGTATAAGTTATATATATATATATATATATATATATATATATCATCATCATCATCATGTCGTGCCAGTAGCACGGATATCCCTGACCCTCACTCGCCACTTTTCCCAATCGTTCTTCGCCTCTGGCAGGTCTTCAGGGCTACATCCCATATCCTCACATAGCGGCTGTATGTATGTTCTAGCTGGTCGTCCTGCTTTTGCTCGGCCATAAGTGGGGGTCCATTGGAGTACATCATTTATGAGCTCGTCTCTGCTTCGCCAGCAGTGTCCTGCGTGTCTGTTTCGTCTAACTTGGATAGTTTTCGTGATGGGAGGCAGGTGGGCGTATAGTTGGTGCCTTGTGGGGTGTTGCCGCCAGGACTTATTCAATATTGCTCGCAACATTCCTGTGTAATTGCCGTCAAGCTTCTTCTCCAGCCGTTTTGTTAGCGTCCAAGTAGTGCATCCATACAGCAGTATTGACACGACCACTGCCTGGGAGAAACTGCGTTTCATTTTATCGGTCAGGTCTGATTTCCCTATGATCGATATCTTATCGATGGCTGTCCATGCCTTCGTTAGCCGCGTGTCGATGTCTTTTTCGGTTGATGAGACACTGCTTCCTAGGAAGGTGAATTTGTCTACCAGTTCCAGAGAGGTTCCCTCTAGTGTGGAAATGTCGCCTGTTTGATTAAAGCACACACACACACACACACACACACACACACACACATACACACACTTATATATATATATATGTATATATATATATAAACGTGTTAAGAAATGGTAATTTTTTGGTGAATCTGACAAGATAATAAAAATAAGTGGAAAAGTGGATAAATCAGACACTTACAACGGGTTTAGTAGTAATATTTCGTTCATTATTCAAAGAACTTCTTCAGACTAAACATTTTTTTTTTAGTTTTTCAACATTTTATAAAACTGTAGAAAAAATAAAAAAAATGTTTAGTCTGAAGAACTTCTCTGAATAAAGAACGAATATTACAACTAAACCCGTTGTAAGTGTCTGATTTAACCACTTTTCCACTTATTCTAATCATATAAACGTGTGTAAGTGTGAGTATATGCCATAATTATTAGTGTATGATAGAATTTTACCAGATTTTTCAACCCATAAGTTTGGGTACATGTTACTTAAACATTAACTTTTTGCTAGCAACGTGAGTCGCCATATTCGGAATGAAATGACAAAAAGTGAGTCATATTTATAATCCAAACTAAGTTTGGTTTGGTTTCTTTGTTTAATGGCATATCAACCTTTGAAGGTTATTTAATGCTAAAGCTTTTCTCCTTGAAGAACAGTAGTAGTACTATTTAACCCATAGCTGGGAGGATAAGGGGATTCATACCTTTTCCAAGGGTATTTGCCCGAAAGTGAACGTAATAACACGACTGGAGTACGAACTCGCTTATCTACGATTCCGCAGTCCATCGCTTTAACCATAACGCCACGAGGATATCCCCCTAATCCAAACTAACCAGTCTATAACAAACACTATTTTATACAGCTACAGAGAACTAGTCTCTAAATACATGTTTGTTTATAATTTGTTTCTCCCCTTGTAAACTGATTTTTGCCAAAAGTTCTAACATTTTTTTGTGAAGATGTCGTTACTTTTGCTCTAAATACTGTTTGCCCAGTTGGCTTGGACCGTAGAATACACCAACTGCACCTCTGCCGAGGGGTAAGACCCACCCTCAATGAGTGTCCTGGATATGATACTAAACAATTTGATGGTGAGGTTTCAGTAATGCTGGAAGTTTGGGGTATGCGAAGCACCCCTTCATTGGCATTGTACCCAGATCGTCTCTGGCCTGGAATGGTGGCACCAGATAGGGCCCTATCTAAGGGTTAAATAAACTGAACTTCGTGCTTATGCTAAACTGAATTGTTTGAAATGCAACTGTTTTTGACATTGAAACTCTACTTACACCAAACTGAATTGTCAAATATAGAACTGTTTTGACATTAAACTGTGTGTAAACAAAATCTGTACTTATACTAAACTGAATTAGCTGACTTAGAATTGTTTGACTAAACCGAATAGCTTGAAATGGAAATGCTTTTGGCGATTAAAATTTGTACTCATGCTAAACTGAATTGTTTAATATAAAACTGATTATTTGTTTAAAAATGGATTTGGCGTTAAATAACCTACAAAGGTTGATATGCCATAAAACCAACCAACCAACTAACCAACCAACCATCAAGATTCTGTGTAAATTTTGTGTATCGAAACATTATACGAACTATATGAATTCTTATTTTTAGTCGATACAATCCAGATAAAAAGGGGAATACATGTTAAATTTAGTTTAAATTTAGCTGCAACATATTCCTTAGCCCTGTAGAATCCACCGACTGCATCATTGCTGAGGAGTAAGACGCCCCCTCCCCCTCACGACGAGTGTCCTGGATACAACACCAAAAATATGATTGAGAAGCTGAAGCTCTGGGAAATGCAGAGTACTCCTTCATTGCCATCGCTCTCTGGTCCACTTTGACTCGGAGTAGTAGCACCTGATAGTGTCTATCTATGGGTTAAATAGAACCGCTTGATATTTAAACTGTGCGCAAACAAATAGCATGCTAAATTAAATTGTTAGAAATAGAACTGTTTTTACATTTAATCGTGTGTATACAAAAGCCTGATGTTTAATTGAATCGGTAGAGATAAATAGCAATATTTTGAACCATTTAACTGTGTGCTAAAGAATGGGTTTTGGCTCGGTTCAAAACGTTATCAACAAAATGTCTTTACAAATCATATATATTTAATTTATATGTATAAAGAGAATTTGGTATCAAATAACCTACAATGATTGATATGCCATAAAACCCAATCAAACAAAATCCTATATATTTAATATATATGTATAAAGAAGTTTTGGTATTGAATAACTTACAATGGTTGATATGCCATAAAACCAGATCAAACCAAATCCTTTATATTTAATACATATGTATAAAGAGGATTTGTCATTAAATAACCTACAATGATTGCTATGCCATAAAACCCAATCAAACCAAACCAAACCAAACCAAACCAAATCAAATCAAGCAACAAATTCCAAAAAGTAAATACGTATTATACACAATAGATCTTCATTTCCCAGAATTTAGAGATGCGTATAATACACGAAGGCATATTATATACGTCTAATCAGTGTATATATATATATATATATATATATATATATATATATATATATATATATATATATATATATATATATATCCACAAAGCCTATGCACAGTTTGAATACAGGTAAGCCGTATGAAAAGTAATTTTTTTATCATTATCTATCTATCTATCTATCTATCTATCTATCTATCTATCTATCTTAGTGCAGAAATCACCCCATATTACTAATATCTAAAGAACTGAATCTGGGTTTGTTTTTTTTTTATTTTCGGAAACATTACGTTTTGACCATTTTCGTAGTTCTTGACTTTGCTTAATTTACTACACGAAATTCAAATTTATTACGGTACCTGTTCTTTCTTGGGGGTGCCCTCGTGGTGTAATGGTTAAAGCGATGGACTGTGGAATCTTAGTACGCGAGTTCGTACTCCAGTCGCGCTATTATGTTCACTTTCGGGCAAATACCCTTGGGAAAGGTATGAACCCCCTTATCCTCCTAGCTATGGGTTAAATAGTACCGCTACTGTTCTCCTAGGAGAATGGATTTGGCATTAAATAACCTAAAAAGAGTTGATATACCATTAAAAACAAAGAAACCAAACCTGTTCTTTCTAACTGGTCTCCCATGTAAATTCTAAGTGAGTCAATCGTTGCTCAACTGTATGACAAGTATTATTCCTAACATCAGGCTACGTGTCTCCATTATAACTATTTTTTTTTTAATTTTGGGGGAAAGCGCTTGTTTTTCTCAACTTAAAGTTCGAGTTTTAAGTAGAAAAAAAAAACAGAAACTCCTTAAAAACTTGGAATCCAGTGAGACTAATTGCTGAAGGGGAGAAGAGTGACATAAAAACTAAACGGGGACTTACATAAGATGTGGGATTAGATTTACATGTTGTTTAAAGATATACTTTTCTATTTTAATTTTTTATCGGCTTTGATTTTAGCGACTTTTCGATAGCAAGTGGAAAATTTAACGGATAAACTAATTTTCGAGGTCAGACGGAGGGAGAATGCACCGAAGTGATATTTTATCTGGGGTTTGTGATTAAAAGGAAAGGTTGTTTAAAGATATACTTTTCTATTTTAGCCATTCTTGATAGGCTTCGGTGAGTTTCATCGACCTTATGTTGTGATAGCAAGTGCAATTTTTTTTCTTTCTTTCTTTGTTTTTAATTCCATATCAACCTTCGTGGGTTATCAAATGCCAAAGCCACCCTTGAAGAAGAAAAGCAGTCATACTATTTAACCCATAGCTAATGGGATAACGAATTTCAATACCTTTCCCAAGGGTATTAATCCGAAAATGTACGTATTAGCGCGACTGAAATTTTAACTCGAATTCGAGCACTTAAGCCATTACGCCACGTGGACTACCACTCGGATTCTTTTAGAGGTTAGACTAATTTTTGAGGATTCTGATAAAAAACGTATTAACGAGAGTCTTATTTTGGATTTTTAAAATTAAAAGTTAAATAGCCGATAAGATTAAATAATCTTTATACATATAGATAAATCATTTATTGTCCTTCAGTGTTTGATCTAACCCCTAGAATTTCCTTTTTAGTCAGAATTTGATCTAATCTCTCGTTATCATCATCATCATCATCATCATCATCAAAGCGTATCAACAGCACGGATTTCTTTGAATATCTTTCGCTATCCATCCCTATCAGCCATCGCACTTGGTAGGTCATCTAGACGACATCCAGTCCCCGCACAAAACCTCCGCTTAAAAATTGACCCTGTGTTGTTTCCTATCCATGATAGAGAAGTTTGGCAATTACATAGTTATCATGAAGTGGACCGTCACCGGGAACTACATTTTAATGGCCATGTGCCAAACTGAGCTAAGTTTTTTGAGTATCGATGATTTTTACATTATGATTATTGAATCCTTATCATCATCATCTAGGCATACCTATCGCACATATTTCATCCTTCCAATTGACCATTTCACATAGTGAGTCCTATAGATAGCACCCTGTGTACGCACAGAGCTGATGAATGTAAATTTTTACTGGTCGTTCAACATTGGTATGTCCATGCCTAGAAGTCCATTGGAGAAAGTTGCTTGAGGGTTCACCCTTATTTCTCGAGCTATGCCCAGCATATCTTGCTCGTCTTACTTGGATGTTTTTTTTTAGAGATGGGAGGTAAATGGCCGTACAACTACTGTTCTTTTGGATGCTGCTAACCAGAATTTGGTTAAAACAGCACCCAGCATTCTGGCGTAATTCCCATTTTAATAACCAACGTAAAATCGGTACAACTTATCTAAGTGATCAAAGAACTCGCGTGTCAAGCCATACTAAAGAGTTGTGATACACGAAACAGTTAGTCTGTGCACGACAATATTTATGAGAGAAATTTTAAATGAATAATAAATATTAGTTATAACTTGGTATTAATTTTTGAAAAATTCCTCGGGTATTTAACCATATTTACCAACCCGCTCGGGCATGATATGACACAAGGTCAATTTTTAAGCGGAGTGCAATGTGAAATGCAATCAGTCTCGTCCAGAATTTGAACTCGTGTCGCTGTGTCTATTTCCTACGACGATAACCTTTACACCACGGGCACCTTCTGGTTCCCAACCCCTCCGCTCGGGTAGGATATGACACAAGGTCAATTTTTAAGCGGGGTTTAACAGGTTTAAATTCGGAGTTTTCCTTCTCCTAGACTAGTTGCCTCACCAAGGCTGAAGAACCTAGTCTGCCCTACTACTTACCCTTAGCTGGAGGGAGAATAATTGGATTCATACCTTTCCCAAGGGTATTAGTGCAATGTGAAATGCGATCAGTCTAGTCAAGTATTTGAACTCGTGTCGCCGAGTCCATTTCCTATGACGATAACCAATACACCACGGGCACATCCTCAGGTATTTAACAGTTTACATTTGGTTGTTTGGGTTTTATGGTATATCAACCTTTGTAGGTTATTTAACGCCAAATCCATTTTTATGCAAATAGTTCCATTTGAAACAATTCTGTTTAGCATGAGTATACAGTTTAATTGTCAAAAACATTTCTATTTCAACCTCTTCAGTTTAGTCAAACAATTCTAATTCAAACCATTCACTTCAGCATAAGTATGCAGTTTAGTTATATTTAACCCACAGATAGGGCCCTATCAGGTGCAACCATTCCGGACCAGAGTGGACCTGGGAGCAATGGCAATAAAGGGGTGCTTGGCATTCCCCAAAGGCCCAGCATTGCTGGAACCTCACCATTAGATTGTTTAGTGTCATATCCAAAACACTCGTTGGTGGTGGTGGTAGGATCTTACACTTCTGCAGAGATGCAGTCGGTGTATTCTACGGCCCCCACCGACTGGGCAAATCAATATTGAGTTATTACATAATATTTTCCGGCATAGAAAAATGATATCATAAATAAAGATAAATTAATCTACTTTGTTTAAGGTATATTTTATGAAGTCCGATTGTTTCGCTATTAAATAAAAATGCGATGGGTCTTATCTGTAATTAGCTTATTTACTACTATTGTCTAGTGGGTAGAGTGTTCGCCTAATGGTACGGGAGACTTGGGTTCAATCCCAAGTTGCGTTATACCAAAGACTTTTAAAATGGTACTTGATACCTCCTTGCTTAACACTCAGCAATATAAGGTACGTATCAAGAGTAAAGTGGTGCAATCAAGGGAAAGTGGTGTCCTCCCCTACACCTCAGTGTAGTAGTTAATTCACTTGAATCTTAAAGTTTCGAACTATTATTATCATCTTATTTTTGGGGGATTTTTTCGCTCTAGCGTTAATTGATGGTTTCTCACTGGAGTTTGAGTGACAGCAAATGTCCTCAAGACTTCAGGACTTTTCTCAGTATTCTGGCCGATCTTTATAGTGCTGTAGTGCTATTTGTCCTCTGATTTCTAAGTCTTCTAGTTCATTTACCAACCATTTGGAGTTGTTCCATGTACACTAATTACAATTGATATCATCGTCACTTTCGTGTTCCAAAGTTGTTTTTAGCTCTCTAGCAAGATCTAGGTATTCATTTCTCTTTTCGTTATCTTTTAATTTTATTCTGTGATCTGTCGGGACGACAAAGTCCACTATTCAGCAGGTTCTTTTCATTTTCGAGGACGGATTCCGGGTTGAGGATGTACTACTAGTTCACGTTATTATTTGACTCTTTTGGGAGATTTTCACACCAGCGTTATCTGATAGTTTTCTGCTGGAATCTGAGTGACAGAACGTTTTCTCAAGTCTCCAGGACTCTTCTCAGTATGCAACAATACTGTAATTTGGATGATCCCTACTCATCCTTTTGTCTCTGTACCAATCCTTTGGTGACTGAACCGATCGTTCCAATTACAATTTGTTTCACGGTCACTTTCATGCTATAGCATGATCGGTTCAGTCAGTGACCGTGAAACAAATTGTAATTGGAACGATCGGTTCAGTCAGTGACCGCGAAACAAATTGAAGGTTTATACCTTTCCCAAGGGTATTTGTCCGAAAGTGAACGTAATAGCGCGATTGGAGTTCAAACTCGCTTACTACGATTCCGCAGTCCATCGCTTTAACCATTACACCACGAGGACACCCTCTATACATAAAGTAGAGGTGCCTGTGGTATAATGGCGATCGTCGTAAGAAACACGAGTTTAAATCCAGGACGAGGCTGATTACATTTCATATTGCTCTAATACTCTTGGGTAAGGTATGAATCCAATTATTCTCTCTAAAGCTATGGGTAAATAGTTGGATAGACTGGTTTTTTAGCTTTGGTTAGGCAACCTGTCTAGAAGAAAGAAAACTATGAATTCAAACCTATTAAACTCCGCTTAAAAATGACTTTATGTCACATCCTACGTAAGGGGCTGGTAAATACATAGTTGCTCTTTTTCAGCTTTTATAACAGATTTAATGTCCACATTTTGAGGCTAAGTCATCTATAAAGTCTCTGATTGGTCAGCATCGTATTTTTATTTAGCTTCTAGAATGAATCTCTGTCAACTATTATCTTTTCCCTGTTAAAGGGGATTAGAATACGTTGATTGTATCTCCTGCAGGGGTGGGGTAAGATTTTCTTCGAAGGGGTGTCTGGGTATGCATTTATCCAACCCTTTCGCCACAAGCAGGTTGTGACACAAGGTTAATTTTTCATGTGGTGTACAACTTTTAATTATGTAATATAATTTTGGAACATACCTGTAATTAGAATTGAACCTGCAACCTCCAGATGTTGTCACTTAGAAGCACTTCTTACCTAAACGCCTATATCCGTTGCACCATGTGTCACTTAGAAGCACTTCTCAAACAAACGCCTATATCCGTTGCACTATGTGTCATTTAGAAGCACTTCTCAAACAAACGCCTATATCCGTTGCACCAAGTGCTTCCAAGTGAAATCATCTGGAGGTTACGGGTTCAATCCTAACAACAGGTTAATAACAAAGAATATTTACTATAGCTTAACTCTTGTAGTCCATCTTGGTTTACAGAATTAGAACAATTTAACCCCTTAGATAAAATAAAGGGTTCAGTTCGAAGTTCTGTATGGGCTCCCGAGTTCGACATAAAATACCTGAAGAAGGCCGAAAGACGTATCGGCCAAAACATTGTGAATATAACAATGCAGGTGAATGCAATACTCCGAACACTCCAAGTGATAGAAAATTGTCAAGCATCCTCTCGGTAAGTTAGACAAGGTGTACAACTTGTTTGAATTCTCCTAGACTGGTTGCCACATCAAGTTTTAAGAGTCAGTCCACCTGACTATTAATCTATATCTGGGAAGGTGTTTTGAGTATAACACTAATGTGCTTCTAATCGTAAGGCTCCAGTTTTGAACTGCCCAGTCGACTGCATCTCTAAAGAGTGATAGGATCCCTTTCCCACCGAGTGTCCTGATATGACATTAAAACAACTGATGGCGAGGCTCTATCTATCCTTGGAGATTTGGGGAATGTGGAGTGCTCTTTATTGGCACCTATTTATGGGCCAAATAGAACTAATTTATATTTTGTGCAAAAAATGAGCTCTGGATCATTTGAAATGTTATCAACAAAATGTATTTACAAATCATATATATTAAATATATATGTATTAAGAGTATTTGACATTAAATAACCTACAATGGTTGATATGCCATAAAACCAAACTAGACCAAATCCTTTATATTTATTATATATATTTACCAAACTCTCCGCTCGGGCAGGATATGACACAAGGTCAATTTTTAAGCGGAGTTTAACAGGTTTGAATTCACAGTTTCCTTCTCCTAGACTAGTTGCCTAACCAAGGCTGAAGAACCCAGTCTGTCCTACTATCTACCCATAGCTGGAGGGAGAATAATTGGATTCATACGTTTCCCAGGGGTATTAGTGCAATGTGAAATGCAATCAGTCTCGTCTAGGATTTGAACTCGTGTCGCCGTGTCCATTTCCTAAGACGATAACCATTACACCACGGGCACCTATATTTATATTTATTATATATGTATAAAGAGAATTTGGCATTAAATAACATACAATGGTTGATATGCCATAAAATCCAACCAAACCAAATCATACATATTTGATATACATGTATAAAAAGGATTTAGCATTAAATAACCTACAATTGTTGATATGCCATAAAACCAAACAAGACCAAATCCTTATATTTATTATATATGTATAAAGAGGATTTGGCATTAAATAACCTACAATAGTTGATATGCCATGAAATCCAACTCAACCAAATTATATATATTTAACTTATATGTATAAAGAGGATTTGGCGTTAAATAGCCAACAAGGATTGATATGCCATAAAACCAAACCAAAACTCATCCAGTTGTAGAGATTTCGGGAGTGGTAAGTACCTCTCCATTGCCATTTTCCTCAGGTCCACACTGACCCATAGTAGTAGTACCTGTTCGGGTCACATCAATCAGTCATGGCAATCATGTCAGAGTTTCATTTGTTTGAAAATGATTAATATTAGAACACTAAATACTATATAACTCTAAATCATTTGCATTAAGAATACTAACCTGAAACTATCATAATCATCATGATGTCGTGCCGCTAGCACGGATATCCCTGGCTCTCTCTCGTCACTTCTCCCTATCGTCCATCGCCTCTGACAGGTCTTCAGGGCTACATCCCGTATCCTCACATAGCAGCTATATGTATGCTCGAGCTGGTCGTCCTGTTTTCGCTTGGCCATATGCGGGGGTCCATAGGAGTACATCACTTATGAGCTCGTCCCTGCTTCTCCAGCTGTGTCCTGTATGCCTGGTTCGTCTAGCTTGGATAGTTTTCGTGATGGGAGGCTGGTAGCCGTACAGTTGGTGCCTTGTGGGGTATTGCCGCCAGGACTTATTCAATATTGCTTGCAACATTCTTGTGTAATTGCCGTCTAGCATCTTCTCCGGCCGTTTAGTTAGCGTACAAGTTGTGGATCCATATAGCAGTATCCACACGACCGCTGCCTGGAAGAAACTGCGTTTCATTTTATCGGTCAGGTCTGATTTCCATATGATCGATATCTTATCGATAGCTGTCCATGCCTTCGTTAGCCGTGTGTCTATGCCTTTTTCGGTTGATGAGACGCTGCTTCCTAGGTTGGTGAATTTGTCCACCAGTTTCAGAGAGGTTCCGTCTAGTGTGGAAATGTCACCTGTCTGATTATAGCACATTCTACTCGAAGCCATACAACTGTGTACAAATTATATGTATTTAATATGAATAGTTGATATCTTATAACTGTGTGCCAAAATAAAAAAAAATTCTTAAGAAACCACTAACTAAGAAATATGAATATATTCGTACAGTGAACGAGATTCCTTAACCTCAAGGCATAAAATAACTCTAGACGGGTTAACATGCCGTTAATATCAGTCATTCAGTGAATCAATAATTATCATAAGTAATTTTTTTCCGCAACGCGTTGTTCGAAGCTGATGTAGGAATGATGATACAAATCGCTACGATATAAAATAAATAGAATGAGGAAGATTAAGGATAATAATAGTCAAAATAATTGATAATGATTTACAAACCAAATAGAATTAGTAAAATGAAAGATACGAAGGTTAACGAAACAAGTAGAATTAGGAAGATAAAAGATAATACTAGTCAAAATTATCAATAATAATGATTGACAAAACAAATAGAATTAGGGAGATGAAAGATGATACTAATTAAATTCATTAACGATAATGATTGACGAAACAACTAGTGTTAGGAAAATGGAGGATAATATCTTTTAAAATTTTTAATGAGCTTCATCTAAAAATAAATATTTTTTTTGTATTTGTCAAAATTTCTAAAATGAATCATTTTCATCATTAATTTTGACTTGTTTTTCCTGAGCATTAAACGACAATAAAAATAAAAATAAAAATGAGAGGAAAACTAGTCAAAATTAATTAAAAAACAGTTTCTGGTATTTCCGTTCTGTATCTTTGATCTGTTTCCGGCTGATCTGGAGAAAACCCCTAGGGTCCTTTTGAGGGGTGGGGTCTTGATTTTGATTTCCTAACACCTCCCTACCAGTTTCACATCCTGTATTTGAACCTTTACATCATATAATTGCTCGACATCTTGGGGTCTACACCGGAAGTGCCACGAAGAGCAGCAGAGGGCAGTTGAAGACACTGCTCAGCCACTTTAAAACACTCTTTGTCCACTTTTCCAATCTATTAGTAAATTAAAGTAAAAAAATTCATCGACTATGGTTGTTAAGATCTACACATAGTATTTTGTCTCACAACCCTCCCTGTTTGCGGGGTTGAGAATACGCTGACTGTTTTTGCAGTAAGCACACCTATCTGCAAAAAAAGTGTCTTGGTTATGACAAGAAAATGCATCTGATGGGAAAGCTCCAGTGCTGATCTAGGAGCGTGGAGTATACCTTTATTGCTATTATTCACAGGCCCACTTTGAAGGATAATACCTGGTAGGGATCCATCATTCAAATAGATCTGTCTAAAATTTATCTGAATTCAATAGGAATATCTGATGCCAAATAACTTAATTATTTTTTATTAAGAATAGTTACTTGAAACTATAATTGTTTACTAAGGATTATTATTAGTTACCTGAAACCATATAACTGTATGCAGCTTATTTGTATTAAGAATAGTTACTTGAAACTATAATTGTTTACTAAGGATTATCATTAGTTACATGAAACCATATAACTGTATGCAGCTTATTTGTATTAAGAATAGTTATTTGAAGCTATAATTGTTTACTAAGGATTATTATTAGTTACCTGAAACCATATAACTGTGTGCAAACAAATGACTATAATTAAGTAAAAAATCTTTACTTGAAATAATATTATTAGTAGTATTAGATAGGAATAATTGCAACCATACAAATTGTGTTCAAATCATTTCTATTTACTGTGTGCAAAAAATCTTAAGAAACAATTACACAAAAAATGTAAATATAAATGAACAATGAACACAATTCCCTAACCTCTTGGCATAAAATAATCATCGACTGAGTGTTCCCGTGTCGTTAAAATCAATCAATCAATGTCAATAACTTATTACAGTATAATGTTACTGCAACCTTATTTTACTATTATAGATTTTAATCCTAGAGGTTCACCAACGCCCTACTGCGTGTTGACAAGATCTGATATAAGGTGGTTTAAAGGTGAGTCCCTTTTCCTTAGAAAGTGAGTCTACTCAAAGGACAGGTCTAAAACATATCAAAATCTCATCGGCATCTCCCTTTCTGAGGGAGGTTTAGACACCAGGCAACCTTTACTTCTTCTAGATAATGAGGTAGGGTGTGCAGGGTCAGGAGGGAAGGTCATCCACGACAGGATATAAATAAATCGACAACTTTCAACCAAAAAGGCCAGGAGGCAATTTCATATTATCCCTAATTTATAAATCTAATTTTATTATAGGTATATGTGTAAAGACAATGAATAATTGATATCACATAACTATAAAATGGCGTGTCCGTAAGGTAGCTGGCGGACTGTCACAAGACACTCCCTTCCCCAATCGGCTGGGGCTGTAGAATACATTCAACCAAAAAGGCCAGGAGGCTGTAGAATACTTTCAACCAAAAAGGCCAGGAGGCAATTTCATATTATCCCTAATTTATAAATCTAATTTTATTATAGGTATATGTGTAAAGACAATGAATAATTGATATCACATAACTATAAATTGGCGTGTCTGTAAGGTAGCCGGCGGACTGTCACAAGACAGTCCCTTCCCCAATCGGTTGGGGCTGTAGAATACATTGAATGCTTCTCTGCAGAGGGGTAGGACTCCTCTCTCCAACGAGTGTCCCGGATATGATACTAAACAATCTGATGCAGAGGTCCCAGTAATGCTGGAGCTTTGGGGAATGTGGTGTACCTCTTTATTGCCAGTTTTCAGAGCACCGATAAACGTTTAACTTGTTGTCTTCCCGTGGGCCAGGGCTTAGAAAACGAGTCTCCCAGATTATTGGTATTATATTGAGCTTCCAGACGGGTCTGGTAAATATATACTGTTATAATGAGCCGGACCGTCACCAGGAACCCCATATTTGATGCTTTGTGCCAAAGTTTATGATGTATCAATAATTCCTACATTTCAATTATTGAAGCCTTATCATCATCATCATCATCATCATCATCAAGCGGTGTTGACCGCAGAAATTCTTTGAATCTCACGCGCCATCCGTCCCTATCAGTCATCGCACTTGGTAGGTCCTCCATACGGCAACTATTCTCCTCACCAAGTGGATGAATCTAAACTTTTGTTCGTCGAACAATACTGGTATGTCCATGTGCAAGAGTTAATATGAGGACGTTCCTTATGCGTTTGTTCTTACTTCACCTGCCTAGCATGTCTTACTCACCATTTTTTGATTGTTTTAAAGATGGGAGATAAAAGGCCTTACAGCTTTTGCTTTCGTATGGTGTTGGCTACAAAATTTCTGTTTTAGATATAAGATGTGACTGGCCTCACAGATATTGTTTTGTTGTGTGTTGCCACCAAGATTTTGTCAAAACAACATGCAGCATTCTTGTGTTGTTCCCATCTCACTATTAGACCAAGCGTTTCCTTAGAGTCCATGTGGTGCAACCATATATTAGTTATGACACGGCAATGGCTATGAAAAATTCTCCGTTTTGTTTTATTTGAGATCTAAGATTTCCATATGGTCGATTATCTATCAATAGCAGTCCATGATTTACCAATGCATATGTGTACACTGCTTTCTGTGACTGAAATATTATTATCGAAGAATATAAACTATCGACTAATTTCAGTCGCTTGCAATTTAATGTGGAGATGTTAGCATCTTGGATAAAACACAGGAACTCTGTTTTATCTGTTTGGTTTGATTTGGTTTCTTTGTTTAATGGCATATCAACCTTTGTAGGTTATTTAATGCCAATGCTATTCTCCTAGAAGAACAGTAGTGGTACTATTTAACCCATAGCTGGGAGGATAAGGGGGTTCATACCTTTCCCAATGGTATTTTCCCGAAAGTGAACGTAATAGCGCGACTGGAGTACGAACTCGCGTACTACGATTCCGCACTCCACCGCTTTAACCATTACACCACGAGGATACCCCCTGTTTTATCTGTGTTTGCTTTTTGCTGTCTGTCCCAGGCTACTCTGCAGAGACTCGGCTTGAGTAAGGTGTATTTGCAAGAAGCACTAGATCATCTGCATAAAATTCATTGATTATGCAACCTTGTAGATAACCAAAACACAATAGAGAAATAGACGAAAGGGTGCATCCTCCATTTCCCGAAGAAATGCGACCTCAAAATCATTAAAAAAAAAAAACAAAAAAAAAAAACAGATATATAACTCTTACTTTTGAAACTACTAAGATTTATAATGTCTTGCTTCTTAATTTTATCCAACCTGAAGTTGAGGAAATTAGGAAAAATTAGAACGTTTTTTGAAAGAAATCGACCCACAACTTCTCGGACTTTGACGAATCATCGGATCATCGGACAAATATGTGTGAAATGTCTTGAGGTTTACCTTTTGCTAGTCATCATCATCATGTCATGCCGCTAGCACGGATATCCCTGACCCTCTCTCGCCACTTCTCCCTATCATTCCTCGCCTCTGGCAGGTCTTCAGGGCTACATCCCGTATCCTCACAAAGCTACTGTATTTATGTTATAGCTGGTCGTCCTCCTTTTGCTCGGCCATATGCGGGGGTCCATAGGAGTACATCACGTATGAGCTCGTCCTTGCTTCTCCAGCAGTGTCCTGCATGTCTGGTTCGCCTAGCTTGGATAGTTTTCGTGATGGGAGGCAGGTGGCCGTATAGTTGGTGCTTTGTAGGGTGTTGCCGCCAGGACTTGTTCGATATTGCTCGCAACATTCTTGTGTAATTGCCGTCTAGCATCTTCTCCAGCCGTTTAGTTAGCGTCCAAGGAGGACATCCATATAGCAGTATCGATACTATCGCTGCTTGGAGGAAATCAATCATGGCAATCATGTCAGAGTTTCATTTGTTTGAAAATGATTAATATTAGAACACTAAATACTATATAACTCTAAATCATTTGCATTAAGAATACTAACCCGAAACTATCATAATCATCATGATGTCGTGCCGCTAGCACGGATATCCCTGGCTCTCTCTCGCCACTTCTCCCTATCGTCCATCGCCTCTGGCAGGTCTTCAGGGCTACATCCCGTATCCTCACATAGTAGCTATATGTATGTTCGAGCTGGTCGTCCTGCTTTCGCTTGGCCATATGCGGGGGTCCATAGGAGTACATCACTTATGAGCTCGTCCTTGCTTCTCCAGCAGTGTCCTGTATGCCTGGTTCGTCTAGCTTAGATAGTTTTCGTGATGGGAGGCAGGTGGCCGTACAGTTGGTGCCTTGTGGGGTGTTGCCGCCAGGACTTTGAGTTTCTGTAGAGAATCGTTATTGGTGCTACGGAGGTTTCTCCAAAGTATTTGAATCCTTACACAGAGGGAAGATTGAGCAAATTCTTATCATGGTAGGTGTTGCGTTGATATGTTATGCATTGATTCACCCCTTGTATGATTTGAAAGCCTCACATATGAATGTATAACGTATTCGAATTCGGGATGCTAAGCTTTACGAGTTCGAAGTGGACCACAACGCTACAGAAACAACCAAAACATTAGTTGAGCGAAAGGTGAAGGCGCACTAGATGACACTACAGTAACCAGATGGTTGAAGAAACTCCACTTCTGCTGTACGAACCTCGACAATGAAGCAAGGTCACGTAAGTCTTAAACTGTGAACTCTGATGCCGTGCTATAGAGGCAAATCCAGTGAATTGCATTTGGAGAGTATCAGGTGAGCTAGGTATTTCATGACCCCAGGAAAAGCTTCCGGGACTTGAATTGTGCCTAACGTTACCAAAAAATTGCAAAACTTTTGACTCACCCTAGTATTATTGATGATAACTATATCACTTTCAGTAGATGCGATATTACTACCAACGTACATGAACGGGTCTTATAATTGTAGAGGCATACTATTTAATGAAGAGATGGTACAATCTTGATGAAAACATTTAAACTCTCTATTATCTGAGTTCTCGTAGAGACTGATGCTTTTGGCTGCCCACTCCAGGCTACGCAGCAGAGGCTCGGTTTGAGCTGGGATATTTTAAAAGAAGCGTTACATCATCTGCGTAGTATGAACTTGTAATCGTTTATGCTGGATATCGCCTGCTTCTTGCTTTTTTTTTTTCGTATGAAACCATTTACTTTCATTAGATGTATTGACATTCGTAGAAATTATCTGATGAATCTCGAACTCAGTGGAACGAGAAAAAGCGAGATATTCTTCTATTTCAAAACCAGGAAATGCATCATGGGATAGCTTGCTTTGTGGCTTTTTAGGGGCTAGATTTTGTTTCTTAGCACAGTATCGCAATGATTTATACGTTAATTTAATTATAAGACGAAGTGCGAAGCCTTTCAAATCATTTGGTCATATGGAATGCTTAGTATTTCCTTCGTGTCAGTGTCGATGGCTAATTAAAAGAGAAAATAGATTTGTTTTTTATTTCCTGGGGAATGTCAAAAATAAGACCAGTGATGTTGTTAAACTCAAAGGGCAATCTGAAATTGACAGCCTATAGAAGCTGATATTCCCTAGAAGAACGGGTTTTTCTTTAATGCTTCTGAATTTTTTAAATAGATTCTCTTGTACATGCTCATATCTATCTATCTATCTATCTTTATAACATTATTTATGTATATGTCTCTCTGTCTTTCTCTCTCTATATATATGTACATCTATCTATCTATCTATCTATCTATCTATCTATCTATCTCATTTCTTTCTTGTTACCATTATGTATGTATCTATCTCTCTCTCTCTATATATATATATATGTGCATGTGTATGTGTGTGTGTATTATGCATGTGAGTATCTATCTATCTATCTATCTATCTATCTATCTATCTATGAGCCTTATCTTTTATTTTTGTCTTTGATTTACGTTGTTTCTTTCTGTCCTGAAAATAACGATCGGGTGAATTGTAATAAAAAGCAACTAAAATTAAAAAAAAAAAAGATGAAAGAAAATACTCGTTAGAAATTAATGACATCATTGATGTATCTTTATCTAAAAAAAAAAAAAAAAAAAAGAAAAAAAGAAAGGATTAAATAAAATCTATTCAGCCTTTAATTGTTGACTTTAAAATAGGTTCGATGTTTGGCGTTGGTGATAAGTCCCCAACTAACTTAGTCGATTGGTTTTCGAATGCTGATTTTCAAAGTTGGCTAGAATTCCTTAAATAAAAGATGTATTATCCTTTTATATACTCCTCTTCCATTTACCGAAATTAAGAAATATCGTGTACATACCTCGTCTCCTTCAAGTAAGATAAGTCCAACGAGTACTATGTGTATTTTATAGCCAATGCTTTCGTCCAGAAACAACTGCGATACCTGAAAAAAAAAGAATCATTTTCATTATATAGTCAACTCCCCAGATTCGATGTGTTTTGGAGCACAGGACCCCCTAAAGTTAAAAATAAAGGATATCTACTAATATTAGCTTGGTTTTGGAAACAAGGCCACAATTGAGGCACATTTAATGAGAATGGAACTGATTACCCAGTATAACAGTCAAAGAGATTAACTAACCATTTAACAAATGATAGGTATTAGATAGAATTATTTATGTTAAATAGGAATAATTGAAACCATTTAACTGCGTGCAAACAAATGATCAATTTTAAATAGAATTATTTGAGTTAGATAGGAATACTTGAAAATAAGGAAGAAACGGATTGTCAGTGGTTAGGAATTGGGGCAAAAATTACTGATAGTATGGGGTTGTAAGTCTTGAAAAGAAGTCCGGCGCTATAAAAATCAAAGACGATAATGTAGAAAACCTGACTGATACGTTTCATTATTGAGATTCTTATGGCGTTATTTCAATAGTGAAACAGGTTCAGATAACGTTGTCATATAGCAAAAGATGCCAGTATGATTTTCCACAATGTCTTCCTTGCTTTTTAATGGTGTTATAAATGAATAATATAAAGACTTTGCTAATAATTTTACTATAAAAATGCACTGAAAAGAAGAAACAGTAATTGGTCAGAAACTGAGACAGAATCAAGTAAGGATATATAAAATTGTTATTTCCCATCCAGCAGTTGTCCTTGAAAACTATACTAATATAAGTGCAGGTCGAGATTCGTATCAGTGTGACCTGTTATTGTAAAACAAGAAAGCTTAAAAAGGGGCCTTGTGCTTAAATTTTGTATAAAGTTGAATTTTAAGATTTAACTTACACACACACACACACACACACACACACACACACACACACTCACACACGCACACACGCGCGCGCACACACACACACACACACACATATATATATATATATACATTGAAATAAAAATGATAAAATAAAAGGGATGTGTGGAACTGATTTCAAGTCATTTCAAGAGAGTAATAAAGTTGACTGCTATGCCTATTAGTGCCATCAACACAGATAAGTAAAATTTAATGGTTGGTTGATGGATGTAATGAGGGAGGTTTCTTGAGATGTATCATAATTCAATATAAGCAAGTAGAAAATGAATTAATATATATATATATATATATATATATATATATATATATATATATAATAGAACTATGTGGAAAGTTGGATAAATCAAACACTTTAAACCGGTTCAGAGGCGCGATATTTCGTTTTTTATTTCATTTGTAATTTTCAAGAACTTTCTCAAACTGAACCGTTTTCTGAGTTTTTCATATAATCGACGACCGGTCGGTAGCCGTACACTAGCACCATATATAATCCTATTTACCAACCCCTCCGCTCGGGCAGGATATGACACAAGGTCAATTTTTAAGCGGAGTTTAACAGGTTTGAATTCAGAGTTTTCCTTCTCCTAGACTAGTTGCCTCACCAAGGCTGAAGAACCCAGTCTGTCCTACTATTTACCCATAGCTGGAGGGAGAATAATTGGATTCATACGTTTCCCAAGGGTATTAGTGCTTTGTGAAATGCAATCAGTTTCGTTCAGGATTTGAACTCGTGTCACCGTGTCCATTTCCTACGACGATAACCAGTACACCACGGACACCATATATAATAAGCCTCTGAAATAAGTAGACCAGTTCACATACTTTGGCAGCAATATCTCATCTACTGAACGTGATGTCAACATACACATAGCATATATAAAGTAAAGTTGGCGACCGTAGTTGAGGGCTACCGGAAGGCTCCCTTTTCATTGGCTACTACACTGAGGTATAGGGGTGGGCGCTACTCCATTACCAGGATTGCTCCACTTTACTCTTGATCCGTACCTTATAATGCTGAACGTTAAGCAAGGCGGCATCAAGTACCATTTTTTGAGCCTTTGGTATGACTCGACCTGGGATTGAACCCCGCTTTCCTGGATATAAATATGTGTGTGTGTGTGTGTGTGTGCGTATATATATATATATATATATATATATATATATATATATATAAATGGTGCGTTTAATAAGTCTCCAGACTTTTTTTTGTACAAGCATTTAAAATTGTCGTAGACTCTTGAAAATTCACTATGTTATTGCTTTACCTCTTATGAGATGATCGACCAATTTTTATGATTTCACGTTGAAATGAACAGCTAAAGCAGCAATTGGAATACACCCTACTAAAGCCTGATTGTCACAGCTGGGGAATTTCAAAAATGCAATTTGGACGTGAGGACACTTTGGATGAACGATATGCAATAAAATTCTGTTTTAAACTTGGAAAAAATGTCACAGAAACGTATGGAATGCTTCAGACTGCTTTTCGACCATCTTGCATGAATCGAGCATGAGTTCTTGAGTGGCATAAGAGATTCAAGGAAGGTAGGGAGTCTGTGATGGATGATGAGAGGTGTGGGAGGAGTAAGGAAGTCAATACACCAGAGTTGATTGGCAAAAGGATTAGGGTTACGGTTAGGGTTACTATGTTGAGGTTTTAAGGGAGTTCAGAAAGAGATTCCTTGGGAAGAGGCCAGCACTCTTCAAATCGGGTCAGTGGCATTTCCAGCAGGACAATGCACCAGTCCACAACTCTATCCTTGTCACAGACTATTTGACCAAGATGGGCATCAAGACAGTTCCTCAGCCTCCCTATAGTCCCGACCTTGCTCCCTGTGACTTTTGGTTATTCCTTAAGCTCAGAGGCTGTCGTTATGAGACAATTGGGAAGATGAAAAAGGCTGTGACGAACGTCATTGACATGCTCACAAAAGAGGACTTCCATGGGTCCTTCCAGAAGTTGTTGGAACGGTACAACAAGTGCATTGCAGCCGGATGAGATTACTTCGAAGGGGACTAGAGTTTTATGTGTGTACTATCAATAAAAGTGCTCATACGAAAAAAGTCTGGAAACTTATTTAATGATCCTCGTATGTATCCACATGAAATACTCTACTAAATCTTCGTTGCATTTATCTGATTATGTACATAAGACTTGTTTGTCATTATAAACTTTTGCAATCTATTTCCTTTTCTTTTCATATATGTATATGGTAATGAAATAGATACCGTCGTGGAAAATAAACTGGGTAACCTAAGTTCAAAACCTGGACGAGGCTGTTTGAATTTTATATTGCGCTAATACCGTTTGGAAAAGAATGAATCCAACTGTTCTCTCTTCAGCTGTGTGCAGATAGTAGGGTAGACTAGACTCAATCTTTTATGATCTGTAAACCAAGGGATCCTTTTATTGAACCCAAAAGACAAGCCTAGTCGGCTGAGGCAATAGAATACATCAACTTCATCTCTGCAGAGGGATAAGACTCTCCCAACGAGTGTCCTAAATATGGCACTAAACAATCTGATACTGGGGATCCAGTCTTAGGGTTTTGGAGAATGTGGAGTACCCCTTCATCGCCATTGCTCCCAGATCCACTCTGACCCGGAGTGGTAGCACCTGATAGGGTCCTATCTATGAGGCAAATAGAACTGTTGGACATTTAAACTGAGGGCAAACGAATGATGTATGCAAAATTGAATTGTCAGAAATAGAACTGTTTTACTGTGTAAACAAATGATTTAAATTGTTGTTGATACATAGCAATACTTGCAACCATTTAACTGTGTGCTAACAAAAGTGTAATGTTGACTAGAATTATTACTTTAACAATAGCAATACATTTAACTGTGTGAAAATGAATTAATCGTTTTGAAGTTAATTAGTAAGTAAAGTAAAGTTGGCGACCGGACACCTCCAAATGTATATATATATAACATTCACATTTATAAAAGGATAAAATGCAAATAAGAAGTGCATAAAAATGCTCTACGTAAATATGCCAGAGCAGGCTTAAAACCTAAAATATCCAATTTATGAACTCTTACAATCCGTTACGTAAAGTTTCATGTGGATCACATAATCTTCAGGCGGAAATAGGAGAAAAAGTGGCTGCTTATCCGTATTTATAGGGTGAGGATTTTTTTACGTAGTAACTCGCACGAAAAAAAGACACTTATTCATTTTAGAAATCTGAGGAGTCCAAAACAAGAAAATAAATCATGGAATTAGTCAGGTGGTAAATGACGTAGAAGAAATTTATTAATATGTCTACACTCAAAGATTAATTTATCATTTTCAGTATATATATATATATATATATATATATATATATATATATATATATATATATATATATATATATATCTCCTATCTGAGGATTGAGATTTGTAAAACTTAAGTCGAAAAACATTTGTGAGTTTCAGCATTTGATATTAATAGCATAGTATTTGTGTAGATCTGATAGGAGTCATAGACGAGGTCGACTTAAATTGTTTGAATTTGATGCTGTTAATTTTCATTTTCGTTTTTAGTTTCCCTTTCGTTTTGTTTTTCGTTGCTTTTTGTCGAAACATTCAAGTCGTATTCATTACACTCTACGGCCATTAGATAAGTTTAATTTGGTCAATTTAGATTCGAGAAAATGCTTTGCATCACTCGTTTGTTCATCATCGTCTCACGGCAGCAGTTCTTCCGATATCTTTTTTATCTCTTGCAATTTATCATAACATTTGAACATCCGCCTCTCTCTCTCTCTCTCTCTCTCTCTCTCTCACACACACATCCACACATACTCATACTCACATACACACATATATGCACACACACACATATATATATATATATATATACACACACACACACATGATCTTTTTTTCTGCTTGACTTTAAGTTAGCTTTTCTTAATAACATGTATTTATTTACCCAACCCCTCCGCACGAGTCGGAACCGACACAATGTCTGTTTTTAAGCGGAGTTTGAAAGATTTGAATTCAGAGTTTTTTTTTCTCCTAGATCGGTTGCCACGCCAAGGCTAAAGAGCTCACCCTGCTCTACGATTCTACCCTTAGCTCGAGGGAGAATAGTTGGATTCCTACTTTTCCCTAGGGTATCAGCTCTTTGGGTAATGCAAACTTGCCCGGGATCTGAACTTAATTTTCACAATATATATCATATTTTTATATTGGTAATGTTCCTTTCATTAAATATGCGGGTATTTCACGTATATTCGTAATTCTCTCATGTCGATAACGTATATGTAGAAAGATATACGTAAAAAATTATTAGATTACCCTTAGAATAACGATGTCTCTGGGATAAGATGTTCGACTACTGTAAACTTTCGATCCCAGCTTAAAGCTTCTTGCGGGTTTAGCCGCACTAGACAGTTGTGATACAACAAAACAGTCTGTCTGTGGATGACAATGAATATATATATATATATATATATACCCCGGATGAGGGTTTGCATTTCGCTTAGTAGTAATGCTCTTTTGGAAGGCCTGAATCCGTCTTTTTTCACTTAAGCTATGGGAAAATAATAAGGCAGCCTTGGTACGGCAACCAGTCTTTGAGAAAGAAAAATCTGAAATCAAACCAGCTGTACTCCACATCTTCCTCGTGGCAAAGGGTTGGGTAAATACATACGCTTGTAGAAGGTTTTAATTCTGGGTTTTCCTTCTCTTAGACCAGAGCGAGAAAGCTTAGTCTACCCAACTTTTTACCGTCAGCACGTAAGATGGATTCATGCCTTTCCAAAGGGCATTAGTGGAATTCAGATTTGAACTTGGTTCGTCCAGTTCCTTTTCCAGGATGCTAAAGATTGGCCCACATGTTTCTTATTGATAAAAGAAATTCCCACTTGGAGGTGGCAGTGGTGTAATGGTTGTCGTCGTAAGAAATGGACACCGTGACACGAGTTCAAATCCTGGACGATGCTGATTGGTTTTCACATGGCACTAATATCCTTGAGAAAGGTTGAGTCGAACTATTTTCCCACCAGGTATGAGTAAATAGAAGTGCAAATGGCTTCTTTCGCCTTGGTTAGTCAATTAGTCTTGGAGAAGGAAAACTCTGAATTCAAACCTGTTAAACTCTGCATAAAAAGTTGACCTTGTGTCACATCCTGATCGTGCAGAGGAAAAATGCCCACTACGAAATTTGTTTTTTGTTGCTTGCCCTTAGACAGCTACCGACTGATTGCAGCATTGATGTTTGAACTAAGACGCCTTGTGGCATTTCGGTGTCATTTTACTTTTTCCCTGCGTCATTTTTTTGAGAAGATCACACGCAAAGGATATCATATATCAAAGATCAGAAGATTTAATCCGGTCTTGTGGTATCAACTCAGGAAAGCTCTACGGATCTCATTGTTAATCCTGTTGGAAGATATTATACTCCGTTGAGTCAGCGAAATGACAAGGAAGCAATTCAAACAACAGGACAACAGTCTGTCAAAACTCCGAATGGATACACAAGCCATTTTGTTTTTATTGCTTAAGAAGTGAATTATGAAAATCCTATAATACGATATTTACCCTTTCACCGTGCTGGGATGTGAAATATGGTCGGTATAATATGAGTGCTCCTTAGGGAGCATGCTTCCCGAGGAGCAGGGACAAAAATTACTCATGTCTCATCGATATTCTCATTCAAGGTCGCTTCAGGCACCGAGCAATAAACACAGCTTCTATCCATCTTTGGCGGAGTAACAGAATCAATAATAAAAATGCTATTAAAGATTTCATAAAAATGACAAGATTATTTAAGTATGGATCGGCATTTCTACCTAAGATCAGAGTGTAGAGACTGTGTTCGTGGAAGACAGAATCTTTTATAAAAACTTTAAAAGAGAAAAATAGAAAAGAAAACATGAGTTCGTTCTTGCGTCAAGAAATTCGTTAAGTGAGGTTCTTCTATAGACCCCTACACATAACGTTGGGCGACCAGCAAGAACTTATTGACCTTAACTCGGCGATGATGCAATATGTTGTTTGGAAGACTTGCTGGAGATGATTGCGACGAATAGAAAGAGAGAGAGAGGGATAGATAGATAGAGAGAGAGATAGTGTGTGTGTGTGTGTGAGAGAGAGAGAGAGAGAGAGTGTGTGTGCGTGAGAAAGAGAGAGGGGGAATCTGTGCTGTCAGCGTTACTTGATGATGTTGTTACAATTCCTTAAACACAGATAAAAGGAGCACGTGGCAAAATGGTTACTGTCGTTGGAAATGGATTCGACAAACGGAGTTCAAACCCGAGACTCGGCTCATTGCATTTCACTTCGTGCTTGTGCCCTTGAGAAAAAGCACGAATCCATCAATTCTCCTTCCAGCAATGGGTAAATAGCCGAGCAGGCTTGGTTTTCTCGCCTTGAAGACTGTTAAACGAGTTAAAGAGAAAAAAGATCCGGTGAAATCACCCCCCACCTCTATCAGCAAGACAGTTTGTTTTGCAGCGTTGAGTCAGGTCAGAGATTGTTCATTGTTACTAGTACCATGTAACCGAATACAAAATGTCACATGATGCTTTGAGAGGTGATGAGCGCTGCCAAATAACTTTCTAACAGTCCTGAGAGGCACCATGAAGGGGGATCGTTCAGTTCTGGGATGTTTTTCGTTGGAATGTATTTCAATAATTTATTTACTTTTTTGGTCTCTAACTTAACGTTTTTTCAAGTCTTGATTCCTGGAGATGGTAATGTAGTTTTCTTTTCTCTCATAACTTTTCTTTATTGATTCTATGTGTTCTGGTGGGGTTTTTCTCTTGTATTAAGATTAATGTTGCAGCGTTGTTTTTTCCCCTTGTGTTAAGTTGATGTTGTGGCGCTGGGTTCTATGATAGTTTGGTTTTTAATAATTAGTGTCTCAACTTGTTTAGGAAATTTCCTTGAATATATTCTTCACAGCTTACTTATCCACATATTTCTAGTATTTCAGATTCATGAAACCAACTTTCATGATAATAATAATAATAATAATTTCCTTGTTTTTCACACCTGTTCTAACTGATGACTTCACAAAAGTCTAAATATCAATAAGTTTCTTCAGGTCTTCTCAGGTCTCCAGGACTTTTCTCCGTATTCTAGCTTATCTTAAAAGAATTGTGGTGTGGTCGCTATTGTTCCTCTGATCTCCAGTTCACCCAGTCTTCTTTTTCAAATCTTTTGGAACCGTTCCAAAGGTTCCAACTACAATTCGTATCACCGTTACTTTCGTGTTCCACAGCTTTTTTCAGCTCTATGTCATGATCCAAGTATTTGTCTATTTTTTCCTTTTTTTTATTTTGGAGTTCGTTGGAACGGCAAAATCTGTTAGATAACAAGTCCTTTTCTTCTTAATAAATATTTGTCTTTGCTTTCTGGCAGGGATTGCGTGATCAGTTCGTATCTCAAAACCGCAAATGTGTCTCATTTTCAAGGACAGATTCTAGTTTGTGCATAAACCATTTATCAATATGGTCTGGTTTTAATCTCTTCCACGATTCCCAGCTGATCACCTTTTCCACTTGGTCGTGCTTAATCTTGTACCTCTTTTGTTCCAGTTAGTTGCATTCGCTTGCTATGCGATTAACTGTTTAATTTTTGTCACCAAATGATCTAAAGTTGCTATTCTTCAGCGTATTATCAATTTTTGCTTTTATATTATCTTATTCTCAGCGAGTTTTTCACAACAGTTTTAACTGATGCTTTTTCACTGTAGTCTGGGTGACAGCTTATTTCCTTTGATTTCTCGGACTCTTTTGAGTATTGTAGCAAATCTTTAAAATTCTGTGGTCTGCATGGTCTCGATTCTTCCTCTGATTTCCGATTCCTATAGTGTTTTTTTAAAAAAACCTTTGGTGACCGTTCCAAGTGCACCAATTGCAATTGGCATCACCGTCATTCTCTAAATTCGACCCCTACTCTTATAATTGGTATTATTTCAATCTTTGCGAGTTTTTCACAGCAGTTTTAACTGATTATTTTTCACTGTAGTCTGAGTGACAGCAAATCTCCTTTGGTCTCCAGGACTCTTCTGAGTATTGTAACCAATCTTAATAATTCTGTGGTCTGCATGGTCTCGATTCTTCTTCAGATTTCCATTTCCTCAAGCCTTTTTTCGAAGCCTTTGAGGACTGTCCCAATTTTTTTTATCAAATAAGTGATGAAAAAAATTTCACAAGTGAATCTCTTATTTCTTTTTTAAATTTTAGATTTAAATGAAGACCAAAACACGACTGAGTAACTTACATATAAATTTATAATGTTTATACGTGTAGACAAAAGTCTAGTCGTATAAATGTATAAGTGCCAATTAGAAATAAAATGAAGTCAATCTCAATATATTTGATGAAATCTTTTTTGATAAAATGCAGAATTGTGTTGCCCGTTCCCTAATCACCAGACTTAGTTACACGTGACCTTTTTTTTATTGCCTGAACTGAAAAATCCATATCAGCTCTATGATTTGAGGACATATAAAAAGTACGACTACGCAGCTTCTCACTATGTCAACGAAGATGATTTAAAGGTGCTTCAACCAATGGAAAACCTATAGGAATAAATGAGGTCAATGACAAGAGGACTATTTTGAAAAAAAAAAAAAAAAAATCCACGTTTTTTTTTTTTTTTTTTGGTTTCTGCAGTTTTGATACTTTTTAAAACATCTCATGTCATTGGTTGGTTGGGTTTTATAGCATATCAACCTTTGTAGGTTATTTAACGTCATTCCATTTTTATGCAAATATTCAGTTCTATTTCAAATAATTCCGTTTAGCATGGGTACACAGTTTACTTATCAAAAATAGTTCTATTTCAAGCTATTCAGTTTAGTTAAACAGTTCTAATTCAAACAATTTAGTTTAGCATAAGTATGCAGTTTAGTTCTATTTAACCCACAGATAGGACCGTATCAGGTGTTACCACTCCGAGCCAGAGTGGACCTGGGAGCAATGGTAATGAAGAGGTACCCCGCATTCCTCACCATGATATTAATTAGTGTCATATCCAGGACACTCGTTGGAGGGGGGGGTCTTACCCCTCTGCAGAGGTGTAGTCGGTATATTCTACAGCCCCAGCCGACTGGACAAATTTCATATCGTGAAAGGCAGATTTGTTAAAAAAAATTAACGTTTTATTTATTGTTACTTTCTGTCTGTGTAAAGATTGCTTCAGTCATGATAGTTTTTCTTTTTAATGGACGGACGTGGCCTAATCAAGAGCTAAACTAGTTTGTGATAAAATAGGTATCCCCCAAAAGAATCCCGACAGGAATACAAAATCTGAATGGAAAATAAGGATTGAGGAGCGAATAAAGAATTCACGACAACAAGCGAAATTACTAAGGATGATAAAACTTACAGGAACCCAACGAAACGAAGAGAGCCTAAAAAAACAACCGCAGAAAAGTTGGACTTCACAAGTGGAAGAAATAAATAAAAAAGAAGGGAGATTCAAAAGATACCACGATAGGGTAAAAAAAAATAGCGCAAGAAAATTCAAGCTACAAATTGGAGAGGGCTCAAGGACAAATCAACCACCGGATGCAAAGAAACAAAAATAATTTTGGAGTAAAATATAGAAACCGAAAAAACTACTACAGAAATACTGAAAGGATGAATAACATAAAAAAGAGTTAGAAGAACTTGAAGAAGGCCCCCAAGTGAACATACACCTGGACTTGCTAAGAGCAACACTCAAGAAAATACCAAATTAGAAAACACCTGGCCACGATGTCGAACAGGGATTCTGATTTAAAAAATTCAAGTCCATCTACAATAGACCGGCTCTCCAACAGTGTCCGTGTCTATAAGAAGCAAGTGTACCTCATTACCTGCAACTATAGACCTATCACTTGTTTACCCATGAAGTGGAAAATCTTGATTGTGCAGATAAAAGAAGAAACCTATTACTCACACTTATGCTACGAACATTTTCCGGAAGAAAGAAAAAGATCCCGTAGGAGAGCAAGAGGAACAAATTACCTACTATAGATAAACCGACACATCCTTAAAGAAGTGAAAACGGGGCGGAAAAATGTAGTCATGGCATCGATTAACCGCAAAATAGCCTATGATATGAGTCCCGAAAACTTGGATGATCGAGTGTCTAAAAAATTAGAAAATATCTGACAAAATCATAAACTTCTCGAATGTCATGGAAAACTGAAAGGTGGAATTGACAATAGAGAGACAAAATTTATCAGAAGTAAAAATCAAAAGAGACATATTCCAGGAAGACTCACTTTCACCACTACTATTCGTTATAGCAATGATGCAACTCAATTATATACTCAGGAAATGTACGGGGAAGGGGGTATAAATTTACAAAATTACAAAAAAGATTAATTATCTTATGTATATAAATAATATAAATATTATTATATATTAAAAGTACTAGAGACCCTGATACAAATAATAAGAATATATTGCCTGAATATAGGAAGAGAATTTGGCACTAAAAATATGCCATGATCATTATGAAAAATGGAAAAGAGCGGCTGTGGAAGAATTAGAACTAAATTTGGAAAGCATTCGAACTCTTGGGGAAAAAGAAAACTCCAAATACTTGGAAATACGGGAAATATATACCATCAAACAAGCGGTGATGAAAGGGGGAAAAAAGAAAACAAATATCGAAACCAAGCTCTGTGACAGAAATCTCATCAAAGGGCTAAACACATGGGTAATCCTCCTTGTAAGATACTCTGGACTATTCTTAAAATGGACAAGGGACGAACTCAGACAAATGGAGCAAAGGTCAAGAAAGTTGGTATCTATGGAGATGACATTACGTGCAAGACATGTCTCTGACAGATTTTATGTTTCAAGAAAAGGAGGAAGAGGACTCCCTAACAATGAAGATTGTGTTGATGTATCAATACAAGGAGTCGAGGACAAGGTTAAAAAGAACAAAGAAAGACGACTTACAGCAGCCAGTAACAACATTAGAAGTAAAGTAAGTAAAATTGTCGACCTAAGTCGAGGGTGAACTGAGGGCTCCCTTTTCAATACCTACTACACCAAGGTGTAGAGGAGGGCGCTACTCCATTCCCAGGATTGCTCTAATTTACCCTTGATACTCACCTTATAGTGCTGAGTGCTTAAGCAGAGTGGCATCAAGTACCATTTTTTGAGTCTTTGGTATGACTCGACCTGGAATTGAACCCCGGTCTCCCGGACCATTGGCGATCACTCTACTCATGGTCTGGTAGAGGAACAACAAAAACGAGGAAACGGAAATGGGAAGAAAAAACAACTGTATGGAGATTTCAAGCAACAAACTAGTAAGATAGCATATAAGAAGACATGGACATATCTAAGAAAGGAAAATCTAAAGAGAGAAACTGGATCTCTGCTAATAGCAACACAAAACGACGTCATAGGGATCAATCATGTTAAAGCGAATATCGATAATTGAAAATACGCAACAGAATAGCAAGTGAGGAGAAAAAAATAAAACGATTAATTACAGAGTAAGCGAATGCAGCAAACTAGCACAAAAGGAGTGTTGCAGAGTGGCTAAACACCCCTTCAGCACTCTATCAGATGGACTGGCTCATAGCTATGAATAGCCCACGATTAAAGACTTCGAGGGTTGATTTAATAAGCTAATTAATAGTCGGACTGATCTTACTTCGTTTGGCTATACCGTATTTTGATCCTCCTCAATTTCTTGTAAATTCTCTAGTCAATTGTTTGTAACGAATCGTACTGTGTCTTTTTTGTATGTATCCATTAGCACCGGATACTGGTGCTGAATAAATATATTAAGCACTCATTCTTCTCTGTGTATCATTCATCTCGACGATACAACAAGGAGTATAAAACTAAGAATAACTGGGTCGAAAAGTGAATGGTGCAAAAGATTGAATTTTGACCATCAAACCAAATTGTATACGCACAAACCAGAATCCGTCCTAGAAAATGAAACCCATGAAATTTTCTGGGATTTTGAGATAAAAACGGGAAACCTAATGTCAGCCAGAAGACCAGACCTAGTTCTAATTAGAAAAAAAAATTGCCGTTTAGGGGTTTTGCAGTTTAGTGGTTTTAGCCGTTTAGTGGTTTTGCCGCTTTGGCGGGCCACAGAATGAAAAAGAAAGAAAGCAAAAAGAGAGACAAATACTTGAACCTTGCCAGAGAACTAAAAAAGCTGTAGAACATGAGGGTGACGGTAATACCAGTATTAGTTGGTGCACTTGGGAAAGTCACCAAAGGCTTGGAAAGAGGAAGACTCGAGACCATCCAAATCTCTGCTTTGTTAAGATCAGCCAGAGTACTGAGAAGAATCCTGGTGACTTGAAGAGACTTGCTGTTACTCAGATCCCGGCAAAAGACCACTAGCTAACACTGGTGTGAAAAAAAAACTTGGTCATAATAACGCTTATACAGGTGATTTGTTAATAGTGGAGGAGGTTTGTATAGAACCAGATAATGTTTTTGGATGAGCTGGTCACAGAATTATGGTGCAACGACATGCCAATAATTCTCGGAGCTGCACTCCCTAAATTATGAATTAAGAGGTTTTCTTTTGCAAGATACGGTTGCCTTACCAACGCTAGAGAACATAGGTGTGTAATTTCAAGTATTTCTATCTAATACAAATAACTCATGCACAATTATATAATTTCAATATTGTTTCAGTTTAATGATTATGATTTCTTTGAAATAATCATTTAGTTTCAAGTTACCATTACTGATTATAATCCTGAGTAAACAAGTTCGAATTCCAGTCGGGCAATCACGTTCACTTTCGAACAAATACCTTTGGGAAAGGTAGGAAACCCCTTGGAGGTGTCCGGGGTGTAGTCGTTATCGTCGTAGGAAATGGACACGGCGACACGAGTTCAAATCCTGGACGAGAATGATTGCATTTCACATAGCACTAATGCCCTTGAGGAAGGTATGAATCCAATCATTC
The DNA here is from genome assembly GCA_963585895.1 of Sepioteuthis lessoniana. Lineage (NCBI taxonomy): Eukaryota > Metazoa > Mollusca > Cephalopoda > Myopsida > Loliginidae > Sepioteuthis > Sepioteuthis lessoniana. The sequence goes on along the minus strand of OY757934.1, from coordinate 55,898,845 downwards.
TCCCTCCAGCTATGGGTAAATAGTAGGACAGACTAGGTTTTTCAGCCTTGGTGAGGCAACTAGTCTAGGAGAAGGAAAACTCTGAATTCAAACCTGTTAAACTCCGCTTAAAAATTGACCTTGTGTCATATCCTGCCCGAGCGGAGGGATTGGGTAAATAGTACCAACGCTAGAGAACCCTGGTCCACCTGGGAAACAGATGTAAAACGATAGATGCACATCTTTTCTCAGGGTATAAGCTCAAAGTTAAAGGTAAACGACCTTTTAGCAGGGAGAATAATAGCCATAGCTTTAAACTGTATGATGTTTCTGATAAAAAAAAAAGCTACTATGAGGCGAAAGATAAACGTATCAACGATTGATAACACATGAACTTTCTTCTTTTAAATACGAATTTTATTGTGTATTAACTATGTAGTTGTTGACGTAGTCGCGGTGAGTGAGAGTCTTCTCTGATGTTATTTGGATTCTTTGATAAAAAGGCAACAATAAGATGAAACAAATAAAGCAAATATTGATAATATAGAATGCGAAATCCACTTTATTTGTTCAATGGCATATCAACCCCTTCAGGTATATTTAATACCGAAATTTGAATAATTTCTAAAACTTTCAAAAATAACAAAATATTTCCAAAACATTTCATGACTCTTGACTTTTTTTTTCGGTAATTACTTATTTGTATACATTTTCTGGGTTGGACCCCTGGTCGAGTCATACCAAAGACTCAAGGAATGGTACTTGATATCTCCTTGCTTAACACTCAGCATTATAAGGTAGGTTTCAAGGGTAAAGTGGAGCAATCCAGGGAAAGGAGTAGCGTCCTCCCCTACACCTCGGTGTAGTAGCTACTGAAAAGGGAGCTTTCGGATCAATGTGCTGTGATGTAATGTTTATCGTCGTAGGAAATAGACACAACAATACGAGTTCAATTGATGGACAAGACTGCTTGCATTTCACGTATCGCTAATACCCTTGGAAAAGGTATGAATCCAATTATTCTTCCTCTGGCTATGAGTAAATAGTAAGGCAGAATTGGTACTTTAGCTTATGTTTGGCAACTAGTCTATGAAAAAGAAAACCTGTTAAACTTTACTTAAAAATCAACTTTCTGTCACATTCTGTCCGTGTTAAGGGGTTGGTGTGTGTATATATATCTAAGGTATTCCTCAATCCAGCAAAACCAGAGCTGGGGACAATTCCGTCAGGACAAATAAATTATTCAAATTTCGAATATTCAAATATTCCTGGTAAAGAGCTCAATGTAAATAACTTCACAGAGCAAATAATATTATTTCAAGAAAAACCAAGCAATAATGTGACCAAATATTGTTTTTTTCTTGAAATCACACACACACACACACACACACACACACACACACACACACACACACACACACACACACACTCTTATCTAATACAGATGTGTACATAGGTGTGTAATTTCAAGTATTTCTATCTAATACAAATAACTCATGCACAATTATATAATTTCAATAATTGTTTCAGTTTAATGATAATGATTTCTTTGAAATAATTATTTAGTTTCAAGTTACCATTACTGATTATAATCCTGAGTAAACAAGTTCGAATTCCAGTCGGGCAATCACGTTCACTTTCGAACAAATACCTTTGGGAAAGGTATGAAACCCCTTTAACCCTCCATCTAAGAGTTAAGTATTATCAATGTTCTTTTACAGGGTTAGCTTTGGCATTAACCCCCCAAGGTTTATTGTGTATTAACAAAAATAAAATAAAATAAAAAATACAACAATCAATTATATCTTCAAGTAACTATTCTTAAAGCAAATAATTTACATACAGTTATAAGCCATCAAGAATTTCTATCTAATATGAATAATTTATCAACAGATCTGCTTGTTCCATGGATCTACAACTTCAGGTAAGAGTGGACCTTGGATTAATGGCAATGAAAGAATACCCCATACACAGTTTCAGACAAAAACAACAATGAAGATTAGGATAATTAAAAACTTTCATTGAAGATAAATAAATTGCAACAATATTCTATATTAGTGTAA
>OY757934.1:55889303-55891803 GCA_963585895.1 Sepioteuthis lessoniana | reverse complement strand
TCATCGAGCGGAAATAACTGTCATGCAGTTCAGAGGTCACTCTCTTCCGGTGCGCCAGTCTATGAGAGTATAATGGGATTTTTCTTTACCTCGTCCCATTTGATCAGCCAATTTCCGCCCACGCGATTTCCTCTCATAACTGCCACGAGAATGTGTCACTTCCTTCCGGTGCGTCACCCTGAATGGCATTTTTGGCCGGGTCAAAAGGTAAAAACATAACACCCACCCCACGAAAAAAAAAAGGATACGACAGAAAGCTACATCTGTGGGTGAAGTTTCAGTAAATGTGACATGGGAAGTATGAAGTACTCCATAATTTCTAATACGCCTGGATTCACTCTGACCAACAGTTGTAATATCTGTTACGGTTTTATCAATGGGTGGAGTAGATCTGTTTTTAGAATATTCATATTAGATAAGAATACTATAAACCGTATGACTGCGCAAACAAATGATCATTATTAAATATAAATAGCTACTGTAGACGATATAGCACGACTTCATCGCTTAGTTGGTTAGAACCCCCGAAACCTGTAAACGATATAATTGTTTGTATTAGATCGGAATACTTGATAGCAAAACTGTGTGCAAGCAATGGTTATAGATAAAGTGTATTTTAATAAATGTTCTATCAATATTGAAAATTTAGGTACGATTACAATGAAACATTCATAAATGAATCAAATTTTGGCCATAAGTAGCCCATAATATGCCATTTACGAGTTATATTGAACAAATCTTAGAAACAAAACCCAATTAAACAACAGCTGACGCCCACCTACCTCTCATCACTAAAACCAACTAAGTAAGACGAACAAGACATACGGGACACTGCCGGAAGCGAGGACGATATCATAAGTGATGTTCTTCAATGAACCCCACACATGGACGTGCAAGTGTTGGTTGAACCTGAAGAACGTACCCACAACAGCACTGTACAGACACAGGATGCAGTTTAGAGAACTTGCCGGGAGCGATGTATGGTATGGACGGATAGAGAAAGAGACAACGACAGGGAAATCTTTGCTAGCTGTGCGACTTGATGAAACACGAAAACACGAAAGTAAAAGCCCGCTTACCGGATGGAGATATAGATTACTTTGACATATTGACAGGTTTACTACAAGGAGACCCATTAGCCCCATACCTGTTTATTATCTGCCTTGACAACATGCTTAGAACGCCTATAGATTTAATGAAAGAAAACTCTTTTAGTCTGGAAAAGGAAAGAAGCAGAAGATACCACGCACAGATTATTACAGACGCGGACTGCCGATTACGCGGATAACATAGCGCTTTTGGCAAAAACACCCACCAAGCCGAATCCCTGCTACATAATTTGGAATGAGCAGCAAGTGGCATAGGCCTTCATGTCAACGCAGACAAAACAGAATACATGTGGTTTAATCAAAGAGGCGACATCTCCACACTAAAGGGTGGTCCTTTGAAACTAGTGGACAAGTTCATCTACCACGGAAGCAGCGTCTCATCAACCGAGAATGACATCAACACGCGACTAGCAAAGACATGGACAGCCACCGATAGGCTATCGGTCATATGGAAGTCAGACTTGAGCGATAAAATAAAACGCAGTTTTTTCCAAGCAGCGGTCGTGTCGATACAGCTATATGGATGCACCAAATGGACGCTAACTCAACGTATGGAGCAAAAGCTTGATGGCAATTACAAAAGAATGCTACGAGCTGTATTGAACAAGTCCTAGAGGTAACACCTACCGCACAAAACTGCAGCTATACGTCCACTTACCACACAGCACATCTATCCAAATTAGACGAACCAGACATGCTAGACACTGCTGGAGAAGTAAGAACGAACTCATAAGCGATATACTCCAGTGGACCTCTTCACATGGACGAACATAGGTAGGACGACCAGTTAGAACCTATATACAACAGCGGTGCCGATACAGGATGTAACTTGGAAGACCTACCGGGAGCAATGGATGATAGAGACGTGTGGCGTGAGAGGGTCAAGGAGATCCGTGCTAGCAGCGTGACATGATGATAATGAATCAAAGGTTTAACAATATTTTCATACGGCACGTATATCATATGAGCTGTAATATAATGGCCGAGGGATTTCGTTTTATATATCTTGCCTTTCGGTTTAGTTAGGCTGAGAACCTTACGCTTAGCGCATGGGTGAGTTAGGTGCAACATGAGCGCAGGTGTTCACGCGCGCGCGGGGAGGATGTGTCATTCAAAGATGTCCCAATAGAAATCCCAGATAGGGGGATGTGAATGATGTCACGCACCGGAAGCGTGGGCTGAGATTTGAGAAAAGTCAGTTTGTTGAGTTTTGCCGTCGGAGGAAGAAGGTTGACTTTCGCTTGCTCACTGTGGCCTTGCGGCGGGTGCACACGTGGTTTGGAGCAGATGGAAAAGTCAGGTGTATCTCTCTTCCTTATGTCGAAAAACCTTTTAACTCAAAGGTAATAAAAAGTTTTGTACCTGAACTAAGAAGTCGTGAGTGTTTTTTT
>OY757934.1:55881803-55884303 GCA_963585895.1 Sepioteuthis lessoniana | reverse complement strand
AAAAAAAAAATGCTGGGGTCTGCATGGTCTCGATTCTTCCTCATGTTTTTTTTTCAGAGCTTTTTGGGATTGTTCCAAGCGCACCAATTACAATTGGTATCATCGTTACACTCATTATCATTATCATTATCATTTACTCTTTGAGTTTTTCACAACGTTGGCTGATGGTTTTTCATTGGAGTTTGAGTGACAGCAAGTCTCTTCAAGTCTCCAGGACTCTTCTCAGTATTCTGGCTGATCTCAATTATGTAGTAGTTCAGATGGTCTATACTCGTCCTCTTATTTCCAAGTCCTCTAGTCGCTTTATTAATCCCTTGGTGACTGTACCAAGAGCACCAATTACAGTTGGTATAAACATCACTTTCATGTTCCACAGTTTTTTTCAATTCCATAGCAAAGTCCAAATACTTATCGTTCTTTTTATTTTCTTTCAATTTTACCCTGTGGTCAACCGGGACAGCAAAGTTCCCAATTTTGCAACTTCTCTATTTTTGGTTGATTGTTATTATTATTATTATTATTATTATTATTATTATTATTATTATTATTATTATTATCTTTTAATTTCTCTTTATTAAAACTTATATATAGATTTAACAGAACTCTAACTCAGTCTGTTCATTATCTATCTATCTATCTATCTATCTCATTCTGCTCGGAGCTATCCATTTATCATATAAAGTTTATATAGTAATATGGATAATTCAATAATTTACATTTAATAAGAGACTCAGAAGTATTTAAATATGACATTTTTTCTGTCTCTGTGTAGGTGGTTCTAATGTGTGTCACACTAAATATAAAGTAAATGTTTTGTGACTTCACTGAATATTTGAAAAAAAAAAGACGAACCGAATTGGCATTTAGAGCAAATAAAATTTTAAAAAAAAGTAGATCACAGGTCAAAAGTCAAATATGCAAAAATGGTAAAGTGTAAATTTTTAAATCTGTGCCTGTAAGGAAATACTTAGCATTATATATGCATCCCCTATATATATATATATATATATTGCTCAAGTCAAATGACAATTATGCAAACTTCGAAAAGTCTACATTTAAAGAAAACCTTCATAAGGAAATACTTAAAATACTTACAGACATAGACACAGACACACGCACACACATACACACGCCCTTTATGCGCGAGCGCACACGCACAAACACACACACATTTATATATACTGCTACACACAAAAATACTATATATATATATATATATATATATATATAATTCCCTCATATATATATATATATATATATATATAAAGATATACACAGAATCAATATATATATATGTATATATATGTAACCCTAATATAACTTCCTTATATATATATATATATATATATATATATATATATATATATATATATTGCCTTATAATATATATTATCTAAAGCCAAGTGGGACGATGGTGGGAACGATTTTATTTTAGGATTTTTTTTCTTCAATATCCATGCAATTCAAAATCCAACAGGGAGCTCAATGTAAAATAATAAATTTAAATACAGAATAAATAATTCCATATAAAGGTTTTTCTTTTATATATATATATATATATATATATATATATATATATATATATATATATATCTTGGAAATGGGGTTTTAAATATTTCAAATAATTGATAAATACGCCAACTATAACTTGATATATTTTAAATTCTGGATGAGGCTGTCAGTGTTTTTCTTTGCACTAATACCCATGAGCAAAGCATGAATCCATTTGAAGTGCCCTTCCTGGTATTGGTTGATAGTTGGGCAGACTATACTTATATTGGTATGCGACCTAGTCTTGGAGAAAAAAACATTCAAAACCATTCTGGGCCTGGGGAGGGAATAGATTCGCCAGTCTAATCGTGTCCAAGACATTACATAAATAGCGCCTCCAAAGCCAAAAAAGACAGATTTCCAAGACCAGATCATCAAGCAAAAAGTATAGGGTATCCAGTGAGAATCGAACTCACTAAGAATGGTCTGTTAATCCAGGTCGTGAACCAACATAGTCGGCGAGGAATCCAATTCAATAAGATTGAGGTGGGGAGAATCTCCGTGACGTAATTGTTAAGTCGCTGGACGTTGATCGTGTCGTAAGTTCAAGTTCCAGTTACACTTTACGTTTACTATTGGACTAATTCCCTTGGGTAAAGCAGTAAGCTGCTTGTCTTTGCAGCTAGGGCTTCGATAGTTCTATTACTGTTCTTTTACAAGAAAAACATTAGTATTAATAACCCATGAAGGTTGTTATGCCTTAGACAAAGAATTGCCCAGTCGGCTGGGGCTGTAGAATACACTGACTTCTCTGCAGAGGGGTAAGACCCCGCCTCTTCAATGCGTGTCCTGGAAAAGACACTAAGCAATCTGATAGTGAGGTTCCATTAATGCTGGAGCTTAGGGGAATGCGGAGCACCCCTTCATTGCCATCGCACCCAGGTTCACTCTGGCCCGAATGGTAGCACCTGATAGGGCCCTGTGGTAATTTACTAAGCTTTTTGCTTAG
>OY757934.1:55874303-55876803 GCA_963585895.1 Sepioteuthis lessoniana | reverse complement strand
GGTTTTATTATCTTACTTTTTACTTGAATATATTTTGTGATATAGTTCTGATTTTTCGTGCCACCGCAAGAAACGCTTTTAGCCTTAAAATTTAATCATCATAGTATATATATATATGTATATATATGAAGGTAGCAGGAAAAAATATTTCATATCCAAGTCCTGATGATGGTTATTAAAACTGAAACGTTAACGTCGACTTTACATCATGATATATTCACCTATTTGGATTATATTTTTTCCTGCTACCTTCATACTGTCGGATTTTATCCATATTTACTTTCATATATATATATATATATATATATATATATATATATATATATATATATATGTATGTATGTATCGTGTCCTGCTCTACTGGACTGTATTTGGGTATTTACTTGATTTTAAGAAAAAACTTTTTAGAAAAATTTGTTCACACTCAGACAGACAGACAGACACACACAGCGATACATAGAAATTAAGACAGAAATCTGAAATAGTTTTTCTAGTTTTATAAGAAGTGGTTGTAGTGTTGGCACCATAAAAATGTTCAGCTATGGTTCTACTTATTTTGGGTGAGGATTACTCGAGTATATAGTGAACGACTCTAGTACATATATATATATATATATAATATATATATATATTATATATATATATATATATATATATATTAGTTGTTCAAACAGTTCTAATCCTAATCTAGAAAGAAGAGACATAGCTAAACATTTTTATTCTGACAACATACTACTACTTATTAACTTAAAAAAAAATCAAAAACTAATTCATATATCTGTCTAATTTTTTCTCCAGGTTCCATACAAATACGAGAGATGTGTAACAGAATTGAAGGTGCAGGTGAGACTTAGAAATATTTGAATGGCTCTCGTATACCCATTTACATTGATGTAGTCTTATTAATACTGACGTATATTGTGCATAGAGGTCATTTGTACGTGCAGCAAATGATAATTCGAAACTTAGACTCGTTAGCTATTTCTCGTGATTTTTCATCCCACCGAGTGTTGTTGCTATACTTAATAAGCTGGAGACCGTAGTCGAGGGCGACCAGAAGGCTCCCTTTCGATAGCTAATACACCGAGGTGTAGCAGAGGGTGATACTAAAATACCTTTGGTTTATTAGAAAATTTGATTCTTTATTAAATTATTTTCATGAGCGTAAATATCTTTGAGTGATTTATATATATATATATATATATATATATATACGAAAAGTAAAAAGACAGTTTTTGATATCAGATTGACATGTTTCTCTAGTAGTCTAGTATAGTAAGAATGAACATTTTTGCAGTGAAATTTGGTGACAAATTTATTTTCTTTATGACGTCAAGCTACCAGGGAAATGTTAAATCCAGGTTTTCTAAACCGTCTTTCTCATTTAATCACATTTGCTTGCATACCTTTCGCGCGTGCGCGCGCGCACACACACACACACACACACACACACACACACACACACACACACACACACACACACACATATATATATATATGTATATGCAGCATTTTCTCTTTTAAAAAGTTCGATAAAATAGGACACTTCGTGTCTGCATATTCTGTCTTTGATCCGTTCAAATCTTCGTATGAATCGTTTGACTTTTGAATGGAATGAATTTGGGAAGGAGCCGTATGTTTCCAAAGTAATTTCAGTCTTAATTGGAGTCATTTTCAGGGAAGAGAATCATCAAGTTACAAGCACAAAGATGAGTCATATATCTAAACAAAATGTAGGAGGGAGAACCAGCGTGAGAGGAATTTCCAGAAGAAAAAAAAACCTTTCTGGAGGTAGGAGGAAGAATTGGCTGGAAAAATGTTAAAGGTATTTCAAAACGTGGCTTCTACATTCGAAATTGATTATTTTTAAGGAAGTTTTGTTTATCTTTATAGAGACAGCTTCAAGATATTGGAGTTTTTTTTTGTGTAATATGAAGGTGTTTTCAGTTAGAATTTTTCTGCATTTAGAGGTGGGCCACGAAATATATTTTGATATATTGAGAGATGGAACTAGTATCGGAAAGGTGAAGTCTTAAATGCCTCGATAGAGTTGTAGTTGTAAAACCAATATTGGTATTTATTTTATTGAAGAAGGACTCTCCTTGTGGACATTTAAACTAGTACACTACATTGTTCGTAAGGAACTAAATAGTTGTAAGTAAGATTTCCTAATTCATTCCATTGGACTCATATGGTGACTTGAACAGATCAAAGACAGAATAGGTAGACACGAAGTGTCTGTCTCTTCTAATCTCTCTCTCTATCTCTCTCTCTCTCTCTCTCTCAGACACACACACACGCTCAAACACACACGCATATATATGCATATATTACTGATCAAAATTTGGGACCACATTGATTAACCGGGACATTGGCCCAGCGGTTAGGGTGTTCGCCAATGGCCCGGGAGACCTGGGTTCAATCCCAGGTCGAGTCATACCAAAGACTTTAAAAATGGAACTTGATACCACCTTGCTTAACACTCAGCATTATAAGGTAC
>OY757934.1:55811803-55866803 GCA_963585895.1 Sepioteuthis lessoniana | reverse complement strand
TTGTTCAAAACAGCAGGCAGCATTCTTGCATAGTTCCTATCTAGCTTTTTCTCCGAGCATTTTATTAAAGTCGAGGTGCAACCATAGAGTTGTACTGACACAGCCACAACTTGGAGGAAATTCTGCTTTATTTTGTTAGAGAGAAGGAAAACTCGCATTATGAAAACCTTATAAGTTTATCGCCAGAAATGGATAAGTCATCTAGGGTGACCCGAAGGCTCGCTTTTCAATATCTACTACACTGAGGGGTAGGGGACGGCGCTACTCCATTCGCTGGATTACTCCACTTTACCCTTGATATATATATATATATATATATATATATATATATATATATATATATATATATAAAGTAAAAAATTTGAAAATATTTAAAAACAAAAACGAAGCTTTTCAAAAAATAATCCTCAAACGTTCGTAAATCTATTCGTCTTGAACTGTAAACTATATTGAACTGTAAACTATATTGAAATGTAAAGAATTTTGAAATGTAAACAATAGTGAAATGTAAACGATTTTTATATGCAAACAATGTTGGAATTGAAGCAATTTTGAAATACAAACAAATTTGAATTGTAAACAATTTTTTATGTAAACAATCTTGGAATTGAAACAATTTTGAAATGTATACAATCTTGAATTGTAAACAAATTTAAAATGTAATTGTCCTGATGTTTGCCTATTTTTCGTTCATACACTTCATCCTCTCCTTCTCTCTCTCTGTCTGTCTCTCTCTCTCACACACTTTTCTTTCTTTCTTTCTTTCTTTCTTTCTTTCTTTCTTTTATATATATATATATGTAATTTTTTTTGTGTTGGTTCAAAGAGAGGAAAAAATAAATATTTTAAAGAGATTTATATTCTTTTAAAATATTTTTATTTTGTTCTTACTCAGGGTTTCCAGCCTAAAGATATATATATATATATATATATATATATATATATATATATATATATATATATATATTAGCTGAATATGCCGGCTAAAGATTAATTAACTTCATGTGAGTTTTTAACACCAGTTTTAATTGATTGTCTTTAACTTGTGTCTGAGTCACAGTAAGTTTTCGCAGGTCTCCAGGACTTATCTCAGTATTCTAGCTTACCTTAATAGTAATGTGGCTTAGATGGTATCCATTCTTCCTTTGATTTCCAATTCCTCAAATTTGTTAATTCCTCCACCTCTTGGAGGACAGCTCCAAGCGCACAAATTCCGATTGGTATCATCATCCTCGTGTTCTAGATTTTTTTAGTTCTCCAGCAAGGTCCAAATATTTGTCTATCTTTTCTATCTTTTTTTCTTCTTGTTAATCAATTCTAGGTCTAGACTTCTGGTTGGGATAAGATGATCTATTTGTATCTCAAAATCCCAGAGAATTTTTACGTCTCATTTTCTTAGACGGATTATAGTTTTTGCCTATACCATTTGTTTGTATAGTCAAATCTTAACCTCTTACAAAATTCCCAGTAGATCGCCTTTCCCTGCCGTGCTTAGTCGTGTACTCCTTTTGTGCCAAGTTGCTGGATTCGCTTGCTCTGTTATTAATCATTTCGTCTCTGTCTCCACATAATCTACCATTGCTGTTCTGTTGTGCAATATCAGTTTTCACTTTAATATAATTGGTCCTTATGGCATTATTTTGTGCTGCTATTAAGAGAGATTCAGTTCCTCTCTTGAGGTTTCCCTTTCTTAGCCATGTCCAGGTTTTCTCGTACACAATCTCCTCAGTTTGTCGCATTATTATTATGCTCCTTGAGAGTTTTTCACATCAACGTTAGCTAATGGCTTTTTACTGGAGTTTGAGTGATAGCAAGTCTCCTCAAGTCTTCAGGACTCTTCTTGGTATTCTGGCCGATCTTAACAATGCTGTAGTTTCAATAGTCTCCACTCGTCCTGTTATTTCTAAGTTTTCCAGTCCTTGTACAAATCCTTCGATGACTGTACGAAGAGCACCAATTTCAATTGGTATAACCGTCACTTTCATGTTCCACAGTTTTTTCAATTCCCTTACAAGGTCGAGGTCGTTCACTTTCTTTCTGTGGTCCGCTGGGACAGCGAGGTCCACAATTCTGAAAATTCTCTTTTTTTCTGTTGATTATTATAAGGTCTGGTCGTCTGGTCGAGATTAAGTGATCCGCTTGTATCTCAAAATCCCAAAGGAGTTTGTGCGCCTCATTCTCTAAGACAGATTCTAGGTTGTGCATATACTATTTGTTCGTATGGTAAAATTTAAATTTCTTGCACAATTCCTAGTGGATCGCCTTACCCACTCAGTCGTGTCTAGTCTTATACTCTTTTTATGCTAATTTGCTGCATTCGCTTATTATGTGATTGATGGTTTCGTCTCTATCACCACATAAACTACATCTGTTTTTTGTTGCGTCATATCTATTCTAGATTTTTTTAAACCAGCGTTAGCTGATGTTTTCCACTGGAGTCTAAGTGACAGCAAATCTCCTCACGTCTCCAAAACTCTTCTCAGTATTCTGGCCGATCTCAACAATGCTGTAGTTTGGATGGTCTCCACTCTTCCTACTATATCTAAGTTCTCCAGTCCCTGTATCAATCTTTTGGTGACTGAACCGAGTGCACCTATTACAATTGGTATCACCGTCACCTTCGTGTTCCGGGGTTTTCAGTTCTCTATCAAGGTCCAGGTACTTATGTGTCTTTTCACTTTCTTTTAGTTTTACTCTGTGGTCAGCCGGAACGGCAAAGTCCACTATTCGGCAGGTTCCTCACCTTTTTTTGTTGACTATCTCTAGGTAATCTGTTTGTATCTCGAAATCCCTGAGAATTTTGTGTCTCATTTTCCAGCATATACCATTCATTCTTATAGTCAAATTTAAACTTGCACAATTCCCACTGGATCACCTTGCCAACCCAGTCATGTCTAGTCTTATACTCTTTATTATTATTATTATTATTATTATTAAATTTTTTGCAAGTTTTCACACCAGTGTAAGCTGATGATTTTTTACTCGAGTCTGAGTCGCGGCTAGTTTCCCTAGGTCTCTAGGACTCTGTAGATTAGATTGTCTCGTCTCGTCGTCCGATTTCCAAATCTTTTGGCCCCCTTATCATTAAGACTTTGAGGATCGTTCCAAGCACCCAATTTTTAATTGGTATTACCGTCACCTTCATGTTCCATACCTTTTTTAGTTCTCTGGCAAGATCCAAGTACTTGTCTGTCTTTTCGTTTTCTTTGATTTTCGCGTTTTAGTCTGCCGGGACGGCTAAGTTCACTATTCAGCAGGTTCTTTTTTTTTGTTAATTATCTCTGGGTCTGGAGGTGCCCGTGGTGTAATGGATATCGTCGCAGGAATTGGACACGGCGTTCAAATCCTGGACTGATTGCATTTCACATTGCACTAATACCCTTGGGAAAGGTATGAATCCAATTATTCTCCCTCCAGCTATGGGTAAATAGTAGGGCAGACTAGGTTTTTTAGCCTTGGTGAGGTAACTCGTCTAGGAGAAGGAAAACTCTGAATTCAAACCTGTTAAACCCCGCTTAAAAAATGACCTCGTGTCATATCCTGCCCGAGCGGAGGAGTTGGGTAAATACAATTATCACTGGGTCTGGTCTTCCGGCCGAGATTTGGTGATCTGATTGTATCTGAAAACTCCAGATAATTTTATGTGTCTCATTCTGCAAGACAGATTCTAGTTTGTGCATATACCGTTTGGTAGATTGTTCAAATTTCAATTTCTAACACCATTCCTAGTTGATCACTTTCCTCACTCAGTCCTATGTAGCCTTATACTCATTTTTCGTTAGTTTGCCTCAGTCACATATTATGTGATTAATAGTAGGATCAACTTTCAAATTTTTTCACGATTCCCAATTGATCATATATCCCACCCAGTCTTATACTCATTTTGCGTTAGTTTGCTGCAGTCACTTATTATGTGATTAATCGTTTGTTAGTCGGGTCAACTTTCAGATTTTTGCACGATTCCCGATTAATCATCTATCCCACCCAGTCTTATACTCATTTTGCGTTAGTTTGCTACTGTCGCTTATTATGTGATTATTCGTTTCGTCTTTATCACCACAAAACCAAAACTTGCTGTTCTTTTGCGTCTTATCTATTTTCGCTTTAACATATCATATCACTCCCTGTGAGTTTTTCCCACCAGCATTAGCTGATGGCATTTCTCTGGATTTTAAGTGACTGCAAGTCTCCGGGGCTCTTCACAGTATTCTGGCCTATCTCAATAATGCTGTAGTTTGGATGTGATTTTATGTATTGATGTGTGTATGTATGAGTGTCTACATGTATATAGATAGATAGATAGATAGATGTAGATTCATATTGTATTTTAGATATAATGGGAATTTCTTACGGTTAACTTAGTGCAGTACCAGACCTTAAACATGGGATATTCAGTGAGGATCTAAATCATGTCAGTAATTGTGGAATGCGAGACTATATCGCTAAACAATGCTCCCTGACGATATATAACTTTCTAGTATTTATATTTTCCTTATCGTTATTATTATTATTATTTTTAATATTTAAATATTCTTAACCTTTCAGATTAGCACCTTTTCCGACTCTTTGTAATTTACGTTTATAACGGAAGCGAATCCATTTGAGTAGGACTTACAAGTGTCATCTTCAAAATAATGTTGGTGTCTGTTGCGTTTGAGCGAGGATGTCTTGTACATGATGTGTGGGATGGATATGTCGTCTGTCCTTTTATTGCTTCGCGTCGGACGCCGATGGTTGGCCCAATCACCTCCTCCTCCTCCTCCTCCTCCTCCTCCATTTCCTTCCTGTGAAGAATGGTCTTTTGCGCCTAGGGACGATGGGAAAGGTTCAATCACATAATCCTCATCTGGCGTTTGAATGATGCCCCTCTGAAAGTACAAGGATACAGAAATGTTAGAAATATTCATAAGTATTTACGATTGTTTTAAAATGTTAATTCCTAAACAATAATATCGGATAATTGTATAGTATCGTCCTTAAATCATAATACCAGGATCTTGCCGGAGAATTGAAAAAAAAACCCCAACAAAAAACAAAAAACAAAACAAAACAGCAAAAATTAAAACTCATAAAGCAAAACAAAAACAATAAAAACAAAAGAAAAGTAAACTGTTGAACATGAGGATGGCGGGGATATCAACTATAGACGGAATTCTAGAAAAGAGATTTAAGGAACCGGAAATCTGGGTATGGATTAAGACTGTTCACATCACAACAGTTGAAATTGGCTTTATTAATTAAATAATAGAATTATTTATTCAACAAATTTGGTCCAGTTGGCTGAGGCTGCAAAATACACTGACTGCATCTCTGCAGAGGGGTAAGACTCCAACAACAAGTGTCCAGTTAATGACATTAAGCAATCAGATGGTGAGGCTTCAGTAATGCTGGAGATTTGGGAAATGCCGAGTACCCCTTTGTTGCCATCGTTCTCAGGTCAACTCTGGCCCGGAGTTGTATCACCTGATCGGGTCCTATCTATTTGTTAAATAGAATTAAACTGTGTGATTATGCTAAATTGAATTGTTTGAAATAGAACTGTTATATGTATGAAATGGATTTGGCATTAAATAACCTAAAATGGTTCATATGCCATAAAACCAAATCACACAAAACCAAACTATTTATTGATTTAAAGAAAAATGAAATCATTTATAGCACCAGTCGCAAGTGGGGTCCCCATATTTCAGTACAAGCACGCACGTATGTTCCTATTAGGTAGAGTGTGACCATATATATATATATATTGTGTACTGAGGCAGCAAGTCGTTACTTTAGCATGTTCGTTAAAGATCGTGGGTTATTTATTTTTTCAAATCTTCAATATATATATATATATATGAGATGGCTGCCACATCGAATTTAAATATGAACATAACATGTCATCATTTTGTGTCTATTCCGTATATACATATATATATATATTTGGAATAGAAACAAAATGATGACATGTAATGTTCATATATATATATCCCCGTGGGTCATTCAATAAATAAGGAGAATTGAAAAATTGGATTTGATAAAAGCAAAATAATTTTTTACAGAACTTTTTTTCCATAAATGTAAATTCTACATTGTTTGGATTTGGTTTATGGCAAAAATTATCTCAATCTTACAAAGATATCTGTTTTGAGGTTATTCAAAATGGCGGCAAATGAAACAGAGTGCTCTATCTGATATATATATATATAGTGTGCACTTTCCTCATTACCTTGATTGCTTGTCTTCAAATATTTGGTGGCTCAGAAATGAAATTTATAAAGAATATATGATGTATACGGAGAAATATATTTTAATCTTTAAAATATTTCCAGATCGGCTAAACATGGATTTGCCACAACAACCCTGAGTAAAAAAGAAAGTCCATCTTGGGAAAACGCTCTGAGGTTCCATTGTTATATAATCATCTACATCATCATTCAGCATCACAACGACACAATATCAAAGACAGACGCATGAATAAACGACGCATGATAAAGACGCAGGAAGACTTCTTTACAAATATATTTACCTCTCACTTTATTGCAAGGGTTCGGAAGAGTTGTTCAAGGTTTGTATGTGAGAGGGTGCTGGAGACCGAACATAAACTTCATATTTTGACCCCACTGTTATGACCGTCACATTGTGTCTTTCTTGTTCTCTTAGATGCTCAACCAGAGGTCTTGGGGTCCACTGCTGAATGCTGGCTTTCTTTATGGCATCTTATCAGCATCTTCTCTGGACCCCAAACTCCATCTGGGGTTTCCGAGGGCCCCCTCGGTCGGGTGTGGCTTTCCCTACCACATCTGGTCTCTAGCTGTCTGGAATTCTACTGGCAACTGTTTTGGCACCCAACTCAACTCAATTATATAATAATTCAACACCCACACGATCGCCCACTGGATCTTTGAAATCGAATGTTTAATCGTCATCAAGCGGAAATAACTGTCATGCAGTTCAGAGGTTACTCTCTTCCGGTGCATCACTGTAGTGGCACAATGGGACCTTCATCTTGTCCCATATCATAAGCCTTAATCCGCCCACGCGATCTCTTTCGATTACTGGCCATTGGAATGTGTCACTTCCTTCCGGTGTATCACCTTGGAATAATATTTTTGGGCCGGGTCGAAGGTCAAAATATAACACCATGCGCAGCGGTCAGTGATGCTGACAGTCTTCTGGGTCATAAAAAGACCCGTCACAATTGATTTCCTTGAGTAAACTGTGTCATTGGCCTAATGAGTAGAGTGTTCGCCAATGGTTCGGGAGACTGGGGTTCAATCCCAGGTCGAGTCATACCAAAGACTCAAAAATGGAACTTGATGCCACCTTGCTTAACACTCAGCATTATAAGGTAGGGGTAAAGTGATATCACTTTCAGAATATGAGTTATTGCTACCGGGATATATGAACTGGTTGGTTAATTTAAGAAGCTTGTCATTTAGTGAGGAGATGGCTCCGGAATCATACCTTTCCTAAATATCATTACTTCTAAGTGACCATCAACTATCTCAGCTGGTATATAAACTCGGTTTGCCGATTCCATTTTTCATGTCGTTGACCAGCACAGTGTTCTCCAAGGAGACTTGGGTTCAACCCCAGGTCTCGTCATACCAAAGACTTTAAAAATGGTACATGATACCTTCTTATTTAATATAAGGTACGTATCGAGGGTAAAGTGGATCAATCCAGGGAATGGTGTAGCGCCCTCCCATAAACCTCGGTGTAGTAGCTATTGAAAGGTGAGCCTTCGGGTCACCCTTGATTAAGGTCACCAACTTTACAACTTTTTTATGAGTAAACTGGAAACACCTTCCCATAGCCAACTCTTGGCACAAAATTCAAAATTTTTTTTTTTTGTGAATTCGCTTGTATATATATATATATATATATATATATATATTTCGATCAGTTTTTTCCCCTTCTCCAGGCTTTTTTGATGGCCACTGTCCCATGTTTACTTCCTCCGGTATAAACTCTATTCTCACTGAAATAATTCCTTGAAGATAAGTAACAGAATCGAAGCGTCCCCTTTTTTAGGATATATATATCATCATCATTATCATGTCACGCCATCAGCTCGGATATCCCTGACCCTCTCTCACCACCCTTCCTTATCGTTCATTGCTTCCGGCAGGTCTTCAGGAATACATCCCATATCGGCACAGAGCTGCTGTATGTAGGTTCGAGCTGGTTGTCCTGCCTTTGCTCGTCTATGTGAAGGGGTCCACAGGAGTGCATCACTTATGAGCTCGTCCCTATTTCTCCTGTAGTATCCCGCATGTCTGGTTCGTCTAATTTTGATAGTTTACGCGATGGTCGGAAGGTGGCCGTACGGCTGCTGCTTTGTGGGGTGCTGCCTCCAGATCTTGTTCAATATTGCTCGCAGTATTCTTGTGTAGTTGCAGTCAAGCTTTTTCTTCATACTTTTTTTAGCATCCATGTAGTGAATCCATATAGCAATATCAACGCGACCACTGCTTGGAAGAAACAGCTTTTCATTTTATCGGTCAGGTCTGATTTCCATATGACCGATAGCTGCCCATGCCTTTGCTAGTCGTGTGTTGATGTATGTCTCGGTTGATGAAACACTGCTTCCTAGGTAGGTGAACTTGTCATCTAGTTTCAGAGAGCTACCGTTTAGTGTGGAGATGTCGCCAGTTTGATTAATGCACATATATTCCGTCATGTGTGCATTGACATGGAGGCCAATGCCTCGTTCAAGACTATGTAGCAGGGTTTCAGCTTGGGTGGGTGCGTTTGCCGGAAGCGCTATGTTATCGGGGTAATCGGCATCGGTAATTGTTTTTGCAGGGTACCTTCTGCTTCTTTCCTTTGTTAGCTTGAAACCGTTTTCTTTGATTTTATATATTCTAAATTCATTTAAAAGAGATACACCGTAATAATTTAGCATCTTAGTTTTATATGAAGACAACAACACCTATGCCTCATTATTTATCTTGATCTTGCTAATTCTTAGTGAATTTCCAAAAGCTCTTTCATCCCCTCTAAAAAAAACTTTTGAGAATTCTTACGTTCTTTTGACGCATACACATTTTACCTTGTAAGAAAACGAGATAATTAATAGAAAACAGCATACAACATTCTTTGTCTTTCAACAAGACTTCTTTACACACACAGACACACACACACACAGACACACACACGTATATATATATATATATATATATATATATATATATATATATACGTGTGTGCGCGTGTGTGTATTTTGAAATGATAGATTGTGGTTCGTGTTGAATCAGACAATATGATAGAAATATGTGGATGGTTGGATCTATCTATCTATCTATCTATCTATCTATCTATCTATCTCATCAAACACTTAAAACAGGCTTAGAAGGCGCGATATTTCGTTCTTTTCTTTTCTTTTTTTAGAACTAAATATCGCGTCTTCTAAACCTGTTCTAAGTGTATGATTTATCCAACCTTTCACATATTTCTATCACACACACACACACACACACACACATATATATATATTATATATATATATATATATATATATATATATATATATATAGATAGATAGATAGATTGTACGTGAGCAACGTCGGGTATCTATTTAATTAATAAACTGGCGTTTAAATTTGTGAGTGACGGGGTTATTATTTTAAAAGCTATTTTCTTTTAAATTTTACTTGAAAATAATTATCAATTTAGAATTACACATATTCTTGAGTAGTTCCATTATAATGAATGCAATTGAAACAAAAAGATTTTTTAGAAAAGACCTTGTTTTAATGTTACAAGTTAATAATCAGTTTAACATTCAATTCACGTGATCTATTCTCCTGACGTGGTTAGTTTTTATTGGCTGTGTGAATAATCTAGCTATAGAATGCTTTTTTCTTTGCTGATCTGTCAGTTTGTGTCTGCGTAAATTCCATTTAGGGAAAAGGTTAAGCAGGTCACGTGTCTAAGTTCTTGCTGCATTGGTCCTGCATTCTAACAAATGTATCATTTTAAAAGGAATTTTTCTTACGATGAGGGTCGATAACTCTATGAATAATGGCGTCTACGTGAACGGTTAAAAGAAAAGTTTTTCTATCAAACAAATAAATAGAAACACACACACACACACACACACACAGAGAGAGAGAGAGAGAGAGAGAGAGAGAGAGAGAGAGAGAGAGAGAGAGAGAGAGAGAGAGAGAGCAACAATAAACAAAACCAAACCCCCAAAACAAAGAAAAAAACACTCCTTCCACATGAAACAAATAATAAATAAATCTGATAGTATTAGCGTCTGGATTCGCGATAACCTCCACAATTAAGACAACCAAGTGTGAGTACAACGCCCAAACAGTTAGTTTATGCTCTCAAACTCTCAAGAAAAATTTGATGCAAGCTCCTGACATCTATTTTCAATAGTCTGTCTACCTGTAATCCAGTTCCTTCACTAATTTGGCACTGATTGCAAATTTCCTGGGTCACGGCAGCATATTCCTTTGGTTTGTCTACTTGTTGAACGGAACCAATGCAACCAAGCCAAAGACTATGGACTAGATGAGATCTTGTACATACATAAAAAAAAATCCTGCTTATTTACCCGCATCTATACATATTTTAGTCTTTTCCCCCATCTTTGGGATTTTAGTCACTTTTTAATCGTGACTCACCCAAGTTGACGCCTTAGAATACTCTAACTGTATCCCCTTCGGTACACGGATCTGTATCCTAGTTCCGGTAGCAGTCAGTCGACGTTATCTGACATAAATTCCAGGAAGCCGGTATTCATGTCGGGCGCGCCAAGACCAGCATCCTCAAGCCCTTGGGCCCGTTCCCCGGGCTCTAACCCTCCTTACAGGGGCTAGGTATATTGCCTGGCACCTGAGGCATCCCTTTTTGCGGGGAATGCTGACGAGGCCCGAGGTATTTTTGTGCTCGTTAGGCGTGTCTAGGCTATGGCCCTGCGCCAGGATCTACCTAAAACAAGGCATTGTGCTATACTCGTCCTGTCGGTAGGATATACGACAAATACTC
Source organism: Sepioteuthis lessoniana (assembly GCA_963585895.1). Taxonomy (NCBI): domain Eukaryota; kingdom Metazoa; phylum Mollusca; class Cephalopoda; order Myopsida; family Loliginidae; genus Sepioteuthis; species Sepioteuthis lessoniana. Next base: position 55,855,817 of record OY757934.1, on the reverse strand, counting down.
GCTGAGTACCCTTCTGAGGGGTAAGACCACCCGAAAAATGAGTGTTCTGGGTATGTCATTGAGCAGCATTTGATGGTGAGATTCCAGTTTTGGAGATCTGAATAGAATGGAAAACTCTTTCATTGCCCTTTATTGCCCAGTCGACTGAGACTGTAGAATACACCGACTGCATATCTGCAGAGGGGTAAGATCCCCTTCCACGAGTGTCATAGATATGACACTAAACAATCGGATGGTGGGGTTCCACTAATGCTGGAGCTTTGGGGAATGCGGAGTACCCGTTCGTTGCCCTCGCTCCTATGTCAAATCTGCCCCAACTTGTAGCGCCTGATAGGGTCCTATCTATGGGCAAAATAGAACAAAACTGTGTACTTATGCTAAACTGAATTGCTTGAAATAGAACTGTTTTGACTGAACTATTTTGACATTTAACTGTTTGTAAACAAAACTTATACTTAACTGAATTGTTTGAAATTTAATTCGGCGTAAAACAATGAACCAACCAACCAACCTGCCGTTGCTCTTGTTCTTGCTACTACATACACAAAGAACTAGAGTGGTAGTACCTGTTAGAGTACCATCAATGGGATCAAAAGACTTGTTTGAAAATTAATTGTATTTGATTGGAGAGTGAGTAAAAAAAGGTTTAATAAACAACACAAAAATATAGATATAAACCTGCAATGAACATGATTCCCTAACTTCTTGGTAAAAAATAACCTTATGCAGGTTGATACACCATAAAAATCACTCAATCAATCAGTCAATCAAGTTAGTTTTGAACAAGTTGTCATCACAATATGAACCAAATGGGGCTTATTTTATGTTCTCTGGGGCTTTTTTCTCCCATCATACCTTTCTGTTCAATTGTATATATATCATTTCACCTCGTCGGGTTTTTAAGTAGGTCCGCTGTTCATAGAGCGAATGAGGTATTGTGGTGGCTGTTTGTATGTTAGGTGACGAAAGGATGAATTTATTGTAAAGTGCGAATGAAGATGATTGGAACTAGCTAGGGCTCCCTAGATATAATCAGAGAAAAATACAGTTTTCGTCCCTTTCCCTTCCCCTCAAAAAATTTCAGGCTTTGAGCCCACTTTTTTTTATAATCATTGTATTTTTATAGAAGAAATAAAATCACAATATGAACTTTGCTGTTTACAAAAAAAGCTGCTTAGATGTATGGGGAAATTTAAAAATTATAGAGATCGAAGTCCTTGTGGTGTTATGGTTAAAGCGATGGACTGCGGAATCGTAGTAAGCGAGTTCGTACTCCAATCACGCTATTACGTTCACTTTCGGACAAATACCCTTGGGAAAGGTATGAACCCCCTTATCCTCCCAGATATGGGTTAAATAGTACCACTACTGTTCTTCAAGGCGAATGGCTTTGGAATTAAATAACCTTCAGAGGTTGATATGCCATTAAACAAAGAAACCAAACCAAACCTCTTATAAAGAATGCTACCTGCTTTGATATCTTAAATAAGTTTTAACCTCAACAACACAATGTTCACCATTCCATGCCATAATGACATCTAGAATATCATGGCTACTGCTACTCAACAACAAACCTACACATTTAGCGCTTGCACGACGGCAATTTTAAACCCGAGAGATCCTTCTGCTGGACCCTGTAAAATTCAACTCACAAACTATTACACACATACAGATTTTCCCATTGATAATTATACATTCTTGAACCTTATGTTCATCGGAGGTAGGGTAATATCCGTGGAGTAGTGGCTTATGTGCTAGATTGCGACATCGTTGTAAACGAGTTCAGACCCTAGTCCCATTATCATATTTGCTTTTAGACTAATATCCTTGGAAAAGATAACAACTATGCGTAAAATAGTACCACTACTGTTTTTTTAATGTTGTCTTTGGCATTAAATAAACCACAAATGTTGATATGCCATTTAACAAAGAAACCAAACTGATGTTCATTGAAAACTTAATTAAATTTGTCGACTCAACGCACTGTAGGATGTTACCTTCAGCATTGCTTTCTCCAGAGATAATTTGATTAAATCCATGACGGATCTCGGTATTGTCACCAGGTTGGTTGAGGATCATCAATTGGTTAGATAGAGGTCGCTTTCGGGAAGATTTCTTTTCGAACTTTTCACGGTTGAAAGGTCTTTGACAGCCCTCTTTTCCGCCAGATTAATTCCTACGATCTGCAGCCCAAAAGGTGGAATGGCTCTTTCAAATTGATTTATTTTCCATTCTTCTGAGTGACATATTTTCATTTCTTTCGGCTAGGATTGTGGATCAGAAATATATGTCCAACTTCTTATTTAAAAGAAATAGGTCATTATTTTATAAATAATCAAACCAAACTAATTAATATTAACACTATTATCGAATTAACAGATACAGAATTTGATAATGCAACTTGTAAATATTCAATGAATGTTTTCAATTATTCTCATAGATGCTCTTGGTTTGGTTTCTTTGTTTAATGGGATATCAACCTTTGTAGGTTATTAAATGCCAAAGCTATTCTTGTAAGTAAGTAAGTAAAGTTGGCGACTGTAGTCGAGGGTGACCAGAAGGCTCCCTTTTCAATAGCTACTACATTGAGGTATAGGGAAGGGCGTCACTCTTTTCCCTGGATTGCTCCACTTCACCCTTGATACATACCTCATATTGCTGAGTGTTAAGCAAGGAGGTATCAAGTACCGTTTTTAAAGTCTTTGGTATGACGCGACCGGGGATTGAACCCAGGTCTCCCGAGCTATTGGCAAACACTCTACCCACTAGACCAATGAGCCGATTGCTTTTGTAGAAGAAAAGTATTAGTACTTTTGAACCAGGAGCAGGGAGGATTAGAGGATTCACACTTTTTCCCAGGGTATTAGTCCGAAAATAAACGTAATAGCGTGACTGGAGTTCGAACTCGCTTACTTCGAGGCCACATTCCAGTACTTTAGCCACTTCGCCTCTAGCTGCTTTTGGCGTAGATTTTTGATGAGTCGTTAATATTCAATGAATGTAACTATTCTGTGTCTGTATGTACCATAAACCCAATATATTTTGATCCATTTTTTAAAATATTATCATTTTTCGTTGGTTATATCCTATCATTCGGGTTAGTTAGGTGCAGACATTAACGCAGGTGTTCACGCGTGTGCGGGGATGATGTGACAATCACAGATGTCACAAAAAAAAAAACAAACAAACAGGAAATAAGACTGGGGATGTGACTGACGTCATGCCCGGAAGCGATAGGCTGGGATTCTAAGTGATTTTGAATAAAAGCAGTGAGTTGAAATTTGGACTGAGACGAAGCGATTTGATTTTTCGGACCTGGGCGAGACCAGTCTAGCTGGCGGACTGCAGGGTGCGCACGCGCGTTGGTTGGGTCAGTGAGTTGAGAGATGACGATGGACGAACAGTCAGCATAGAAAAATTGTGTCTCTCTCTCCTCGTGTCGAAAAACCTAAACTTAAAAAAGGTAATAAAAGTTTCGTACCTGAACCAAGAGAGTCGTCAGTGTTTCGCGTATTTCGGGATTCCTATGCGTATGAACATTTTATGCATGTGAACGTTTTTCTGTATCATGGTTATATTACTCACCAATATTTTCTTATTCATGGTGAGATTGTAAATAAACAAAAGTCAAGATAATATTTGTAACGATCTTTAACTGTAGTTTTTCACCAAATCTGAAAACTGAAAAATAATCCACGAGTGTCATGATTTTCAACAATAACTATTCCTATTTTGCTGCCAAACCGCTGGTAGAGCCTAGGGCAAAACTAAGCTACATGAAGCAAATTCGCTTGTATTAATACAACCAGTCAATAATCAATGAATCTTTTAGTTACCGTCCATGTAGTGTATCCATATAGCAGTATCGACACGATCGCTACTTGGAAGAAACTGCGTTTCATTTTATCTGTCATTTTATCTTCCATATGACCGTTAGCCTATCGATAGCTGTCATTGCCTTTGCTAGCCGCGTGTCGATGTCTGTCTCGGTTGATGAGACACTGCTTCCTTGGTAGGTGAACTTGTCTACTAGTTTCGAGAGCTACTGCCTAGTGTGGAAATGTCACCTGATTGATTAAAAATATAAAAAAAACTAAGCCACACTAAGGAAATTCGCTAGTATTAATCCAACCTGTTAATAATCAATGAATCTTTTCGATTACCCTTATAGTAATTGTTGTTTTTAGTTTGGTTTGGTGTTGTTTTATGGTATATCAACCTTTATGAGTTATGTAATGACAAATACTGTTTACTCTCTCTCTCTCTCTCTCTCTCTCTCTCCCTGTCTTCCTCTAACACACACATATACACACACGCACACACATATTTATGAAGTGTAAGCTTTAAATGAGTCTGAGCTCTTTTGTTTGCACTCAAATGGTTTCAAGTATTGCTAATCTACTGCTGCAATCCTGTCTCTAACTGTAGTGTTTCACTAAATCTGAAAACTGAAAAAAATCCACGTGTTTCATAATTTTCAACAATAACTATTCCTATTTTGCCACCAAAAAGCTAGAAGGTCTGAATACCAGAATCTACCGTCCTAGTCAGTGGCAGTTCTGAAGTCGAAGAGGACAGACGTAGAGTATTCAGGCAGAACCAAAAATATTAGTCCCGAATCTCACGATAAAAACTAAGATATCTTCTTAAAGGAATTCAGGATTGTAACAACATTTGGAGGTGCCCGTGGTGTAATGGTTATCGTCGCAGGAAATAGACACGCGACACGAGTTCAAATCATGGACGAGACTGAATTCATTTCACATAGCACTGATACCCTTGGGAAAGGTATTTATCCAATAATTCTCCCTCCAGCTATGGGTAAATAGTAGGGCAGATTAGGTTCTTCAGCCTTGGTGAGGCAACTAGTCTAGGAGAAGGAAAACTCTGAATTCAAACCTGTTAAACTCCGCTTAAAAAATGACCTCGTGTCATATCCTGCCCGAGCGGAGGGGTTGGGTAAATATGGTAACAACTGTAAGGAAAATTTTCTTACGAAGTCATTTCACATAATCTATTGAAAATCATGCCATCAACCTAACATACCTAAGTCATTCAATAAATAAAGGGATTTTTTTTAACTAGCAAAATACATTTTTGTTTCTGATTTTTTTCCCAAATGTAATCTATGCATTATTTGGAATTAGTTTCGAGCAAAAATTATTTCGATCTCACAGAAATATTACTTTTGAGGTTATCCAAAATCAGTAAATCAGACAGATTGCTCAAAGCTTAAATAGAAGTCTTTCATCAATTCTTTGGTCTCTCAGAAGTGCAAACTATGTTTTTTAATTTAAAGAAGAATGTGCGTTGTGTATGAAGAAATATATTTTTGTCATTAAAATCTTTAAGAATAGGCTAAACATGAGTTTGTCACATTGATTCTGGGTCGAAAAACAGCCCAACGAGTGGAAACACACTGAATCTCCGGCAAAGAAAAAGTTTTAGGAGCAGCGGCCATTAAAGTATATCATTCTTACAGTTATTTAGGAGATGAAAGATCTCATCACTATTAATTTTCTTGATAGAAGTGAAACTGTAAACTGCTCCTTATTGCCAACTCCTTTAGCAATATTTCACCTACTTATAGAATAATCCTCGTATTAATTACAAGCTTTATTTTAAAAGAAGTGCAATTCTAATTTTGTTAAGAATTTGCGAATCTAACCTAGAAGTAATTTTTCTTCCACGGTTTTTAGTTTATGAGTGGCAGACTAGCTTGATAGTATAAGATTCCAGTAAACCATAGCATACAGTACAACTAACAATTAAAAATGTTACTAAAATCCAAGGTTTCTTTGAAGCCTAGAATTGAAATCCACCTTCCACTATCTCCAGCTTAATGACCTGAACTCTGATTTACCGGTTGTCAAGTTCATTGATTCACTTGTATGTAAAGAGTTATGCGATTATTCAGTATTTCGTGGTCTCTGAAGCGGATAAAAAAAATCTGTAATTTACAATGCGTTTCATGGACGTCTTTTTTCACTTCAAAAAAATGGTTTTTGCCCCAACGATGACGTTACTAAATCGTTTTATTTTTTGTAAAGGGACCAAGAAAAATCCCAAAAAGTCTATTGAGGAAGATAAATGAATAAATAAATCGCGAAATGGTTATTAAAAATTGTGTCCCTTATTTTTTTTTTAGTTGTTGAAGGATCTGAAAAGAGTAGGCGTGTTGATTTAAACTACCGGAAATGTCTTTCTTTTTAAAGGAAACTTAACGAATGTTGGTTCAATGAAAATAACTATTATGATTTATGTAAATGTCCAGCGTAGCACAAAAAATTGGGAAAAAACTGACATTTTTTTAGTAAGAAAAGAAAGAAAAAAACAAACAAAAATAAAACAAAAAAGAAAAAGTAAAATAAAATAAACTTGTTGACATTAAAAAAATTATTGACTTTATACTGATACCGAATATCACAGATGAGAAGTTCTCCTGGCGTAATGACTGCACTGTGATATGTTAGTAAGCGAGTTTGAATTCTAGTTGTAGTATTACATTCACTTTCTGATAAATAGACTTTGGAAAAATATGAACCCTCTTATCCTCCCAGCTACGGTTTGAATAGTGCCACTGCTGTTCTTTAACAGGAATGACTTTGGCATTAAATAACCCAAAAAGACTGATATGCCATTAAACAAAGAAATCAAACCAATATCTATGTTCTTAACTACCTCATTGCCACTGCTGTTTTTGTCTGAGATTTTAAGGTGAGCTGCTGTTAAAATTCAATGAATATTTGTGACTATTCCGCTGTGTCTATATACATCATTAACCCAATATATTTAGGATATACTGTTACAGAATCTACATATAATTCCGTTTATTCCTTCAGGGGGAAAATTTGTAGCTTTTTTCTCTTAAAGGCCTTAAAAAGTAAAGGGTGATGTGTAAAAGTTATTAACGTAAGTTGTCGACCATAGTCGAGGGCGACCAGTAGGCTTCTTTTCAATAGCTACTACACCGAGGTGTAGGGGAGGGCGCTACTCTTTTCTCTGGATTACTCCACTTTACCCTTGATACGTACCTTATATTGGTGAGTATTAAGCAAGGAGGTATCAAGTACCGTCTTTGGTATGACGTGACCTGGGATTGAACCCAGGTCTCCCGGACCATTGGCGAACACTCTACCCTTTAAGGTTTAGTTTGTTTGTTTATTGGCATATCAAACTTTGTGGGTTATTTAAATTCATCTTTGGAAAAGGACATTAATGGTACCATCTAACCCTTTGCCAAGAAGATTGGGGAGTTCTTATTTTTTCTGAGGTTATTAGTCTGAAAGTGAACGTAATAGCGTGCCTGGAGCTCGAACTTGTTTACTTCGATATCACAGTCCAGTACGTTAGCCACTACGCCACAGAGACTAGGTGAAGGATACCCCATATCAGGTAAAAAGTGAAATATATCAGGCAAAAAGGTAAATGATAATAGGTAAGGATTATAATAGGTAATATGTATTACGCAATATATGATGGGAATCTGTAAAAATATAATAGTTAATATGCGTTTAGTAGAACGTATTTTCTAAGATGTTGGATCGAAATATTCTAAGTAAAAGATGGATAAAGAGTTATCAGTAAAATTCAAAGCTTTAGTATCTACTCTTTATAACTAACCCTTGAATATAGAATATAAAATATAGAAAAAAATTAATCTTTTGACGCTAATGATAATACCGGGCATGACTTTTCGCATTTTGCGAAGAGATAATGTCTATGAGTAGTATGATGATATTTCAAATACTTTATAGAGAGGTTGCGAGCGAAGTGAGTCTTTTGCGAAGCAACCAAACCACTTGTAGAACCTAGCTAATCATCACGTCGTGCCGACATGCTGTTAATTTAAAAAATGGTCGATAAGAATCTTCCATTAACCAAAGATCTATTAACTGCTATTCGGGAATATGAGGACAACTTTGATATGTAATATTGCTTAAAATTAATTAAGACGTGATCCAGTAATAGGATATCTAGAGAAGATAGAATAGCCGAACAATTTAGATGTGGCACAAGACCGCAAATATGAGGAACCAAGTGACGTTCGAACTCAATATTCAATAGTATTTGATTTAAGAGACTATATGGATAACAACAACAACACGACAGGATGAGCCTTCTTAAAAAGATCCATTTTCAGGTATCTAGTGAGGATCGAACATTCACTAAAAGACTTTCAAATATATCATAATTTTCTCTTCATTATTTGGGTTTGGCTCAAGGCCGCCCATATGAGGCACCAAGTGAAGTCTTAATTCACTACTCAGTTCTTTTTTATTTAAAGGGAATAGCTTTTAACGATTATCTCACGAATAGGTTCGGCCCCTCCTAAAAAAAGTCCTGTAGTTGCAGGGTATCTGTTGATGGCGTTCATTGAGTAACGGTTATCGTCGTAGGAAATGGACTCGGCTACCCGAGTTCAAAACCTGAACGAGACTGTCTGCTTTTCACATAGCGCTAATACCGCTGAGAAAAGTTCGCAAATATAAAGCATCTCGTGAAGTTCGAACTCACTATTCAGTTGTTACTGATTTGGAAGACAAACTTACCCCCCACCAAACATTCAGTAGAGTTGGGATCGAACTACCGAGTAAAGATTTGCAAGTACATCATGTTAACATTACTTAAGAACAGTTGTCATCCGGTGATTTTATAGGTATTTTTTTACATAATGTCATAAGTTGTGAGACGGGAGGATCTGATATTTTTGATTGCCAGTGAGGTGATGCTCGTCATCAAAGACAAAAAAAAAAAATGACTCAACGAGTCGGACTAAAAAAACAAAAAAGGCGAACATGGGGGAACTAAGGAAGCTAAGCATGGAAAATCAAATTCAAAAAGCCCGCCAAATCTTTATTCATCACCACAGACACGTAAGCCATCACTGACTTATAAATATTCATATTTTCGTCAACTTAACATCTATTCACACACCAATCAGTACACACGCCTTTTCACACGCTTATATAACCACCTATAGATTTCCAGAGATTTTCCTTTGACTATAAAGTACACTGATGTACAAAAAATATATCGGAATGAAATAGAATAATCAAAAAAATAAGAAAGAGATAATAGTTGATTCATCTTGGCGTTTTTCGAAGAATTATTCATGGCTATGTAAACGCCATTCAATTCAGATTCAGTCAATTTCCTTCAATTAAGGTAATCTTTCTGCGAAAAAGTCAATGAGGCGGGAAACAGACTTTATGGCCCCTCATTTTAATTCCAGATTTTTCAATTAATTCGCTACAAGTAAGTTGTAAAGGTTATTTTTCTAAATGTCTTATTCCGTGAGGGAGCATTAAATTCAGCAGAAAACATTTCCACACCAGAAACAATCGTTTGTATTTCAACAAAAAGCGCTTTATTACCAAAAAAGAAAAAAAAATGGCCAATGAAGGCGCGAATCGGCGCAGTAGGTAACAAGTTGAAAGGATCGACGAAGAAAACTAAGTTTACATTTTGCTCCTAAATGCATTTGTGACATTAGATGTTAATTTTCTTCCAAAGGTTATATATATATATATATATATATAATCTCTCTGTGTCTCGGTCACTTTCTATGGGATATATATATATATATATATATATACTGCTGAATATTGGTGATATTATATATGTATCAAAGTTAGATTAGCTCAAAGTGTCAACGGCACTTAGTAACTTAGTTTCTTGTCTTTGCGACATTGGTCCTATGATTACAGTCAACAAGCGTCATTGACTTTGTGTCTACGCTACCTAACTTATATATATATATATATATATATATATATAGAGAGAGAGAGAGAGAGAGAGAGACTGACTGACTGACTCAGAGAGAGATAAAATAAAATTATACCCTGAAGACTTTGATTTTGGAGTTCCATTGTTTTTTTTCATCTCTATATATTTTATACTGTCCGATTTATTTACAGTTTTTTCTTGAATTTATATATATATATATATATATATATATATATATATATATATATATATATATGTGTGTGTGTGTGTGTGTGTGTGTGTGTGTGTGTGTGTGTAGAAAGAGATGAGTGGAGTCTGACAGAATGTACGTAGAAAAGGTAAAACAGAAGAAAAATATGGCTTGTTTATTTTCCAACGTGTTTTGACTTCAATCTTTTTTTAATCCAAAAATGTTTAATCAAAATTATGGTAGATAAATTTTTATTCAATTCGAAGTCTTCATCAGGGTTTGTAGATCTTGCTATATGAAAAAAACGAATTAATACTAGTTGATATGTCCAAATTGCGTCATATCATGCGATGGAATATTATTCTTCTATCGATGGTGACATTTTGAAAAAATATCAAAATAATTCAAAATTCACACAAAAAATTAGCTCCTCTTTCTCTAAACATTTAAAGCAATAAGTAAAGTTGGCGAGCATGGTCGAGGGTGACCAGAAGGCTCCCTTTTCAATAGCTACTACACCGAGGTGTAGGGGAGGGCGCTACTCCTTTCCCTGGATTGCTCCACTTTACCCTTAATACGTTCCTCATATTGCTGAGTGTTAACCAAGGAGGCATCCAGTACCATTTTTAAAGTCTTTGGTATTATGTTACCTGGGATTGAACCCAGGTCTCCCGGACCATTGGCGAACACTCTACCCACTTGGCCAATGAGCCAGTAAAACGTCACAAATCCGTTTCTCAAACCACTAAACACCATTTACTTAAAAAAAATCCATCGCATAACTGAATCTATCCAAGAAAATTCTCTAGGATACAAATGGATCACTCGAATAGGTCTGAAGACCAGACCTAATGTCATTTAACAAGAAAAAAGAACCTACCATCAAGTGGATTTTGCCGTTGCACAGTGCGGAAATAAAAGAAAGGGAGAAGATGAATAAATAATTGGATCTTGCTAGAGAACTGTGGAATTTAAAGTTGATCGTGATACCAATTGTTGTTAATGCACTTGGAACAGCCCCAAAAGCTTGGAAGAAAGACTGGATGAACTGGAAATCAGAGGAAGAATTGATACCATCTAGACTACAGCATTGTTGAGATCGGACTGAATACTGAGAAGAGCCCTAGAGACTTAAAGAGATTTGTTGTCACGCTGCGTGAAAAACTCGCAAATAATGATAATAAACGATAAATATAATAAGCGAATGCAGAAAATTAGTGCAAAGAGAGGGTAAGACTAGATACGACAGAGTAGGTAAGGGGTTCCACTGGGAATTGTGCAAGATGTTTAGATTTTACCATACGAAGAAATGGTATATGCACTAACGAGAATCCGTCTTTGAAAATGAGACGCACAAAATTCTTCAGGATTTTGAGATACAATTGGGTCATTTAATCTCGACCAGACGACCAAATTAAATGATAGTCAACAAAGAAAAACAAAAAGAGAACCTGCCGAATAGTGGACTTTTCCATTCCTGTTGACCACGGGGTAAAACTAAAGGAAAGGGAAAAGAGAGATAAGTACCTAGACCTTGCTAGAGAACGGATAAAACTATGGACCTTGAAGGAGACGGTGATGCCAATTGTAATTGGTGTGCTCCGTACAGTCAACAAAGGATTGGTACAGAGACTGGTCGACTTGGAAATAAGAGGACGAGTGAAGCCCACCCAAACCACGGTATTGTTGAGATTGGCCAGAATACTAAGAAGAGTCCTCGAGACTTGAGGAGACTTCCTGTCACTTAGACTCTAGAGGAAAGCCATCAGCTAACACTGGTGTAAAAAACTCTCAAATTTGTAAAATAATAAGTGTAGGTTTTGTGGTAATATAGACGAAACGATTAAGCACATAATAATCAAATGCAGCAAACTAGTGCAAAAAAGTATAAGACTAGACACAACTGGGTGGGCAAGGGGATCCACTGGGAATAGAGCAAGAAATTGAAATTTGACAATACTACTAAATGGTATCTGCACAAACCAGAATCTGTCCCAGAGAATGAGACGCACAAAAGTATGTGCAATTTTAAAATACAAACAGCAAACACAGATATGAAAAACTCGATAAGAAGCGATATAAAGATAATTTAAAAAACATTGATTTTTCGTTACTCGTAAAATCTTTTGATGAACAATTGTATTTTAAATGAAGACTTTTTAATTCCCAAAATTATTTTCAGCTAAACTACTTCGAAATCACGAAATAGATTTGTTTAAATTTACAGCGCTAAATTATATACGGTTCATCGACGACTTCTCTTAATCTATAAAAATACGTACCTGATGTAGTCTGAAAGAATTAAGTAACAACATAATTGCCATGATGCCACTCAACCAAATACTTAGAAAACGTACCGCCAGATACAAACATAGTAGATCGCAAAAAAAGATCAATCACCTAATGAACATGGATGATATCAAACTATTTGCAAAAAATGAAAAAGAACTGGAAACTCTAATACACGCAGTTAGAATATACAGTCAGGACAAAGGAATGGAATTTGGTATAGAAAAATGTGCCATACTAGTAATGAAAAGTGGCAAACGATATCTGACTTACGGAATGGAACTACCAAATCAAGACAAGACTAGAACGCTCGAAGAAAAGGGAACCTACAAATACTTGGGTATCTAGGAGGCTGACTCAATCAAACCAGTGGAGATGAAAGAAAAAATTAAGAAAGAATATCTCAGGAGAACTAAGAAGCTACCCAAGAGAAAGCTACGTAGCTGAAACTTTATCAAGGGAATAAATACCTGGGCTGTACCCCTTGTTAGATATTCGGGACTTTTTTTTGAAGAGGACCAGAGAAGATTAAACCGATGGACCAAAGAACAAGAAAACTAATGACCATGCATAAAGCATTACATTCCAGAGACGACGGTGACAGACTATATGTATCAAGAAAGGAGGGAGAAAGCGGACTTGCCAGCATTGAAGACAGCGTTGGTGCATCGATACAACGACTCGAGGACTACATAGAAAAGTACAAAGGAGGACTGATTGCAACCATAATAAACCATACTGACAACACGATGGACAACAGAATGATAATAACTAGGAAACAAAAAGTAGGAAGAAAAACAACTCTATGGGCGTTTTAAACGAATAATAAACAACATCTCACACGAGAAAAACTGGACATGGCTAAGAAAAGGAAACTTTAAGAGAGAAACAGACTCTCTTCTTATAGCTGCTCAAAACAACGCCATAAGGACCAACTATATCAAAGGGAGGATAGATAAGACACAACAAAATATCAAATGTAGGCTATGTGGTAACAGAGATGAAACGACCAATCGCATAATAAGCGAATGCAGCAAATTAGCACGAAAGGAGTTGAAGACAAGACACAACTGGGTAGGCAAAGGGATCTATTGGGAGATGTGCAAGAAATTTAAATTTGACCATACGAACAAATAGTATATGCACAACCCAGCATCTATCCTAGAGAATGACACGCGTAAACTCCCATGGGACTTTGACATACAACGGATCACCTAATATCGGCTAGAAGACCAGACCTTATGATAATCAAGAAAAAAAAAAAAAAAAAGAAAAAAAAGATAAAAGAGAACTTGCAAAATTGTGGACTTTGCTTTCCCGGCTGATCACGAAATAAAACTGAAAGTGAAAAGAAGGATAAGTGCCTCGACCTTGCTAGGGAATAGAAAAAAACTATTGAGCATGTTGGTGACAATTATACTAATTGTGATTGGTACTTTTGATACAGTAACTAAAGGATTATTAAAGGGACTGGAGGAATTAGAGATAACAGGAAGAGTGGAGACTATCGAAACTACAGCATTGTTAAGATCGACCAGAATACTGAGAAGAGTCCTGGAGACTTGAGGAGACTTGTTGTCACTCAAACTCCTGTGAAAACCATCTGCTAAAACTGATGTGAAAAACTCTCAAGGAGTAAATAATAATAATAATTATAATGTAAAAGCTAGAATTGGTCATTACTTAGGAAAATAGCAAATGTCGGCTATTTAGAAAGAGAGAGAGAGAGAGAGAGAGAGAGAGAGAGAGAGAGAGAGAGAGAGGAGGGGGAAACAATAAACCATATAAAAGCGAATGCAGTAAACTAGCTCAATAGGAGTACTAGAACAGATTTCGGGGTGATCCACTGGGAATTGTGCAAACGACCAAAATTTGACCATATATGATATTTTCCTGACTCAGAATTTTTCCAGGAGTACGAGACACTCAAAGATTTTTTTTTCATAACGTATCAGCCAATCCCGATTTTTGGTTAATAAAGATAAAAGAAATTGTTAACTCTCAAGAACTCCCAAGGAGTAAAACAATAATAACAGTAATTATGGAATCTAGGTTCACCTTCAAATATTGGATTTACTTTTTCAACCCACTGCAGTAACATGTGACACAATGTCAGTTTACTATTCTCATTTCTAGTTACCGAGTCTCCCGAAGGCAGGAACAAAAATCATTCTTGTCTCGTCGGTATTATTATGTTAAAATGATAGATAGAAGTCCTGAGGTTTAGGTAATTTTAAGGCTTGCCCTGTCGGCAGGGCTTAGAATACGACGATTGTATCTCTGCAGAAGAGTAACCCCCAACTCCCCAAAATTGTGTGGGGGGGTCCAGTTTATGATACTGAACAGCATCTGATGGTGAGGCTTCATTTCTAGAGATATAGGGAGTGTAGAGTACCCCTTCGTTGACATTACTCTCAGGTTCATTCTGAACCGTAGTACCTGTTAGAGTTCCATCCATAGGTCAAAAAGATCAGTTTAAAATTTATTCTTTTTGGATTGGACCGTGTGGAAAAAAAAATCGTCTTAAGAAACAATTAAGCAAGAAATATAGATATGAACGTACAATGAACGCAATTGTCTTACCTTCTAAGCATAAGATAACCGTAGACGAATTGACATACCGATAAAATGAATCTATCAATTAATCAAACGATTGATAAAAAACAAAGTTTAAATTGGTGTGAAAAATTAATGAGGATGATGATGGTAATATCCAAGGCTTGAAAAAAAAAAAAACGACTGAAGGAGCAGAACCATCCTGACCACAGTATTATAAAGATTGGCAAGAATTTTGAGAAGAGTTCTGGAGACCTGAAAAAACTTGCTGTCTCTCAGACTCCAGTGAAAGACCAACGTGAAAACTCGATAAGGAAAACATCTAGGTGTACCTTTTTACTTCAGATTTTATCGGATTAAACTACTCCGTCACACCCCAGGAGTGGAAAGATCTAATACAAACTCAGTTTAACATCGCCTCGCAGGAACTGAGCCTCCCGAGGGGAAGTACCAAATCTTTATTGTCCTGTCAGTATAAAGATTTTATAAGATACAGGCACTGGTGTGTTGGGAATTTTAAACTGGGTCTTAGAGCTGATGAAGTTGTACAACTCAGTTTAACATCGCCTCGCAGGAACTGAGCCTCCCGAGGGGAAGTACCAAATCTTTATTGTCCTGTCAGTATAAAGATTTTATAAGATACAGGCACTGGTGTGTTGGGAATTTTAAACTGGGTCTTAGAGCTGGTGAAGTTGTACGCCAAATTCAGGAAATGGAAGTTTATGAAAAAATATCTGATGGTAAGATTTTTACGATTTTGCCTTTTTTTCTAAAAATAAAGCCCAGAATTGGACGACCACCAATTGTCAATCATAATGCTTTAAAACGAAAGGTTGACGCGAAACCCAATCGTCGGCACGCGAGAAGAAAGACAAAAACCAACAAAAAAAATGTCAAAAAGAAAAATTCAGAGACCATCAAGACGCAACATGGCTGTAAATGAGCTTCGAAAAAAAACAAAAAAAAACTGCAAAAATCCCAAAGCAAAAAGCAAAAGATTCTACCAAAAAAAACAGAGGAGCTTCTGAGAGAATTCGAAATACATAAATGATTAAAACAAGCAAGCAAGCAAACAAACAAACAAACAAACAACAACCCCTAAAAACAAAGCAAAATGAGACAAAACCAACCAATCAACCAACCAAACAACAAAAAACAAAACAAAAACAAAACAATACTTTTAAGACAGCACGCTATTTCTTCTATTAAAACGTCGACATTCCATGTTGATACAGGTATGCCGAAGTTGAGTAGGCGATAAAAGTCTACTTCAACCAGAAATGTATGTTTTATCCAGCCATGTTTCCTGCATTCTTTTTTCTTTCTCGTTGATCCTCATGTTTTCCCACCAACTGTTTACGATCTCGGTCGAAGTTTTCCTCAAGAAGAAAACGTCTAATCAACGATTTGAAGCTTTAAAAAAAAAAATCTGCTCCGATGAAAATGTCAGGACATTGGAATGATTACAACTCTCACGTTTTCTAGCCATCGAACAACACTAATATATATATATATATATATATATATATATATATATATATATATAAGGTGCAGAAGGAAAATATGGAATAATGTACTTTTAGTCTGATTAGTCCAATTTAAAAAAAAAAAAACGCGATAAATCTAAATTTTCTTGATTAGCTCTATTATTCAAGGACTTTTTCATTAAAATTCAGCCCAATATGAGTGAGTAAGAAAAGAAACAAAAAAGAATAAGTGATTTGCTTTACTCCAAATCTAAGCCAAAACCCTCTTGATTACGCAAAATGGCGCGTTTTAGAAAACAAAACAAATGCAACTTCTCATCCAAATATTGGTTTGCTTAAGACTGCTATTAAGACAGAATGGAATAAAATTTCTGAAGAATTTATTTTGCTGGCATACAAACCATTTCGAAGGCGTATTGATACAACAATAAAAAAGATAGCGGCCATTTTGGGGAAATTTACTGTTTTATATCTATCTTCTTTTTTTGTAGTTCATTTTTTAAAAATCAAGATTAATCTTGATTTATAATAGAGTCGTTAATTATTATACCAGAATATTCTTAATTTTGCTTCCGTGCCCTATATATATATATATATATATACATGTGTGTATGTGTGTATAAAAGATATAAAACAGGAGAAAAACCTACGAGTTTCACGCTTTCGATCCCCAATTGAGACTGTATTCAACAAGTCTGAAAAAGGCAGATGGGTTGAATACTAGCTCAACCATTCTTCTGTTAGCAGCTTATCCAAAGATTTTCGGCTTAGTCGGCTGGGGCTGTGGAAAGCGCTGACTGTTTCTTTGTAGAGGGATAAGACCCACCTCCCAAACGAGTGTCCTGATATGACACTAAACTGCACCTATTGGTGAGACTTCAGTCCTGGAGTTCAGAGGAATGTGGAATACCTCTTCATTACCATTACTCCCAGGTCCACTCTGCCCCTGAATGGTAGTACCTATTAGGGTCAAATAAAACTGTTTAACCATATCACTGCGTAATTACTGATGTTTAATTGAAATGTTAGCGTTATACAGCGATAGTGGGATCCATTTAACTGTGTGTTAATGAATGAGTAGTGCTGAGTCGAATTATTAACGTTAAATTGCAATAATCGTAACACCTTCACTGTGTGCAAATAAATGATTAATATTAAATTGAATTCTTAGTATTGGTTGGCAATAAATAAAACCATTTAACTATGTGGAAACAAATCTGCTATTACTTTTTAAAAAATACAATTACCTACAAACTATTCCCTTTCAAATGTGTTTAAACAAATGCCTGATGTTAGATTGAATTGTTGGTATGGCATGATAATACTTAAAACCATTTAATAGCTCGCAAATAAAGGATTAATATTAAATAGAATTATTAGTGTTAAGAGAGAAGCAGAAGGTACCCCGCACTAACAATTACGGACGCTGACTACGCCGATGACATAACGCTTCTGGCAATGCACCCGCTCAAGCCCAAACCCTGCTACATAGTCTGGAACGAGCAGCTACAGACATAGGCCTCCATGTCAATGCTTACAAGACGGAATATATCCTATTTACCAACCCCTCCTCTCGGGCAGGATATGACACTAGGTCAATTTTTAAGCGGAGTTTAACAGGTTTGAATTCAGAGTTTTCCTTCTCCTAGACTAGTTGCCTAACCAAGGCTGAAGAACCTAGTCTGTCCTACTATTTATCCATAGCTGGAGGGAGAATAATTGGATTCATACCTTTCCCAAGGGTATTAGTGCAATGTGAAAATGCAATCAGTCTCGTCCAGGATTTGAACTCGTGTCGCCGTGTTCATTTCCTTGGACGATAACAATTACACCACGGAATATATGTGCTTTAATCAAACAGGCGGCATCTCCACACTAAAAGGTAGCTCTCTGAAACTAGATGACAAGTTCACCTACCTAGGAAGCAGTGTCTCATCAACCGAGACAGACATCAGCATACGACTAGCGAAGGCATGGACAGCTATCGATAAGCTATCGGTCATATGGAAGTCAGACCTGACCGATAGAATAAAACTCAGTTTCTTCCAAGCGGCGGTCGTGTCGATACTGCTATATGGATGCACTACATAGATGCTAAATATACGAATAGAGAAAAAGCCTTGACGGCAACTACACAAGCATGCTGCGAGCAATATTGAACAAGTCCTGGAGGGAGCACCCCAAAAAGCAGCAGCTGTATAGCCACCATCTACTAATCACGAAAACTATCAAGGTTAGACGAACCAGACATGCAGGACACTGCTGGAGAAGTAGGAACATGCTCATAAGTGATGTACTCCTGTGGACCCCTTCAAATGGACGAGCAAAGGCAGGACGACCAGCTTGAACCGATATACAGCAGCTCTGTGCTGATACAGGATGTATTCCTGAAGACCTGCCGGAAGCAATGGACGATAGGGAGAGATGGTGAGAGAGGGTCATGGAGATCCGTGCTGATGGTGCAATGTGATGATAGAAATATTTGAAAGCATTTAACGATGTGCAAATCAATGAACTCTAGCTCATTTAAGGTTTTATTAACAAAGTATGCGTTTACAAATCAGATATATTTAATATATATATGTATATACAGGATAAGCTTTAAATAACCATGAAAGGTTGATATGCTATAAAATCCAACCAACTAAAAAGTGTGGCTGGTTTTACAAAATTCTTTACCGCTACAAAGAAATCAACTGCGTATGTTATTAAATGGTTCACATTTTTAGGTTAACTGTTGGACCATCATACGTCTAAATCACCGGAGGAGTCCATCTTGCTTTAAAATACGATGGACAGATTTGGGAAGATACGAAAACACCTAAACGAAGAAAAGAAGCAGTCACGGTTAATTTGAAACGCAGCATTCTGATGCTTAATATATAGCTCCAAAATACAGAGCCTGGTGAGAGGTTTCCTGATAGACATATAAAGGTCCGTTGAAAACTCTTGGATATAAGAAAATAATATTCATTAAACAAATGGATGTGCTACGCTACCAGTTCATTTTTCGTCACTTCTTTTATTACAAATGAAGTATTTTAAACACTTTCTAAAAAAAAAAACAAAAAATAAAAAAACTCAAACAAAAAAAACAAACCCCACGACAACAACAAAAAACAACTCTTCCAAAAGAAAAAAAACAAAGAACAAAAATCCAAAAACAAAACTAACAAAAAAAAAAAAAATCATCTTTTCCGCACCAAAATTTTTCTCCCGACGGTGACCTAAGATCGAAACCATTTGAAAACAATAAAAAAAAACAATAATACAAAAGAAATATTTCTATTTGTGAAAACGCCTTTGTTCATCTTGTATATATATATATATATATATATATATGTGTGTGTGTGTGTGTTGTGGGATTAGTTAGGGATACGAAGGTCCGATTCAAGAGGCAAATTGTTAGTTTTGTCTAAAAAGATTCCCTTCAAGGGGAAATTTTTAATGCGTTTAACACCCAAAATAGGTTAATTAGAATCTCCTTTTACCTTTCTGATTGAATTGTATTTATCTCTTTTATTTGATTTCTTTTCGGGATGCAGCAAAAACAAACAAGGAGAGCCTGGACTCTAAAATGCCAGCTCTGCAGCTGTACATTCTTCATTGCACCAAGAGGGGAAGATCAGAGCAGATTGATGACTGAATGACTGATGCAGGGACTGGGGCTATTGTTTTTAATTTAATCAAGCGTCATTAGTATGAGCGACCGTCTTTAAATATACCTTATGCCACATATTACAAAGTTGTGATATGGAAAAAAAGAACAAGAAAAAAAAACGCGCGAAAAGGGTCATGTTTTCTAATGTGCATTTCACATAGCACTAATACCCTTGGAAAAGGTATGAATCCAATTATTCTCCCTCCAACTATGGGTAAATAGTAGGACAGACTAGGTTCTTCAGCCTTGGTTCGGCAACTAGTCTAGAAGAAGGAAAACTCTGAATTCAAACCAGTTAAACTCCGCTTGAAAATTGACCTTGTGTCATATCCTGGCCGAGCGGAGGGGTTGGTAAATAGGATTAGCAGAAAACCTTTTAAGATTATATCGACTTCGAAAACATAATGCAAGTTCAATTGCTAGACGACGAATCTTATAGCCATAATACAAACCCTACAGTCCATTACATAATGAAATATATTATCGATTTTTTAAAAGAATAATTTATGATTTAAGAGTTTTTCAGCTTGTGTAAATAGAACTGCAAGCTTCACATTCCATTAAATGAACCTATAAATTTTTTTTGTTTGTGTACATTGCATGGCTATATATATATATATATATATAAGGAAGAGAAGGTGTCTCGTATGAGGACAAGTCACACCAGCTGACCCAACACACACCATTGATATGTTAAATATCCTTGAGAAATAAGCTTTATTGAGCAGAAATTTCGTACAACCGGCCGATTTGATGTATGCTTCAATGATTTTCAGAGAAAGAAGACCTACAGCAGCGTTATGAATCACTAAGAAATTTTATAATCGATATTTGCAAAAATAAAATTTGATATATCAGACACCAGGGTGTATTATAACGGGGACATCAGTAGCAATTATATTAAGCTATTATTCAGACACAGTATACTATGCCTCGAGCTAGACTATGCCATTCCAGGTACATCGGGAAGAGAATCCATGAAGTTGTGATTCACATATACTATTTACTATGCCTTAGGCTGGAGTGTGATATGCCGGGTACATCGGGTAGCGATTCTATGATTAATGTAAGCGTATATGTACAGTTACTAATTAAGAGACTATGTAGAGATTTATGCAATACAATATCCGATCATATAGCAAGAAGACCGACCCATTGACTTAGTGGTAGAGTGCTCGCCAGTGGCCCAGGAGACCGGAGTTCAATCTCAAGTCGAGTCATACCAAAGACTCAAAAAGTGGTACTTGATACCTCCTTGCTCAACAGTCAGCATTATAAGATACATTTCAAGGATAAAGTGCTGTAATCTAGGGAAAGGAGTGGTGCCCTTCCCTACATCTTGGTATAGTAGCTATTGAAAAGGGAGCCTTCTGGTAGCCCTCGACTACGGTCACCAACAACAACTACTTGAAAAACAGAAATTGCCATTAAAATTGTTTTTATTTACTGTGTAACATTAGAGCGAACCATTACACTCGAAATAAAACCATTGTAAATTTTTCCAAGCAGTATCAGTACGACTGTATGGTTGCACCATTTAGACTTTAACGAAAGGATTTAAGAAAAAGCTAAATGGTAACAAGACAAAAATGATGCGTGGTGTTTTGAACAACTCCTGAAAACAGAACCCAACAAAACAGCAATTGTGTGGCTACTTACCTCTCATCTCACAAAACATCCAAAATAAGACGAGCTAGATATACTGAGCACTGCTGAGGACTAAAGGACATAACTTATTGGCCAATTTCTACCATGGACACACCAGTGTTAGCCGACAAGTAAAAACTGATACACATCAGCTCTCTACGGACCCTGGATGCCGAGTAGAGAAATTACCAAGAGTAATAATCAGTAGGGAAGGATCGCGAGAGAGAGAGAGAGAGAGAGAGAGAGTGAGAGAGAGAGAGAGAGAGAGAGAAATGAATCCGTGTCGTTGCCACGCCTAGAAGATGCACAACAACTTCAGATTTTTAAGTTTTATTTCTTACCTAACAAATTAATATAATTTAAAATGAGAAATTGATTCTTCAAATAAAGGAAAATTGCTGGGAATGGATTGGGGGGTACAGTTTCTTTGTTTAATAGCTTATCAGAATTTATGGGTAACTTCATGCCAAAGCTATGATTATAAAAGGACACTTGTGGTACTATTTAACCCATAGCAGAGGAGATAAGGTGGTTCATTGTTTTCCATTATGTATAAGTCCAGAAGTAAACGTAATCGCGAGACTGAAGTTCGAACCTCAGAGACACGATGACCCGAGTTCAAATTCTAAACGAGGTCGTTTGCATTTCACATAGCACTAATACCTTTGGAATTGGTATCCATTAAACAAGAGTAGGACAGATTGAGCTCTTTAACCTTGGCATAGCAAGTAGTCTGAGAGTAAGAAAACAAAATTCAAACCTGTTAAAATTTTAGAAAAGACCTTTGGTCGGATTCCGCTCGTGGTGGAAGGATTGGGTAGATACGTACAATGATGTCCAATCTAGCAGGTTAACCAGTACACAAAGGAGACTCCTCTTGAGACTTTTAAATATCTATCTTGTGAAGTGGAAAAATTTAATTCAGCAATTACATTTGATTAATGATAATCCCATAACACTTAATCTCTTCAAAGTCCTCGATAAATGCGAGAAAAAGAATTATAAGTAAAATAGAATATTCATTTTTTCAACATAATCTTCTTTCCTGGTGAATGGAATTAATTCAACGGGGAATATTAATCAGGCAGAAACAATATTATAAACTGAAAATTTTAGATCCAAATTCAGCTAATAACTATTTTACTTATGGGTCTGCTCTCATTGATTTAAATTCAGTGTTTATTTTGGAAAATCAGGAGGAAAGGGATTATTAGTGGTCAGGAATTAATGTAGTCTGTCCATATCTACCTATCAAATTATCTATCATGATCTGTTTAAGTATAGTCATCTCAGAATCTATCTATCTATCTATCTATCTATCTATCTATCTATCTATTTCAGTCTGTGCGTATTTTTATTCTTATATATCATGGTCCGTTCAGATATAGCAGTTTCAGTCTGTTTCTTTCTTTCTTTCTTTATTTCTATCTATCTATCTATCTATCTATCTATCTATCTATCTATCTATCTATCTATCTGTGACAACCCAGCACTTGTTCCATTTGTTGAAATGTATATAAGTCGCTAGTGACAGTTTAGCAGGCCGGCTAGTGCAGACGTTTAAAAAATGCTTAATGGTCACAATCAAAATGGCCATGGATTAAATAACCTGCGCTAACATTTACCTGCCTCACCCTCCAAAAAGCAAAAAACAAAAAAAACAAAAAAAAAAACAAAACAAAACAAACACCAGACCAAGCCAAAACAACAGAAAGCAACAAACAAAAACAACAAACAAACAAACAACAAACAAAAACTATACTTAAACACATACCTAAATGAATAAAGTAAAATTAAGTATCAAAAGATTAAAAGAAAACATTCTTAACTATTTTCATTGTCTACATTAATTTTTGATATCAATGTCAAGTTAAAAAATATTAATTATGTCAGAAACGAACGAAAAAGAATTTGGGTTGAGCTCAATCTAACAAAGGAACCTTAAGCGACCTTGAATTCGTTAACAGTAGAATTAGATATTTACACTTTTTAACCTTTTCTACACCAACAATACCCATCAACGATAAATGTGAGTAAATCTATACATATATCATTGACACTGCTTTAAAATTATATATATATATATACATATATATATGTATATATATATATATATTCGTGGGTCATTCAAAAAATATGGAAAGTTAAAAAAATGCAAAATATTCTTTGTTTAAATTTCATACTTGTAAACTTTGCATTTTTAAGAATTGGTGTATAGCAAAAATTATTTTAATCTCAAGAAAATATTTGTTTTGAGGCTATTCAAAATGGCGAGAAAAGAAACATTGTGTCCGGGTTTGAATAGAGGTATGTCATCAAGTTTTAGCTAGTTGAGTAGTGCAAACCATGTGAAATTTACTGAAAAATATGCGTCGTGTGTACACAAAAGAATTTTAGTAAAATAAGAATACCAAAAACAAAAATAAAATCAAAACTAAAAGCAAAAAAAAACAAACAAACAAACCCTCACCCAAAAACGATCTTTACACACGGGTTTGCCACTTCGAGATTGAGTGTGTTTGGTTGTGTGTGTGTGTGTTTGGTTGTGTGCATGAGTGTGTGTGTGTGTGTGCGCGCGCCCGTACGTATATTTGTATTTGCGGATGCTTTCACAGACAAATATATATATATATATATATATATATATATATATATATATATATATATATATATATATATATATATATCTTGGGCGCCTCGGGTAATGTAATGGTTAGTAAGCTTGACTAGCAAATCTGCAAGAGCGAGTTCGAGTCTCATTGGGTGCCTCATTCATTCGGCCTTGTGCCACATCTAAGCAAAAAGCTTAGTAAATTACTATATATTGATATCTATGTATATATTCATATAAACAAATACAAATACACATATATCTGTGAATGTATTTGTATTCGATAATATTGTCTACTCCCCCCACATATTCTCCCCATATATATATATATATATATATATATATATATATATGTATATATAAGTATAAAGTAAGTAAAGTTGGCGACGGTAGTCGAGGGCGACCCGAAGGCTCCCTTTTCAATAGCTACTAAACCGAGGTGTAGGGGAGGGCGCTACTCCTTTCCCTGGATTTCTCCACTTTACTTTATAATGCTGAGTGTTAAGCAAGGAAGTATCAAGTACTTTTTGTTAAGTCTTTGGTATGACTTGACCTGGGATTGAAACCTGGTCTCCCAGCCTACGCATGCGGCATAAAACAACACACACACACACACACACACACACACACACACACACACACACACACACACACTCTCTCTCTCTCTCTCTCTCTCACACACACACACACACACACACATATATATATATATACATGAATTTATAAATATATATGTATGCCTATATGTGAGCATATATACATATATATATATATATATATATATGTATGTAATATTATAATGATTTATACACATGCAGAATAAAACAACACACACATACACACACGTTTATATATATATATATATATATATATATATATATATATATATGTGTGTGTGTGTGTGTGTGTGTGTGTGTGTGTTTTAAATATAAAATATGAAAAATAGGTAATCACACACGCACAAATATATGTGTGTGTGGAGGGGGTATTGTCTTTTGCATTAATTGCTGTGATAAGAATAACTAAAACTCATTGTTTGATAGGTTTTGTCACTTCTGATGCTCCTGTCTTGGATGCTATTTTGAACCAATAATAGATTTTCATACAAGACAGTACATGCAAGAGAGAAAGTAGATGAAGTAACAAGCTTATATACAACTCAGGTTCTCGTAGAAAAATTGTCCACTCCTCAAGCACTTTTAACCATTACTGATCGTTAAAATTTAACCGCTTTGAATTTTGCAAAACTTTGCTGGATTTGGTTTATCTTGGACGAATTTCATTGAAGATTGAACCTATTATTTTATCTCATAAGAAAACAAAAATGAATTTAAAAATATTAAAACGAACCCCTCTGTGTGTGTATAAGGGCCCATCAGTTTTTTCTGATTTGATTGCTTGGTTGGGTTTTATGGCATATCAACCTTTGTAGGTTATTTAAGCCAAATCCATTTTTATACTAATAGTTTTTATTTCAAACAATTCAGTTTAGCATGAGTACACAGTTTAATTGTCAAAAACATTTCTATTTCAAGCTATTCAGTTTATTCAAATAGTTCTAATTCAGCTAATTCTGTTGAGTATGAGTACAGATTTTGTTTACACTCAGTTAAATGTCAAAACAGTTCTATACTAAACAATTCAGTCTAG
Organism: Sepioteuthis lessoniana; assembly: GCA_963585895.1. Lineage (NCBI taxonomy): Eukaryota > Metazoa > Mollusca > Cephalopoda > Myopsida > Loliginidae > Sepioteuthis > Sepioteuthis lessoniana. Next base: position 55,829,997 of record OY757934.1, on the reverse strand, counting down.
TGTAAGTACAGTTTGAATCTCAAAAATAGTTCCATTTCAAACACTTCAGTTTAGGATAAGCACGCAGTTTAAATATAAGTACAGTTTAATTGTCGTAGTGCAGTCCTCTATATATATATATATATATATATATATATATATATATATATATATATATATATATATATTTATATATAATTTTTCTTCCATGAATCACTATTGATCATTATCATTATTGATAATTTTGCCTAATCTTACACTTCATCTTCTTAATTCTAGTTACTTTTTTTTACAGATCACTCATATTGTCACTTCTACGACAGTGAGGAATATCGGGTACATAAATAAAAAGTAAAACTCCGATCTGACTTCAATTTTATTCCCTTGTTTTCTTATCGAAGTATGGTTCTACATGTCATCTGCTTTATCATTTCAGCTACGAGAACATGAAATCCAAATAACACTTATAAAACCACTGCTTTATTATCTCAGATACAAGAACATGAAATCAAAATAACACTTATAAAACCACTGCTTTATTATCTCAGATACAAGAACATGAAATCAAAATAACACTTATAAAACCACTGCTTTATTATCTCAGATACGAGAACATGAAATCCAAATAACATTTATAAAACCACTGCTTTATTATCTCAGATACAAGAACATGAAATCCAAATAACATTTATAAAACCACTGCTTTATTATCTCAGATACGAGAACATGAAATCCAAATAACATTTATAAAACCACTGCTTTATCATTTCAGCTACGAGAACATGAAATCCAAATAACACTTATAAAACCACTGCTTTATCATTTCAGCTACGAGAACATGAAATCCAAATAACACTTACAAAACCACTCAATACTCTCATCTCTGATTGGTCGGTACTAGCAGTATTAAAAGCGTATTTTTCAAAATTTTATTTTTTGAATTAAACTTGTCAATCCTAAATTTTAATTTCTTTTTATAGAAATACACAGATCGTTACTACACTGATATAGAAGTGACCACCCGAAGGAGTTATTATAAAAGCAAATAGAATTTCGAAAGATGAACGATAATACTAGTTAAAATCATTACTAATTATTATTAAATTTTGAATTATTAACCTTTAGAATTCTATCGATAATCATTAAATTGCTTTTAATAATTAAAATTATAATAGTGTGAAAATAGTGCTTTAAAAATTATTTTTGTGTCGGCCATGGGATAATAATTACGATTTTTTTTCAAAGGTTGTTCTCGGTTAGAAAATGCACTCATAACCACTGCATTAGCGAATTGGTTTTCGCGAAGAGCTTGCTAACTACTGAGCTATGGCAAGCAACATTTACTACGTGTGATATTTAACTGACTTTCAAAGAGTCAGGATGCGACACAAGGTCATTTTATAGTGGGAGCCACGAACGAATTGAGTTTAATGCGTGGCTATTTCGAAAAATGGTTGGTCCTTTCGGCGTTCTTTCATAAACTCAGCTTTGCAAAACCGGTATTGCCTGGGGTGGAGAAGGCCCAAGGGAATAGACAAACTGCTCAATACCACCCACCCGAAGCAAACCTGGACAAGGGTCTGGGTGCCTTGTGTTACTATGTACTTGTTATCACATTTACTGTTTGACATATCATTACTTTATATATAGTGCCATGGATATGATATTAAACTGTATTGACATTGATCCCAGAGCAACTCCAACTCAGACTAGTATAGTTGTAGTAGTAGTTTTTGTAGTAGTAGTATCTCTTAGGATGTCATCTATGAGTCAAATTGATCTGTTTGAGATGATGAAGTGTACACCAATTTAAAATGATTGCGAGGATACATTTTTATATTGTATTAGAGAGTATAACTGTTAAATGGATTCCGGCATGAAATAACCCAACAAGAATTGACATGCTGTAAAAACCAACCAACGAACCAACCAACCAATCAATCAAACAGCCAATCAATCAACCAACAGCCAATCAACCATTCAATCAACCAACTCACCAACCAATAAATCAATCAATCAACCGACTAGCCAAAAAAAACCAACGAATCAATCAAGTAACCAATCAATCAAACAACCAGCCAATCAACCAACCAATCAAACAATCAATCAACCAACAAACCAATCAATCAATCAAACAATCAACCAACTAACCAATCAATGAATCAATCAACCAACTTACCAACAAACCAAACAATCAATCAACTAACTAATAAATCAACCAATCAACAAACTAACCAACCAATAAATCAATCAACCAACCAGCCAATCAACCAACTAATCAACCAACTAATCAATCAATCAACCAACTAACCAACCAATCAATCAACCAACCAATCAACCAACAGACAAACAATCAACCAACCAACCAACCAATCAATCAACAAATCAATCAACTAACTAACTAACCCATCAATCAACCAACCAATCAACCAATCAAGCAAGTAAGCAACCAACCAACCAATTAACCAACTAATCAACCAACCAAACAATCAATCAACCAACGAACCGACCGACCGATTAATCAATTACCAACCAACCAACCAACCAACCAATCAACCAACTAGCCTATATTATACGCAGTTACTGTCAGTATTCACTCACTTGATGTCAGCTCTAAGCACTACCCGGGGGGTCACCAGGCAAATCTCGAGTACAACCTCACCAGAAAAGAAATGACTCAAGTCACGTGATCTTTTGCACTCTGTTCCTTCTTTGGCAGTTTTCATGGGGTCAGGTGGTGGATACACCCTTTTTCTTCTCTCCCTCCGCATTTTTACATTTTGAATACCCGAGACTCGATGATGTCAGATAAGCCAAATAGACTATATAATTTAGAACTAATAAAAATAATAATAAAAAAATGAATGTATAATTTATATCACACACAAAACACAGAGACACACAAACACAGACACACACTCACACATACACACAATCACACATACACACATACATGCATATAGATGTACAAACTAATGAAGGAAGGAGAAAAAAGGAGAAAAAAAGAAAAAATAGAAAAAAGAAGAAATGTAGAAAGAAAAAATAAAGGGAGAAAAGAAATAGATGGAAAAAGACGAAAAGGAGAAAAGAGTAAGTTAAAAAGAAAGAAAAAAGAAAAAAAAAGAAAAAGTGAAAGCAAAATGAATAAAGGAAGAAAGAAACAATGAAAGGTAGAAAGGTAGAAAAAAGGAGAAAAGGTAAAAAGAAGGAAAAAGAAAAATGAAAAAAGAAGAAAGAAAAAAAGGGAAGAGAAAGAAAAAGAAAGAAAAAAGTAAAAATGTAAAAAAGAAGTGAGGGAGAAAAGGAAAAAAGGTTAAGGGAAGGGGAAAAAAGAAAGAAAAAAGAAAGAAAGAAATTAAGAAAAAGTAAAAAGGAAGAAACTAAAAAAAAAAGAAAAGAAAAGCAGTAAAGAGAAGAAAAGAAAGGTAAAATGAAGGAAAAAAGAAAAAAGAAAACTGAAGTAAAAAGAAAGAGAGAAAGAAGAAGAAGAAGAAGAAGAAGAAGAAGAAGAAGAAGAAGAAGAGGAAGAGGTAATTGGAAGGACGAAAAAGGAAGTGAAAAAGAGAACAAAGAAGGAAAAAAGGAAGTAAAATACATAGGATATATAATTGTTGTGTTCTGGTTAGTGAACACAAGTAGTAGTAATAATAAGACAAACCTCGATATGTGAGGAAAATAGTTATATTTACAGGAAAGAGTATTTACAAGAGAGAGACTGTTAGTAATAAGAACATAGGATTAGTGATAGAGTAAGGATATACTTCAACAATAGGAACGGCTCTTCTGGTCTGACTCATTATGCTGAAAAGGTAGGTGATACCCAACAATAACACAAAAGTAAAATAGAATTTGAAAACTGTATTCAAATTTCGGCTAGACTTCTTATATTCATTTCGCACAAATACACCGAAAAAGGCATGAATCCACTGTTCTTATCATCTGATATCATAAGATATCTCATCACCTGCAAGACGCAGATAGTGAGTCAGTGAGAAACAGCTCCCTAATGGGGGAGGAAGAAGAGGAGGAAATTGGAATAAATAAGACAGTGTTGCGTTAATGTTTCACTTAAGTGAAGTTCTTCTTGCTTTGAAAATCAGCATTCGAAACCTTGTCTTGAACACCTAACTCTAGTAGCGGCAGGGAAAACACGCAACTATCTTAGCCAGTAGACAAGTCATTTAGTTTAGTTTTGACCGAAACAAGTGCGGAGTCTAACACTAACGAATGGTAGAGCGAGACATCTCACTTCCTAAACTCAGCTTAGGCACAAAGCGCTGGCCTTTAGCATAGACTCGATCTCTACCCGCTTGCACCGGTATAAATATGCTGCTATTTCGTCGTTGAGGCAGGCACTATTGATGTACTGGGTTGGGAAGAAGTAATTGTTATGTCAATAATATTATGTTGGTATTGACCTCCCATTCAATTTTTTGTCACATCGAAGGGTCGTATAATTACATCTCTTCATTAAAATACGAATTTCCTGTAATAAGATATTATAATAGTGATTTTTAATTATTTTGATTTTAATTGATTGCTGTACTAATCGGTAATGAGTTAAGGAAAAGAAAATAAGATGTCACTCAAAGCAAAAGTATTGATATTGCCTCAGCCTATTCTTGAATGGAGATGCAGATAATATAACGATTAACAAGATGGAAACTGGAATGTTCAAATTTGTATTCACTCTGCAGTCATGCTCGTGGGTAAAGTATAAATCCGTTTTTCTCTACCCATTGAATCTTTTGACCGGTTGTGTGAACTACTCTCGCAGTAGAAGCGAGAAATAACCATACTCAAGAGTTGGGGGATTTTTAATAGTGTCATTCAGTCATTTAGTAACGGAGAGACTAGTAACGAGCAAAATTTCGGGGCTAGCAAAACCGCCATTTGAAACCATGCAACCATGTGCAAAGTATTGTTATTAGAGATAAGTACTTGATATAGAACTGTACACAAAAACAAACAAACAAACAAACAAACAAAATTCTTTCGCCTAGTTAGCTAGGGCAGTAGAACACACCGACTGCACTTCTGCAGAGAGGTAAGACCCCCTAACGAGTGTCCTGCATAGGACACTAAACAATCTGATGGTGAGGTTCCAGTAATACTGGAACTTTGGGGAATGCGAAGTATCCCTTCCTTACCATCGCTCCCATGTCCACTCTGGCCCGGAATGGTAGCACCTGATAAGGGTCCAATCTATGGGTTGAATAGAACTAAACCGTGGTTTCTTGACTTTACTGTATTTTGCATTTAAACAGCGTATTTATGCTAAACTTAACTGTTAAAAATAGAACTGTTTTGACATTTAGACTGCGAACTTATACTGAACTGCATTGCTCGAAATAGAACTGTTTTAGCATCTAAACTGGACTTATGTTAAACTGAATTATCTGAAATAAAACTGTTTTGACATTTAATTCTGTGTATTGCCCAGTCGGCTGGGGTTGTTGAATACACTATACCCTTGCAGAGGGGCAAGACTCCCCCAAATGAGTGTCCTGAATATGAAACTAAACAATCTGATGATGAGGTTCCAGTGATGCTGGGGCTTTGGAGCACCTGTTTATAGCCATCGTTTCCAGGTTCACACTGGCACGGAATGGTAGCACCTGATAAGGGAACTATCTATGCGTTAAATAGAACTAAACTGCATACTTATGCTGAACTGAATTGTTTGAATTAGAACTGTTTGACTAAACAGGATAGCTTGAAATAGAACTGTTTTTGAGAATTAAACTGTGTACTTACATTTATACTGCGTTCTTATGCTAAACTGAATTGTTTGAAATGAAACTGTTTTTGATATTGAAACTGTACTTACGCTAAACTGAATTGTTTATTATAGAACTGTTTTGACATTTAACTGTGTGTAAACAAAATCTATACTTTTACTAAACTGAATTGGCTGAATTAGAACTCTTCGACTAAACTGAATAGCTTGAAATAGAAATGTTTTTGACAATTAAACTGTGTACTTATACTAAACTGAATTGTTTGAAATAGATGTGATTATTTGTTTATAAATAGATTTGGCATTAAATAACCTACAAAGGTTGATATGCCATAAAACCTAAACAACCAAACAACCAACCAAAAAATTCTCAAGATAAAACAGCTAAAAAAATTCAAATATACTTGTACAATGAGCTTAATTCCCTAATCTCAATAAGGAAGAGTCTCTGTGTTGTAATGGCTAAAGTGCTAGACAACGCCTCCCCAGTAAGCGAGTTCGAAATCTCACCGCGCAATTGCATTCACTTTCGGGTTAATACTCTTGAGAAAGGTATAAACCCCTTTATTCACCCATCGTTGGGTTATATATAACCACCGCAGTTCTTTTAAATAGGTGGCTTTGAAATTAAATAACCTACGAAGTAGGATAAGCCATTAAACAAAGATATCAAACCTACAAAATAACTCTAGATATGTTGACATACTGTTCAATTCAATCCATCAATTTTTTTGTATTTACTCCCTGATCTCTCCATCAGCTATGAGTTAAATAGTACCAATACTGTCCTTTCCGAGGATAGATTTGGTATTAAATAACCCACTAAGGGTGATATGCCATTAAACAAATAAACCAAACCAACCAAAAATAGATGTTAATAATTGATGATAAACTTCTTTTTTGTAATTCTTGTTTTTTCTAATTGTTTTTATTTTGTTTTAATTTTATCTGTTTAGCTATTTGTTTTACAGTATTGAACAAATGTAACATACCCATATATGAATATATGAAATAGACATATTCGTACCGCTACGCAAAACGTTCATAATGTCCATATATATATAACATAGAACATAGGAATCCTGAAACACGAAAAACACTTACGACTTCTTAGTTCAGGTACGAAACTTTTTATTTCCTTTGAGTTAAAAGGTTTTTCGACATAAGGAGAGAGATACCATCTTTCTATACTGACTTTTCCATCTGCCCCAAACTACGTGCGACACCTGCCACAAAGCCACTGGCCTGGCTTCGGTGAGCAAGCGAAAGTCAACCTTCTTTTTCCGAGCCAAAAACTCAACTAACTGACTTTTCAAATCTCAGCCCATGCTTCCGGTGCGTGACGTCACTCACATCCCTGGTCACATCCTTTATCTGGAATTCTTATTGTGAAATCTCTGAATGACACGTCCGCCCAGCGCATGCGCGTGAACACCTGCGCTCATGTTTGCACCTAACCTATGCACTGAGCCGAAAGGTTCTCAGCCTAACTAAACCCAAAGGCAAGATATATAAAAGGAAATCCCCCGGCCATTATATTACACTAATTTACCAACAAATTAATAAATCTATAGCTTTTTCTCCTTTTTTTATATTTCTTATGTTGGTTTATTCATACAGTCGTGATGACCTTGGGCTATGGACGATTTCTTTCGTGGCGCAGGGACATTGAAGTCAAAGAAACAAGATCTCCCTTTAAGTTTCTTAAACTTGAACTATGGCGACGGAGGTTCATTTAAATAGTGAGGATGTATCCTACGTTTCTTAACGGATGCTGGAGTTCGAACTCGCTATCAACAATGTCACAGTAGATTTAATTTACGTGTACGAATTGAAAGAAATGAAATACTCTGGTTCGGAGTGGTAGCACCTGATAGGGTCCAATGTATGGGTCAAATAGAACTAAAATTCGTACTAATACTAAACTGAATTACTTGAAATTGAACAGTTTTGATATTTAAACAGCGTACTTATGCTGAACTAAATTGTTTGAAATAGAACTATTTGACTAAACTGAATAGCTTGAAATAAAAATATTTTTGACAATTAAACTTCGTACTCACGCTAAACTGAATTGTTTGAAATAGAACTGATTATTTGTATGAAAATAGATTTGGCATTAAATAACCTACAGAAGTTGATATGCCATAAAACCCAAACAAACAAACAAACATATATTTAAAAATAGTTTTTTGGTTGCACGTAATTATATGGTTTCAAATAACTAATTACACATTCCTTAGTAAACAATTATTGCTTCAAGTAACTATTCTTAATACAAATTATTTGCATACGGTTATATGGTTTCAAGTAATTATTAATAATAATCCTTAATAAACAATTATTGCTTCAAGTAACTATTCTTAATACAAATTATTTGCACACAGTTATATGGCATCAAGTATTTTTATTAGATACTAATGATTTTTAAATAGATCAATTTAATTCATAGATAAGGAACTAACCGATACTTCAACTCCATGTCAGAGTGGGCCTGGGAATCATGGTAATAACAGGATACTATACCAGGCAATTGGCCTAGTGGGAAGAGCGTTTGCCAATGGTCCGGGAAACAGGGGTTCAATCCCAGGTCGAGTCATATCAAAAACTAAACAAATTGTAATTGATACTTCCTTGCTTAACACTCAGCATTATAAGGTACTTGTCAAAGGTAAAGTAGAACAATCCAGGGAAAGGAGTAGCGCCCTCCCCAACTCTTCGGTGTGGTAGTTATTGGAAAAGGAGCCTTCGGGTTGTCCTTAACAACGGTCGCCAACTTTCTTTTACTTATACACTCCCTAGATAAAAATTTATTGAATATGGCCATATTAGTAAACGAACTTCTGTATGACCTTTAAATATGAAACGGTTCCACGCCCTTGATCCGATGCTAATCTTTGGGATCAAGAGGAAACGCACAAAAGCATTAATATAAAGCTATTTATTAAATATATTTTAGTTGCGGTACAATGCCTGAAGTATGAGGCGCCTCGTGAGTATCAAACTCACTAACAATGATCTGCAAATCTAACTTGCAAAGCATTACATCGCATGAAGTGCAAAAATGCATAAATATATGGAGTACACCTTCATTGGCATTACTCCCAGGTCCACTATGACCCGGAGTGATAGTGTTTATTTAGGTCCCATCTGTAAGTCTAATAGAGCTGTTTAAATATGATTTGTTTTCGATAGGACCGTGTGTAAAAAAATCCACGCAAACTCTAAAGAAAATACAAAAATGTATATAAAAACGTTTAATGAAGGAAATGCCATAACTTCTATGCATAAAATAACTATGCAGGTTGACATATCATTAAAAACAATAAATCAATAGATAAACATTAAGATTTAGTTGTCTATAAATAAGTAAATCACTTATTAGCAATTTCATTTTCTTGACGAATCAGATGAATTGATAACGTTGTTGGTTGCCTTGGAATCGAAGTATAACACACACACACACACACACACACACGTATATATATATATATATATATATATATATTCTTTTTTTCTTAGCCTTTCATCGGCTGATGTACATGGGATCAGATATACTTCCTTGTTTACAAGAGTCTTACCACAAACCCACAGATTTTTAGAGAGGATCAGACAACATCACCTGACTTTATCAGTTGAAATATTTCAATGGACGAATTTTAGTGAATACAAACACACACACACACACACGCACACACACACACACATATATATATATATACCTATATCTGTGTGTGTATGTGCGAGTATGCATATCTTTCTCTGTCTCTTTGTCTATATAAATATATTCATGTGTGTGTGTATGTGTGTGTATGCGTGTGTATTTAATGAGAGTATTTGGAGGAGAGACTGATAAAAACATTCATAGCAATATCAAGAAAGTGGACAAATTTCAGTTGACGTTGTAAGAAAGAGGAAAAAACAAGAAGAAAAAGAAAGTGCTGCTAATCGAGATATACTGAAATAAAAAAAGAAATAATTTGAAGAAAAGCGATACGTCGAGGGCTGTCACGGACCTTTTTTTTGTCTGTTCCAGGAGGATTTTTGATTATCCATATAAAGAGATGAAAGCAGAGATATCGATACGTCAGTAACGCGCATAGGGTCATCTAAAGATATTTTATCAATGGCCGGGCAAGGTGGGTTCCATCAATGGCTGTTCGCTTTTTGATGTGCTCCCGAAGCAAACGATAAACATGCCGTTACATCTTTAACCCAAGGGAGTCATGGCGGGATATGTCCGCAACTCATTTAAGATAAATACTTTCACGCACATAAGATGTCTGTGCGGGGTTAAGATAGGTTGCTTCAAGAACATGGAGAAATAGTAAATGTGAAGCTGAAAAGCGTTTTATTTTTGTTGTAGACAGATCGCTTGTAAAGGGAGATAACTATCGTCTGGATGAGGAGAGACATTGGTTGTTATTTAAACTCACGAAAAAGGCAGTAAAAATGATTAATGATAGTCTAAGAATACCATGGTGAAAGTAAATTACATTAAAAGAGAGAGAAAAAAAGAAGGTAATTGTTCAACTAAGTATATAGTTAAGTGTATAATTTTTCTTCTCACTATATTGTTGATGTAATGTGAATAATAAGGATCTTAAAAAATGGGTAAAAATGAATGATTAATAAAGAAATGTTTATTTGGTTTGTTTTTTAATGGTATATCGACCGTTGTTGGTTATTTAATGTCAAAGCAATTCTCCTAGAAGAACAGTAGTGGTACTATTTTACCCATAGCTGTGAGGATAAGAGTGTTCATATTTTTCCCAAGGTACTATTTACCAACCCCTCCGCTCGGGCAGGATATGACACAAGGTCAATTTTTAAGCGGAGTTTAACAGGTTTGAATTCAGAGTTTTCCTTCTCCTAGACTAGTTGCCTCACCAAGGCTGAAGAACCTAGTCCGCCCTACTATTTACCCATAGCTGGAGGGAGAATAAGGGGGTTCATACCTTTCCCAAGGGTATTTGCCCGAAAGTGAACGTAATAGCGCGACTGGAGTACGAACTCGCGTACTACGATTCCGCAGTGCATCGCTTTAACCATTACACCACGATTTTTCCCAAGCTTATTTGCCCGTAAGTCAACGTAAAAATGCGACTCGTTCACTACGATTCTGCAGTCCAACGATTTAACCATTACGCCAAGAAGAAATTCTTTCTTTCTTTCTTTCTTTCTCGCACGCACGCACACACACACACACACACACACACACACATATATATATATATATGATCCGGGAGACCTGGGTTCAATCCCAGGTCGAGTCATACCAAAGACTTTAGAAATGGTACTTGATACCTCCTTGTTTCACACTCAGCAATATAAGGTACGGATCAAGGGTAAAGTGGAGCAATCCAGGGAAAGGAGTAGCGCCCTCCCTTACACCTCGGTATAGTAGCTATTGAAAAAGGAGCCTTCTGGTCGCCCTCGACTACGGTTGCCAAATTACTTATATATATATATATATATATATATATATTATACCGAATTTAGTTTCAGTTTTGAAAGTTTAGTTTTGGTTTGTTTAACGGCTTTTCAACTCCTTATGGGTTATTAATGCCGAATTCTGATTTATTTTTAAAGGTATGGTCTGGTTCGTTTTTTAATGGCAACAAGTATGATCTTTATGGGTCATTTAATGCCAAATTTTAATTCATTTGTAAATATTTGATGGTAATCATATATTTTTTTAACTTTGTAAACTGTTCGGTCATCAAAGTGTCTTGCTGAACAATTTCTTTCTATTAGATCAAACGAGGCTTACATAGCATAGAAATATAAATATGAACGAACAATGGACACAATTCCCTAATCTCTCGGTATGAAATATCCCAAAACGGGTTGACATGCCGTTTAAATCAATCAAATAATCTAAAGAAAAAATGACACAGAAATTTTTAATATGAACGTACAATGAACATGATTCTCAAACCTCTAGGCAGGAAATAACACTAGACGGGTTGACATGTCGTTAAAACCAATTGACTACTCGATCAATCTTAGAATTAGAGTTTGTATTGTATCGGATTCACGGCCGAGGGTTTGGTAAATACATCTCTTTTCTGGCAAGTTGACAATATTAAATGTCGTTGATAGATTTTATGAGGATGGAAGCGAAAGCAAGTACAGAACTCAGACCAGCCATCTTTACTAATTGCTAAAGTTCTCGATTATCCGCTCAACCAGCAAATCTCTTCGAAAACTATTTTTGCTGATTGAGGCTACCCACACAGAACTACTATTTTTAAGTCTAAGAAGATATCACTGTTTAAATACATTACTGTCAAAATGACGGTTGTATACTTAAAAAAAAAAAACTCGGTAAAAGAACGGTTTTAGTAGGCTCTCTGTTTAGGATTTGTGTTTGGGAATGGTAGGCCAGCAGATATCGAGGTCAATGGCTATCATACAGTTCGAACCAAGCATCGTTTTTTTTTTAACTTAACGCCTTATCTGATACACACAGCAAGTGTGGGGTGGGCGTGGTTGATATTGCTAAAGAAGAGCTCACTTTTAAAAATGAGTAAAAAAGCAAAAACAAAAAATTTAAGAAATTAAGGTTTGATTTTTCGGTGTTGGTTCAACGTGTGATAGCTTCGCCCTTCGCTTGGATCCACGTGACCGACAGATGTCAGAGAAACATGAGCATTTGAAATGACCACCAACGGTGAAGTGTCTTCTTGGTAGGCTCAATTTTTGGACTGTTTTTTTGACGATGATACATCTAAGTAACAAGAATTAGATAAAAAAACAAAACAAGCGACCCCCCCAAAAAAAAAACAAACAAACAAAAAACAAAAACAAAAACAAAACAAAAAACAAAAATACAACCAGTTACTGATCAATATTATCTCGCTATTAAATGCTAGCAGTTTGCTAAAATAAATACCTATAATTCCCTTAGCCAACGTGGTCCGCTTGGTGGCCGAGAGGTCTGAAACTTAGTCTAACGTAAAGTTGGACGGGTTTCGATCCCGGCTTCGAGCGTCCTGCGTGTCTAGCCACACTGAAGAGTTCTGATAGAACGAAACAGTCTGTCTGTGGATGATAATATATATATATGTATACACTGGGTGTTCATTAAATCCAGTGGTAGTATAAAAATATATCTCCAAAGATGGCAGTTATATTAAAGTGCGATAATCAAAAGTTGTTTCAATAATAAGACTTCAAAAATTGAACTATAATATTTTTTGCTACAAGATTCTATCATTCGTACATTGAGAAATATCAAATTCTAATTTAATTTCTGCAGGACTTTGAGAACACCATATATATATATATATGTATATACATATATAAGTTGTTAGAGTTAGTGACTTAAATCGAGGGTGACCCGAAGGTGTAGGAGAGGGTACTACTCTATTCCCTGGATTGCTTTACTTTACCCTTGATCCTTACCTAATAATGCTAAGTGTTAAGCGAGGTGGCATCAAGTACCATTATTTTAGTCTTTGGTATGACTCGACCTGGGATTGAACCCCGATCTCCCAGATCATTAGCAAACACTCTACTCATTAGGCCTATAGCCCGGTATATATAATATCACAAAAAGATAAGGTGGGAATGATTCTAATTGAAAATATATGAGAGGATTTTTATAAATCTCCAGGAGTGCTCAATGTATGATAATTAGTATATAATTCATATATAAATTTATAAATTTCATACAGCGCAAATTCATATGATTGGAAAAAAACTTTACAAACCGTCTTATGGCTATTATAAATTTATTTCAGCTGGCTATTCCATAAGAGAAACGGTTTGTTGATTTTCCCAATTATCTCTCTCTCTCTCTCTCTCTCTCTCTCTCTCTCTCTAAGCACTCTGGCGAAGGCATTTTCGGCCGCCGCCCGCATAATACAAAGCTCTTCGAAAGAATTTAGCACTCTGGTAGCCGATAGGGTTTGAAATGTAAACAAACGGATGCTGCTGTAGCTACATGAATACCTTAAAAATTCCCAACGTGGTACGCTTGTTGGCCGAGCGGTCTGAAACTTAGTCTAACGTAAAGTTGGATGGGTTTCGATCCCGGCTTCGAGCATCCTACGTGTCTAGCCACACTGAAGAGTTCTGATAAAACGAAACAGTCTGTCTGTGGATAACAATATATATATATATATATATATATATTACTTGGTAATGTCTCTGACCTGGGCGTCATGCTTTACGCATTTATCAGACAGACTCTGTCTGACGAATGTATAAAGCAAGAAGTTTTCCTAACCTATCTAAAATTTGTAGTTTGTACAATTCTATCGGATTGTAAGATCTTATTATTTAGAATTTGCTCCCATTCACATAGGCTAACTTGATATATATTCTTGGATTTATCCGCCCTAACCCCAATTTTTCCGGATTTCCTCATTCGTTCAATATCCCCCTTTATCTTCACCTGGAATATATTTTTTATATACTTGGAATTAATTTTCCGTATTAGTCCGAACAGGTTGTCTTCAAACTTGTCTAGTTTACGGTTGCCGGGTGGTCTCATCAGTGAATTCAGCCTCCTCCCGCCTCGTTTCTGCTCTTGTTGTCAGTCCGAAGGTTAAGATAGAAGTGGGTTTTCCATCGCATCCTCTTACTGAATTCCACAAACATATCCGTTAGGGATAGAATGAATTCGTGTTTCCCTGGGAACGGGATATTTTTCATAGAGTATTCCAGCGTAAATTTATCCATTTCCACGTGCGCCTGGTATTTTTGCGTTTCTTTCTGCAGAATTCTCCATGGAGTGCTCAACTAGCATTAAGGAGCAATATATCAATAATATCCAGTCAGCGTCCGAAGACAATTGATATGGATTAAATGTGTATAGAATATATGAGGAATTTCATATAAATCTATGGGAGTGCTCGATGTATGGCTATTGTTATATATTCCCTATCCAGGTTCATATAATAAAACTCATATACAGAGCGTAAACAATGCAATTAGAAAAAAACTCCAACGTGATTAGATTGTCATTATAAATTTGTCATTATACTCTTCGTTTCATCAGATGACTTAACACGTTTAATTTGAGGTTGAAAAACAGCATATATGGATTACAGACTCTATATATGTATGAATGAAAAAAGAAACCCTATATAAATAAAAATTCTCAGGCGAAAGTAAGTAAAGTAAAGTTGTCTCCCTTTCGTCGAGGGCGACCAGAAGGCTCCCTTTTCAATAGCTACCACATCGTGTAGGGGAGGGCGCTACTCCTTTCCCTGGATTGCTCCACTTTACCCTTGATATGTACCTTATATTGCTGAGTGTTAAGCAAGGAGGTATCAAGTACCATTTTAAAAGTCTTTGGTATGACGCGACCTGGGATTGAACCCTGGTTTCCCGGATCGTTGGCGAACACTCTACCCACTAGACCAATGAGCCGGTTAGGCGAAAGTAAAGAGGGTTAAAATATAGAATATTAGAAAAATTAAGAAACTAGGAAATGGGTGTTCCTGTAAATTAGAAGAAACCATTTATAAAAGCTCTATCGTTGATATTGAGCACTATTTAATAATACTGCAAAATTTGGTCCCCATTAACTCACCAAGTGAGCTTGGGAAAACCATAAGCCTCTACAGGATATATATTTGGCGTTTGTCTTTGACTTCCCGCCAATACCTTGGGAAAAGTATAGACCTATCTTTTATTCTTCAAGTCATAAGTAAATAGTGGAGCAGACTGTTTTTTTAGCCATGTTAGGGTAACCAGCGCAGGAGAAGAAAAATTCTGAATTCGACTTCCGCTTAAAAATTGACCTTGAATAACTTCTTGCCTGTGGAGGAAACGTTGAGCACACACATAAACACACACACGCACACACACACACACACACACACACACACATGCATGTGTATATATATATATGTGTGTGTGTGTGTGTGTGTTATTTTACGGTGGGTACAAAATTTTATTATACTTAAAAAGAGACCAATTTTAATCATTAAAGAAAAATAAAATTTTACAACTAACCGGTTTTAGTCTTCACTGATCACAGCTGAATCGAGGACATGATTAAGAAAGGACAAGGGGCAGGGACTGTCTAACGTAGAGGAAAAAAATGCAAGTTGACTAGAAAAGGGAGGAGTAAATTAAATTGTAATCAAATTCAAACCCAATAAACATTCCCTCTGTTTACAGAGGGACGGTTTATGGGTGAGAATATGAATGGTCTCAAAATCCTTCAGATGATAGTCCGAGTGGGACTTGCTTAGGATAGTAAACAAGACCGCTATATTTGTCTCTGCTTCCCACCAGACAAGACTTGATATAAGGTCAAATGACCCGAAGGTCGATTATAGTGGGGATTTAGGGGAGGGGAAGGTCGGGCACGAGCCGAGGCAAAGGCCCTGCTGGACTATGCTGCTCATCGGCCAACTTAGTGCAATGTGGCTCTGATGAGCCTAGCTGGACTTGGACCCAAACCTGGGTCCAGGCACGTATACCTGATTATAGCTTAAACTGGACTACAAGGTGATAAAGGTGATAAAGGTGTTAATGATGCATCTCACCCACCCGAAGATGGCCCTACCGAAGCCGGAGGACTTTTGGCCTCAAATCTGCCATGGAGCATTGACCGTCCGGCACGGATGCCGGAGTCTGCTGAAAAGCCTCTGCACGAAGCAGCGGCTGATCATGCTGGAGTGGGACTTGCTTCAAATAGTAAACAAGTCCGCACTGTAAGATGAGCACAATTACGGTTATGTTCTGCAATGGAAGTATGTGTTGTTTATTCGGTCAGCAAAGTAGTACCCCTGTCCTATTTTTGTGGGTACATGCTGTTTAATTCTCGAATCCAGACGTTGTATTGCAAACTGCAAACACATCTAAAAGAATAAATCAAAGAACAACTATGTTGGGGGTGGGGTAGAACGTCTTTTCAAGCAGATGTCAAAATAGCCCGCGCACGGAAAACCACACAAGGGTTTGAAGAAAAATAGCACTTACGGACACAAGATGAGAACTGGTTAGCAAATCTATCACTAACATCACCAAGCCAAGGTAACTTGAGATATGCAGGGCACCTCTGGACTGAATCAGTTTTAATTTTACTGAAGTCTGAAATTTTATCCCTGATGATAGATCGAACAATGTCTTCATGGAAGGCACTGTTACAAAATGTCCCAGTGATAAATTCGACTTCATATATATTAATAATATCCTATCGTATTAGTTGTATTAGTTACAGTCTTTTGTTAAACAATTTTCTGGGCGATTTTTGCATATGATGTTTTTATCTCATCCGAAAAAATTATTTTCTTTTGAAAAACAGGAAACAAAAAATTCTTAGCATTATATTATCGTTAATGAAATTCTGTTTCAAAACGTTGTGACGT
Source organism: Sepioteuthis lessoniana (assembly GCA_963585895.1). Classification (NCBI taxonomy): domain Eukaryota; kingdom Metazoa; phylum Mollusca; class Cephalopoda; order Myopsida; family Loliginidae; genus Sepioteuthis; species Sepioteuthis lessoniana. The sequence continues at coordinate 55,812,942 of OY757934.1, read as the reverse complement.
AATTAGTATTCGAAATTTGTATTCGAATTAGTATTTGCTGTTGATACCCCCCCAAAATGGTATAACAACCTTGGTGGGTTATTTAATGCCAAAGGCCTCCTTGTATAAGAACTATTTAACCCATCGCTGGGATGTACAATTGACGCGATTCTGTAACTTCTATCGATAAAATAACTCTGGACGATTTGACATGCCGTTAAAATCAATCACCCAGTCAATCAATCGTCCATTTCTAGATTACAACCTATGATTTAAGTGCGATTCTTTGAATTTATAAAAGATAAAAGGGAAAAAAGTCACCATTCAAGTATTCCTGGATGTAACATTGGAAGAAGTATGAAGAATCTTGTGTTCAAGAAGTATAGGACACTCTGTGAGAATCGGACTCACTAACGATTGTCTGTTAGCTTTGTTAAACTTCTTTTACAACATAGGGTAACAATTACACCAGGTCAATGATAGTGGTTTTGAGAATATCATTCTCTATTTGTTGGTCTACTTAGTGAATTGAGAGTTTAATCCATCCTACTAATTACGTGTACCTGAGGGGAAAAGGATAGATTCATGTCTTTATTAAGGGCATTAGCGTGAATCTATCCAAGTTTGCTAACTCTTATACCACGCGAGACTTCACAGAAGGTAATACAAAAATCTAATAAAGGCTGGAATATTGATGATATTTCGTCGAACTGAGCAGTGAAAATCAAACAAACAAGAATAATGCCTAGCATGGCATAGAAGGGTAAGAACCAATGTTTTAATAAAGTTAATATCAAACAAGAGAAACACTTCATATAGGGTGTCTCAGTATACATGGGACCCATGTGATTGCTAATGACTCTACTAATTATAATGTTGTCTCCTTTTTTGTTTCAGATTTGAAAATAGTATATTATAACAACTATTAATCCTCGATCTCAATGCTTTGGACAAGAGAAGAAAAAATATATTGCGTCACTTTTTATTTCGAGACAAAATCATTCAAAACTGTCCCAAAACAGATACAACGCATTAATATGATAATGATTATTTACTGAGACAAGAAACTCAAAAAAAGATTGTATGTCCTGGAAGCTGTTATAATACCGATTAAAAAAACATTGACTTGAGGTCTCTTGCTCAAAGGATACATTTTTAAA
>OY757934.1:55786803-55806803 GCA_963585895.1 Sepioteuthis lessoniana | reverse complement strand
TGGTTCGCTCACTTGATAGTGACACTGATTTCTTCGACATTGTCACTGGAGTCTTGCAAGGAGATGAATTACCTCCATTTCTATTTATAATCAGCCCAGATTATGTACTACGAATGTCAATATATCTTATAAAAGAAAATGATTTCACAGTAAAAAAATGAAGAAGTAGACGATATCACGAAAAAAAAACTATTACAGTTGCAAACTAAACAGATGATCTAACGCTTCTTGCAAATACACCATCTCTAGTCGAATTTCTGTTGCATAACCTGAAGCAGAAGTCAAAGATGCATTGGTCTCAACTTGAACTCAGATAGATATATGTCTCTCTCTATATATATACATATATATATATATAAAGATGGTTATTGTAGGTCCAAAGAAAGAATAAGGATATATTTTAAAATAAGAAGGTTCACGAAGAGGATTGAGTTCAAGTCTCATTGAGTACCCCATTAAAAAGGCCTTGTGCCACATATGTTCTCTGACGAAAGCAACAAACTGGAAACACACACACACACACACACACACACACACACACATATATATATATATATATATATATATATATATAACACGTATGTAAGAACAAAATAAATAAATTCAAAAGATACAAATCTCTTCGTGGATCTTCTTATTCTAATATATATATATATATATATATATATATATATATATATATATATATGTATCAGAATTCATGTGTTTCAATCAAGATAGTACCACCTCAGTAAATGGTAAACCCCTGAAATAAGGAAATCAGTCCATATACCACGGTAGAAATATCTTATCAATTGAACCAGCTGTACTCCTCTTAAAAAACTGACCTTGTGCCGCTTCCTGTCCGTGGCGGAAGGTTTAGGTAAATACTTACACCGCAACCCATTAATATTAGAATAATATTTATTATTTATTAATTATTTATTAATTATTTCCTCTATTTTTTTTCTCTAGTGTACAATCACAATTCAACCCCCAAAAGATTGTAAACACTAAATTAGATTCAATTAGTTGTTAATTATCTTTAAGTCAATAATAGCAATAATTCATTTAAGAAATTTATGACTTATTTGAATTACTACTTGACAAAAAAAATAAACTAAAGAAAACCAGCGAGAAATTTATAATAAAGACAACACTTAAGAAATTTGCACTATCTAAAACAACTGATTCTAATTCAAATCATATCGCCTTTCACACAAGTAATCAAGGTGCGCGTTTTGCTGAGGATAGAGAACCCCAATAAACTTAATGACGACGTCTATTATGGAAGTCTTTATGTATTTTGTTTTTTTACATATCAAACTTTGTGGTTTATTTAGAACCATTACCGTCCTTGTTGAACAGCAGTACCACCTTAACCACTGAAACTTTGGCATCAGCCTTAGTTGGTTGCTGATTTAGACAGCGTATCGAACGTGTTCTCATGATAAATTTAACCTTTAACCATTGTCTCATAACAACAGCCTCGGAGCTTTGGGAATAACCAAAAGTCACAGGGAGCAAGGTCTGAACTATTGGAAAGGTGAAGAACTGCCTTGATGCCCATCTTGGTCAAATAGTCTGTGACAAGGATGGACTTGTGGACTGGTGGAAATGCCACTGAGCCGATTTGAAGAGTGCTGGCCTCTTCTGACGGAATCTCTTCCTGAACTCCCTTAAAACCACAACATAGTAACCCTAAGCCTAACCCTAACCCTTTGGCCAATCAACTCTGGTGTACTGACTCCTTACTCCTCCCACACCTCTCATCCCCCCTCACAGACTCCCTGCCTTCCTTGAATCTCTTATGCCACTCAAAAACTGATGCCCGATTCATGCAAGATGGTCGAAAAGCAGTCTGAAGCATTCCATACGTTTCTGTGACATTTTTCCAAGTTTAAAACAGAATTGTTTGTGCATATCGTTCTTCTAATGTGTCCTCACGTCCAGATTGCATTTTTGAAATTCACCAGCTGTGACAATCTGGTTTTAGCTGGGTGTATTCCAATTGCTGCTGTAGCTGTTCATTTGAAACTGAAATCATAAAAATTGGTCAGTCATCTCATAAGATGTATAGCAATAACATAGTGAATTTTCAAGAGTCTACGACAATTGTAAATACCTGTACAAAAAAGTCTGGAAACTTATTGAATGCACCACGTGTGTGTGTGTGTATATATATATATATAGATGAAATAGGAGAAGATATTTTGGAAAATCCGTTTGACATATTTAATTTCTTGCAATGTGTTGGCAGAATAAAAATGAATTTATAACCAGAATCAATTTTATATTATAAGGGAGAAGAGCGTGATTATTTATGTAGCCCATATGAGTGCGTGATGTCTTTTTCTTCTAGAATCGTATCAGTTAATTTAGTTCATTTCTTCTGTTGGTTCTTTTTGTACTCCACATTTTAGGAATATTAATTTGGTTAGGAAAGGAGATGGGCGTGAATCATAATTGTGCTCTCAAATGCTACGGTGATTTACCAAAGAATGAGTCGTGTTATTCATTAAAGTACAAACAGACGTATCGCTACTGGTAGTTTCACACTTGCGCGATCATCTATATATATATATCTATATCTATATATATATATGAAGGCCTGCAGTTTCAAGAAAAAACAGATCAGGAGGATAGGGAGACAGAAGAATTTAGCTAGACGGTCAGAGTCCTGAAAGAGAAGTGGGTGAACCTCTCTGTCGGAAGAAGTCGGACAGTCGAGACAGACCAGGGCGTCAGTGAGATGACGAAGAAACCAACGCCCAAAAGTTACAAGCGAAAAAGTTCGCCTTCAACACGCCACGTCTTCCGAAAGCAAAATATTTGGGTTTCACACCGTTATCGCAATTGAACTGTGACTCTCAAGTTCCTCTCCTCTTAGGTAACGTCTAAACAGCCGGTAATCAGCTGTCGCCTACGTAACAATTATTAATGACGGCAAAACTAGCCCTGTCGTAGGGGTTTTGAATACGCTGACTATATACGCTGCACATGGGTAAGGCACTCTCCCTCAAATAAGATTTGGTTAGATTATTTAGTTTAATGGCTTATCCACCCTTGTGGGTTATTTAATGCTAAATCCTATTAAGCACACGCAAACATACACGTATGATTTTTAATCGAGTATTTTGTAGGCAACTTTGTTGTTAAACGAGTTAGATTTTATTTATTTGCACACAGTTAAATGATTTCAAGTACTGCTATCTAAGACTAATAATTCTATTTAATATTAATCATTTGTTTGCACACAGTTAAATGGTTTCAAGCATTGTTACCTAACTCTAATAATTCATATAGATGACAAGCCGATTGATCTGATCGTGTTACTCCGACCGCCCGTCTAATTTGGCCAAGTAAAGGCCAAAGTAGCGTTCTGCAAGACACTTGACCACTTCAGTGGCCAGTTTACGGACTGCTCAGTCACCAAGATCTCGTCCAGAAGCATTACGGGTCACCACTCACGACCAACTGGTGGTCCCGTTGGGTGGAGTGATCTTACCACTCCACGGAGGTATACCCAGCATATTCTGCATCCCTACCCGACTGAGCAGATTAAATAAAGAAGGTCCTGATATATGACAATTAACTGTATCTGATGATAAGGTTCCAGTTTTGGAGATCTGGGAAATGTTGAGTTCCCTGTCATTGCCATTACTCCCAGGCCCACTCTATTCCGGAGTGGTAGTACCTATTAGAGTCCCATCTATGGGTCAAATAGATCTGTTTAAAATGTATTCATATTCGATAAGAATAATTGATGCTATATTATTGTAAATTATTAGTATTAAGAATTGTTACTTGGAGCTATAATTGTTGACTAAGAATTATTATGAGTCACTTGAAATATATAACTGTGTTCAAATAATATAATATTAAATAGAAATAATTACTTGAAACGATATAATTATTTGTATTAGATAGGAATACTTGAAACTATACGACTGTGTGGAAATTATTTGTGTTTTCAATAAATGTCCGTTTGATTTGGTTTCTTTGTTTTATGGCATATTAACCTTCATGGGGTATTTAGTACCAAAGATATCCTTGTAAAAGATCAGTAGTGATACTATATAACCCATAGCTAAGGGAATAAGTGGGATCATACCTTTCTCAAGAGTATTAGTACGAAAGTGAACGCCAAAGGCGCAAGCGGAGTTCGAACTTGCTGACTACGATGTCAGAGTCTAGCATTTTCGCCACTACACCAAGGAGACTCCATGAAAATTACATGTATCAAGAATAGTTACTTGAATCTATAATGGTTTACAAAGTATTATTGCTATTTTTTACTTAAAATCATATAACTGTTCGTAAAATAACTATTATTAAATCGGGTTGGTTACGTGAAACCATATAATTATTATTATTAGACAAGAATACTTGAAACCATTCAACTGTATGCAAATTTGTGTTGAACAGGAATACTTAATATCGTGTAAGAGTATGCAAAAGACCCTTAAGAAACCGCTACAAAAAATATACAATAAACGTGATTCTCTAACGTCTAGGCATAAAATAACCCAAATTGGTTGACATGCCCTTAAAATCAATCATTCATTTAGCAGGCTTGCTGAGTTTTTCATCTCCTCGACTGGTTGCCATATCAAGGTTAAAGAGCCCAGTCTGGCCTACCATTTACGCATAACTGATGGAGGGGGGAGGAACAGATGGATTTATCTTTTTTTCTGGGGTGTATTAGCGTTATGTGAAATGCAAACAACCTTGTTCAGGAATTGAACCCAGGTAGCTAAGTCTATTTTCCACTTGCTCAGTCGGCTGGGACTGCAGAATACACCGACTGTATCTCTGCAGAGGGGTAAGACTCCCCCAACAAGTGTCCTGGATATGGCACTAAACAATCTGATGGTGAGGATCCAGTTATACTGGAGCTTTGGGAAATGCTGAGTACTCCTCCTTTGCCATCGCTCTCAGGAGTGGTAGCTCCTGATAGGTTCCAATCTATGTGTCGAATAGAACTAAACTGTAATTATGCTAAACTGACTTGTTTAAAATTAACTGTTTTTTTGCATTTAACTGTGTATAAACAAAAAAAAATGTAATTATGCTATACTGAATTGTTTGAAATTGAACTGTTTTTGAAATTTCTACTGCATACTTATGCTAAACTGAATTGTTTGAAATAGAACTGTTTTGGCATTAACTGTGTGTAAACAAAACGGTATTTATACAAAACTGAATTGTTTGAAACTTTTATCAAAATGTCTTAATTCGAAAAGGGTTGATACGCCGTAAAACAAATCAACCAATCAAACAACCAACCTTTCCCACAATGATAACCGTTACGTCTCGAACGCCTCCTTTTGAACTATGTCTACTAATTCTCGGGGAGAGATTAGACTGAAATAAAAGTACTGAAATGGATTTTCAGCAATGGCTTTTGGAAGAGAAATTTAAGATTACAACTATTACTACTACAACTATAATTACTGCAACTAGTTTAGAGATGCACTACTATTAGTGACAATGAGGTTGACTTTTAAATCGTTTGTATTATATGAGAGTTGGTTTAGATAAATGGATTTTAACAACATGTCAAATTGTCTGGGGTTATTGTATGCCTAGAGGTTAGGAAATAGATTACGTTGTACGTCAATAGTAACATTTTGTTATCAACAGTTTTGACAATGTATTAGCATCGTCGGGAATCGTGTTGTGGGGTTATATTGTATGATATTGATGAGTTTTACATTTATATTTTTCGGTATAATTTTGTTTCTCTCAAAAAAGACAGAATTTCATCTATGTTAGTATTTTCAAATAGATCTTTCTTATTGACATTGGAAAGGTGTTTTCTGGTGTGAGCAATAGGTTTACATGCAACAAGAAAGTGCTTAAGAGTGAAGGTTGTTTGACATGTTATACACCGAGGTTGTTGTTCTTGATTGAGTATAAAAGAGTGCGTAAGTCTTAAGTGACCAATGCTTAATTAAGATATAGTGACTTGTTCCTTTCTGGATTTTCTGAATGCTTAATCAAAGTGAGTTTGATTAAGTAGAGCATATTGTGAGTGTTGCTATTCCAACGTTTTTGCCATTTTATATAAATAAATCTACTAATTTCAGGTTTCAAGTCAGTATAGGGAATCTTGAATCGGGGACAAAATCTAGTGCCGATTTGGCTGCTGAGTCGCTCTTTCATGTCCTCTCTCTCTCTAATATGGCTTGGTATCCAGCTTATAAGAATCTCTTTAGAGTTGGAGATAGTATCTAATCTACACAGTAGTTTAATGATTAAGGGGTCATCTAGTTTAAAAAACTTTTTTAGCGATATTAAGACAGAAAGCAAGTATATAATAAATCTCAGGAGATTATTGTTACTGTGTGTATAAGATTTTTAGAGATTTGTTTGTCTTGTTTATAGCTGAGTCCATTTGCTTGCTTTGGTAATTTTATTTTTGTTAGGATTGTTGCTTAAGTTACTATTCATCAAGGTCTATAAGATTGTTCTGAATTTCTTTATCTACGACATGGTTAGGGAATCCATTAATAATTTGGATTTGTTTAATGTTGTTTAGTTCTTTGTAGAATTGTGGGTGGAAGGAGATAATGTTGTTTACTGAGCTATCCTGTATCTTTGTATTTACTGTGGTTGTTGAGGAGGCGGCAGTTATAACTGATGTGTTTTAATAAATATAGGTAATAAATTTATGACTGTTAGAGTAAACGAAAATATATAAAAAAGGTGGTTTTATTGATGTTTGTTTCCATTTTTCGTGGTGTAATAGTTGAAACGCTGGACTGCGGAATCGTAGTATGCGAGTTCGAACTCCAGTCGCGCTATTACGTTCACTTTCAGACAAATATTCTTGAGAAAGGCATGAACCCCCTTATCCTCCCATCTATGGGTTAAATAGTACCACTGTTGACCTTCTAAAATGATGAATTTGGAATTTAATAACTCGAGAAGCTTGATATGCCATTAAATAACAAACAAGCAAACAAGCATCTGACACAGATGCCTAGTCCTATAGTGGTGAATGTGTTTCTTAGTTGTTATCTCTATATTTTAAAACCAGCATACAAAAATTACCGACGCCGACGACATAGCGTTTCTGGCAAATGCATCCGCCTAAGCCGAAACACTTCTGCATAGTCTGGAACGAGCCGACGCAGGCATTGACCTCCATGTCAATGCACACAAAACGGAATATATGTGCATTAATCAAACAGGCGACATATCCACACTAAACGGTAGCTCTCTGAAACTAGATGACAAGTTCACCTACCTTGGAAGCAGTGTCTCATCAACCGAGACAGACATCAACACGCAACTAGCAAAGGCATGGACAGCTATCGATAAGCTATCGGTCATATGGAAGTCAGACCTGACTGGTAAAATGAAACGCAGTTTCTTCCAGGCAGCGGTCGTGTCGATACTGCTATATGGATGAACTACATGGACGCTAACTAAACGCATAGCGAAAAAGCTTGACGGCAACTACACAAGCATGCAGCGAGAAATATTGAACAAGTCCTGGAGGCAGCACCCCCCAAAGCAGCAGCTGTACGGCCACCTACCACCCATCACGAAAACTATCAAAATTAGACGAACCAGACATGCGGGACACTGCTGGGGAAGTAGGGACGAGCCCATAAATGATATACTCTTGTGGACACCTTCACATGGCCGAGCAAAGGCAGGACGACCAGCTCGAACCTACATACAGCAGCTCTGTGCAGATACAGGATGTAGTCCTGAAGACCTGCCGGAAGCAATGGACGGTGGGGAGGACTGGCGTGAGAGGGTCAGGGATATTCGTGCTGATGGCGCGACATGATGATGATATATGGTTTATGCATTCACACATGATGTCATCCAGGGGGCCTTGGGTGGTGTAATGGTTAGCAAGCTAGACTAGTAAACCTACACGAGTGAGTTCGTGTAACATACCCAGATACGGCCATGTGTGAAATGGACATATAATGTCCATAAAGATAGAACATAGGAATCTCGAAATTCAAAAAACACGTAACGACTTCTCCGTTCAGGTACGAAACTTTTTATTGCCTTTGAGTTTAAAGGTTCTTCGACATAAGGAGAGAGAGAGGCACAATCTTTCTATTATGGCTTTTTCATCTGCTCCCCACCAAACACGTGTGGCACCCGCCACAAAGGTCTCCGCGAGCAAGCGAAAGTCAACCGTCTCGTTCGGGGTCCAGTCTCAACTCTACTGACCTTTTTAAATCTCCCAAAATCCTCCGCGCGCTTCCGGTACGTGACGTCATTCGCACTCGCTAACCTCCGTTTCCCATCTGGGCTATTGTGACATCTCTGAGTGACACGTCCGCTCCGCCCGCGCGCGCGTGAACACCTGTGTTAATGTTGCGCATAAGTAACCCATGCACTGAGCCGAAAGGTTCTCAGCCTAACTAAACCCAAAGGCATAAACCGAAATCCCTCGGAGCTTAATGGGTGCCCCATTCATACGGCTTTTTGCTACATCTAAGCAAAAAGCTTAGTAAATTACAACCACATGACGTCACCCATACTTGATGAATACGTCCACTTAAATATTCTTTGTTCACTAAATCAATCTAGTACTCCACAAAACAGGTGTATCCTAATCCTCTACAATGACTAAAGATATTCTTAGTATTTTTCATTTTATTGGTATTGTTATTGTATATTTTCTAGGCTTTTCTCCTTGTATTAAGTATGAAATATAGAGAGTAGTTTAAGAGATCGAAATAATACCAGAAGAATCATACTATTCAAAAACTCAATTACCAAAAACATCAATAATACACTACACGCCTCAGACATACAAATTGGCTACAGCACATGGAAAACTATAAACGATATAAAAGTAAAGTTGGCGACCATAGTCGAGGGTGACCCGAAGGTTCCCTTTTCGATAGCTACTAAACCAAGGTGTAGGGGAGGGCGCTACTCCTTCCCTGGATTGCTCCACTTTACCCTTGATCCGTACCTTATAATGCACAAACAATTCTGGTACATCAAGTACCATTTTTTGAGTCTTTGGTATGACTCGACCTGGGATTGAACCCTGGTCTCCCGGGCCATTGGCGAACACTCTAACCGCTTGGCCAATAAACGATATAATGAACAAAAAAGTAAATAAAAACAAAAACCCCACCAGGAAGCAAGAGTTTATTCAATCAAATGTATAACTTGTAATAAACCATATTTTGGAGAAAAATCCAGACCTCTCAAAAAGAGGATTTATGGACACAAACAAGCTCTCTTAATAAACGACACTAGCTATGCCTTAAACCTGAACAGAAATAAAGAAAAAACATAATTTTCATCGAAAGGGAGTAAAAATCATAAAACATATGTCCAATAAAAAGAAATGATTCGGTATAGAATCGGCAATTATTCTTCTAACCGAAACAATAGTACAAGGTCTGGAAAACTTCCTTTATCTCCAACATTGGCTCAATTGATCATCACAGAACATAACATTAACCAACATTTACATAAAATCAAACACAAACGCTACATTGTTACCAACAACAACACAACATAAAAAAAAAGTTCCTTTTTCACTCTTACCGTTGAAAATGCTATGTAATATAACCAAACATGTTCGATAAAAAATAAACATCTTTCATCAAAAAATCTTTCATTGATACTATACAACATACTGTCGGAAATATATATTTCCATATTATACACACACACACACACACACACACACACATATATATATATAGATATATAAACATTACTAATCTTTTTGTGATTATATATATGTATATAAAGTAAAGTAAAGTAGGTGACCTCAGTCGAGGGTGACCTGAAGGCTCCCTTTACGATAGCTACTACACCAAGGTGTACGGAAGGGCGCTACTCTTTTCCCTGGATTGCTCCACCTTACTCTTGATCCGTACCTGGTAGTGCTGAGTGTTAAGCAAGTACCATTTTTTTGAGTCTTTGGTATGACTCGACCTGGGGTTGAACCCTGGTCTCCCGAACTATTGGCGAATACTCTACTTATTTGGCCATATATATATATAATTATTATATTTTTATATATATCTATTATATTATATTTATTATATCGTTTATATCGTTTATATATATATATATATATATATATATATATATATATATAATTAAAGATTAGTCAAGTTTATCGTTTCTTTTAATTTAGATAAACTAAATATGGGCAAATGTATTAAAAACAACGTAAGAAATTATAAATATAAACATACGATAAACGCGATTTCCTAACATCTAGGCATGAAATAATTTTCCAAATCGTTACGATCAATCAATCTATCAATCAATCATTTAGGATATTTTAGATAATTTTGGACTATTGCGAAAAAAAAGCTGAAAGAAATAAATAGAAAGGTTTATCAATAATTGCTTTAAAATAGAAAATTGAAGACTTCTACTACTCCGACTACTACTACTTTGACAAACCAAATTTTAACATAAAATTAAAAAAAGAAATTTTTCTTTACTTACCAAACCCCCACAAAGGGTCAAAGCTGCCACTGTATTGTTATTTTCCATAACATTCCCTGAATAGTAACAGTCATTATCCACTGTTTCTGTGATTGTTCCGCTTTCAATATTCTCAGTGTGCGAACGGTTGACTGAGGGGGGCCACCGCCGGTAGATCTTGAACCCAGGAGAAAGAAAGTCACGGTTGCGTGATAGTTTCAGATGGAAATGGTTGACCGTTCCGCTTATGTTGATGAAAATGTGATCCTCTTGTGTCTGTCTTCGCACCCGTTTGTAACGTGCTTGTTTGCCCATCCATCGGTCAAGTAAGTGACCTTTGCGATCCAATGCCATTGCGTAGACTACCTCGTATTCTGAATGGAAAGGAAGGGTCAAAAAAAGAAATTGTCAGTTTTTTTTTAAATTATTATTTTTTTTACTGTTACTCATATTGTAAAGTGTATACGTAGAAAAAATTCCAAGACAATGAAATTAGGATATTGAGAAAGTATTTTTGTAAGTCCGAGAAGCAAAAAATCTTTTAAAAACATTTTCGACATTAATGTTTATAGCGACCAAGTCTCATTGTAAAACAATTCTTTTATTTCATTAAAGCATCTTGAATTTTGAGTGAAGTACGCAAAGAATTTCAGAGGTGTAAAATTCACTGGATTAGATGTGTTCGATTTTATGGCACATCAACCATTGTTAGAAATCTTATGTAAAATCCGATTTTTACATATATATTAGATATATAGGATTTGTCACTAACGATTCAATTAAATATCAATCATTTGTTTACACAGCTAAATGAGCCAACAGTTCTATTTCAAATAATTCAATTTAGCATGAGTCAACAAATTCAAATGGTTCCAAGTATTGATATGTATCACTAACAATTCAATTAAACATCAATCATTTGTTTACACAGTTAAATGAGCCAACAGTTCTATTTCTAAGAATTCAATTTAGCATGAGTCAACAAATTCAAATGGTTCCAAGTATTGATATGTATCACTAACAATTCAATTAAACATCAGTCATTTATTTCCACACAGTTAAATGATCAAACAGTTCTATTTCAAGCAATTCAATTTAGCATCAGTCATTTGTTTGTAAAGACTTTAAATGTAAAACAGTTCTATTTGAACCATAGATTAGACCCTATCAGATGTTACAAGAGTGGGCCTGGGAGCGATGGCAATGAAGGGGTACTCCACATTCCCCAAACCTCCAGCATTACAGGAGCCTCGCCATCAGATTGCTTAATAGCATATGTTGGGGGGGTCTTACACCTCTGCAGAGATGCAGTCGGTGTATTCAACTACCCCAGCCAACTAGGCTGGTTAATACCTAAGAATTTCTGAGGTGCTTTGACCAAAGTAAAACTCACTGGATTAAATGTGTTTGTATTTAACCCACCTGTCCCGGGCAAGATGTAACACAAGGTCAATTTTTAAGAGGAATACTGCTGGGTTTTTTAAGGGGGTTCATACCTATCCCAAGAGTATGAGTTGGGAAATTAATATAATAGCGAAACTGGAGTTCGAACTACTGTGTAGTAGCCCATCATGTTAGCCACTATGCCATGGGGACTCTCTCCGGGATATTTTCTTGTTTTTTAACTAAAGACATATTTTTTTGAGAAACAAGGTTACTTACCCTGTTCCTAAGCTCAAAGTTTAAAACAGTTTAGTTATAATGCCGATGCAAGCCTCCTCAATCCGAAATATTTGCCCCCACCAACGATTGTCTCGATATAACACTAAACAATCAGAAGGTGGGGATCCAGTAATGCTGGAGCTTTGGGGATTGCGGAGTACATCCTTCATTCCACTCTGGCCCGGAGTGGTAGGACCTGATAGGGTCCTATCTATGGGTCAAATAGAACTAAACCGCGTACTTATGCTAAACTGAACTGTTTGAAATAGAACTGTTTTTGAATAGAACTAAACTGAGTACTTATGCTAAACTGAATTGTTTGAAGTGGAAATATATTTGACATTGAAATTGCGTACTTATGCAAAACTGAATTGTTTGAAATAGAACTGTTTTGTCATTTAACTGAACTGTTTTAACAATTAACTGTTTGTAAACAAAAACAGTACTTATACTGAAGTGAATTATTTGAAATTTAATTCGGCGTTAAATGACACGAAAAGGGTTGATACGCCGTAGTACAAAACAACCAACCAACCAATCAAATATTTGACAATATCAACTGATTTCAAATCAACTGATAATATATAAAGTGGGCTAAACTGTTTTGGCAAAATTATTGAATATTGTTTTAAAAGCGCGTGCCTAATATTAAGAACGATTTAAAACCCTAAAAATATTTAAAATCCTAAAAAAGGCGCGCGTGTGTGTGTGTGTGTGGGGGGGCATAAAACATTTTTTAAAATTCATTTATTTATTGATTTTTTTTTATGTGTTTTCTTCCTCGCTTCACGGCTTTTCCTTTGGTCACCATCCCATTCTTACATTCATCTCGTACAAACTCTATTGTAACTGATACAATTTTCTGAAGAGAAGCGACCGAAACAAAGGATCCGCCCCCTTCTTTTTAGGATTTTAATTCATTCTTAATACTATGCACACGCTTTTTAAAGCAATATTTAGATTCTGTACCTTCCACAAGCTTTCATTATTATTACTATGCCTAAGGTGAGTCAAAACGTTTGCAATATTTGCTTACAAGCTAGTTTCCGGAATCAGCTTCAGGAACATGAAGGATCGAACTGATGCCACACCCAGCAGATAGTCCGAAACGAGTTCCCTCAAGTTATTACTTTATACGATTTATAGCTCACTTCCTCTTTCAAGACACTTCAATTGTGAAGAGGTAGTGGAAGCTTCAGCGAAGGAGTTCGTCTCGAAGGACAAGAGGAGGTATCTGAGTGGGGTCTAGGAGAAAGGTGGCTTGAATGTTAGTCTGCTTTTGTTGATAACTTGAAGAATAAAGCAAATAAGTTAACAAAATATTGTAAACACTATGACTTACCCTAATATTTTACTTATAGCGAAAAACCACTCTTCCATAACAAATTGATTTGCCTTTACCGTTACAGCAACATGAAAACTCCACACCACTATATATATATATATATATATATATATATATATATATATATCATATTTAATTTTCTATTTAATGTTATTACTAGTGTGTCGATCAGCCCTTGAATTACAGGTGTGAAATTAGCAATTTATGGAATTCATTTTGGAAGCCAAAGGTTGCTGCCAGTCTTGACCAATATGCCTCAATTTTAACCTTACAAAATTATTAGTCGTGCCAATTTCTGCCTTAACATTTATTTTTCAAGTTGCCATGTTTAATTCGGGTTCAGTGGGTCTGTATATTCTTTAGAATAAGGGAAAGAAAGTTTGTAGAGAAGTGTAAAGGAGAAGGTCTCAAAGAAAAGTAAGCTGTCGTTGGATTGTAAAAAACTAAAACTGAACCGGAAGTGTTGTAAAAATTGCCATTGGTCATTCAAGTAGGATTCCATTTATTCTAACATATTGCTCAACAAAATTACAGCAGACATTAGGGTATAACCCTGACCTTTATCCGTGTAATGACCCTTGTTATTGCAATGAGAAAATGCTGCCAAGAGGACGAATTTCTCGCCAGCAAGCATAATATGTATTCTTTAAACTGTCTATTCCAAAGAGATGACGGTGTTCCCATGGCGTAGTGGCTAATGTACTGAACTGCAACCTCTAAGTAAACGAGTTCGAAATCCAGTCGTGCTATTACGTTCACTTTCAGACTAATACCTTTAGGAAAGGCATGAACCCTCTTATCCCATTAGCTATGGGTTAAATTCTACTGTTCTTCTTCAAGGATGGCTTAGGCATTAAATAACCCACGAAGTTTGATATGCCATTATACAAAGAAACCAAACCAAACTAAACTAAACCAATCCCAAAGACAGGCATGTTATATTTCAGTTGGCGGCACTGTGGCGATAGACCGTTAGGGGTTATAAGTGTTGGTGTGGGAGGAGCAGGATAAAGGAGTGCCAAGAGGTAACGAAGATAGGAAGTGAGGTATGAGCAGAAAAAATAAGCGAGGAAAAAAGTAGGCTGGATGGACGACAGATAAGAGGTGATTGTATAAGTGACAAGGAAATGACGAAAAAAGGTTGCTGGTGATAATGGCCATGATTTTTTTGGTAGGGTAGCGAGGAGCTAAAATAACAGGTGATTTGGCCAACAGACACATAGATGGCACTATACAGCGTGTAATTTCTGATAATTACTGGTACTGCTCCTTTCACGAACAAACAATCATAAAAAATAATTCCTTCACGCACACATGCTCATAAAATTAACTCGCATGCATAAAGACCAAAAAGACACACACACACACGCACACGCACACACACACATACTCACTCACACACATATATTTATAGATAAAGGGACGCACGTTAAATACAGATACTACATGCACAAGCACACATACACATATACATATGTACACAAGAAAGCCACACACACACACACACACACACACACACACACACACACACACATGTATACTGTTAACCGAGTTCAAATCCTACCCAGTCGGTTGTGGCTCTAGAATAAACCGACTGCATCTCTGCAAAGGGGTAAGATTCCTCCCAACGAATGTCCTTGAAATGACAAGAAATCTGATGGTGAGATTCTAGTCTTGGAGCTTTGGGGAATGTAGAGTACCCCTTAATTGCCATTACTCCCTGGTCCACCCTGACTCTGAGTGGTAAAACCTGATTGATTCCTATCTATGGGTCAAAAAGAACTGTTCGACATTTAAAGTGTGCGTAAAGAAATGACTGATGTTTAATTGAATTGTGAATGATATATAGCAATTCTTGGAACCATTTAAAAGTGTGTAAATGAATGAGTAATGTTAAATATAATAATTAGTGCTTAATAGCAATATTGTAACCACTTCACTGTCTGCAAACAAATAATTAATATTGAATAGAATTAGTAGTGTTAGATGGCAATAATTGAAACTAACTGTGTGCAGACAAATGATTAATAGTAAACAGAATTATTCGTATTAAAAAGAAATATTTGAAACCATCTAACTGAATGCAAAAAGAAAATGAGCTCTGGCTCATTTAAAAATGTTATCAACAAAATGTGTTTAGAAATCATATAGTTAATATACGTATAAACAGGATTTGACATTAAATAACCTATGAGGATTGATATGCCATAATGGAATACTTGATACCTGAGTTCAAATTCTTGACGTGGCTGTTTGCATTGCAACTAGCGCTAATACTCTTGGGGAAAGTATGCATCCAGCTACTCTCTCTTCAGGTATGAGTAAATAATAGGGTAGACTGACTCTTTAATCTTGGTATAACAAAACCAATATAGGAGAGAAAACTGAGTTAAAACCTGTTAACCTTATGTCAAATTGAGTTGTTAGTCTTTAGTATTGTTACATATATGAGACCATTTAAATAAGCTCTAGTTCGTTTAAAAATAATATCATCTATGAAATATTCGCTTAAAAAACAGGGTTTGGCAATAAATTACTGTTATGGTGATATACCCCTTAGTATCACTGCATGGACCATCTCCGACACTATAAATAGTGACTGCCTCGATAAACGAGTCAAGCGAGTTTAGTCAGTTACCGGTAACCGTTTCTGTATGTATTTCCGCAAATATATACTGCTGTAAACATTACATCTCTTTGTGCTATTCATTTCAGGCCCTTCAAGACCCAAATAGTTACCCACTCGGGTTGATATGGCATAAAAAACAACCAACCAAATAGCCATAATTGTAATCTATCTCTAACGTCCATCGACTCTGGCAATTCCTCTAGAGAGCATCCGGTGTTCGTATAAAGCTGTTGTATCGAAGTATTTGCAGGACAGACAACACTGATGCGTCCATGTATAGGGGTCCATTGTATAACACTAATTATGAGTTCGTCCTTACTTCACGAGTATTGCCTAGTATAAAGAAATTTAAGGAGGATTAAAATTTGCTATATAAAAGAAAATTAAAGAGAATAAAGTTTAATATGTAGGAAATGACACAAAAGCCAAGTTTAGTATTCAACTGGGTAATGTTTTTTAGGAGGCTTTAGTGTGTAATTCAAAACGGTAAGTTCTGCAGCTTTCTCGTTCATATTCTGATTCGAAAAGATAACACAGACAATAAAATTTTTAAAAAGGAATTTTATACAAAAGAAACAAGATAGAAAAAGGATAGAAAGGATAAAGTGTTGCAAATTTTAGTGGAATTTGCGGGAAACTATCAGAGAGAGTGTTCGGGGAACGAGGTTTTTTGAATCTGAGTATTTTTCTTTTCTTTTTAGTTTTGTCGAAATGTTTCAGCTTTCATTTAATTTCGAGTCTTCTTTAAAGTTCTTTTTAGAATTAACGGTTGAATTTCCTTTCAGTTGTTTAACTTGGGAGAATTTCAGCCGTTGACTTTCGTTTAATTTTACTTCTTGCCTGTTTGAACTTATCGGCTGTTCAAGAACAATTGACGAAACTTTTCTGCTGGCTATTTTTCCTGCTTTCCAGTTTGGTCCCCGAATTCGTACTTTCGTTTGATTTTGGTTTTATTTCTTGGGAAGCTTCTTGCCTTTACAGTTTGAAATATTTATCGGTTATTCAAGAAGCGAGTGACGAAACCCTTCAGCTGGCTTAAGTTTTCATCCCTTTACAGTTAGTCCCTGAATTCGTACTGAGGGTCCCAATAGTAGTTCTCGACAAATTATGGGAGTAGCTTTTTGGTGTCGTATTGTCTAGGATTACTTCTCCCTTTTCCACTCTGGCCAAATCAAGTGCCTCACGTGGTCGGCTCGATTTTTTTCTTAGAAATAAATTTTTATAAGTATATATTAGCCGTCTTACGAGGATGGTTTGTGATATCGGAGGCAGTTGGCAGTACAGCAGCTGTTTTGTGGAGTGTTATAAATGTATATATTTGTAAAAGCCACATACGTACATACACACATACGTATATACATATATATACACAAAAAAAAAACCGCACATAAAAACGAATGTAAACACACAGACACACACATACCTATATGAATATATAAGCAAATAACAACACACATACACACACATATATAAATACATACATACATATATATGTGTGTGTGCGTGTGGAGGTGTGTGTGTGTGTGTGTAAGTATGTAGCTGTGGACTCTGATTACTACTACAATTACACCATAAATACTATGCATACATTTTTTATCACACATGGTAGACTGAGAAACATTTACACTTACTGAACCCACTGACATTGCTGCACTCATAGGCCAGGTTAGAGTCATTGGCTCATTTAGTAAAGACTATACTTCGTCATTTATTGACTTCCGGGTTCTATACTTATATATTTAAAGATAGATTTTTAAAAAATTTATGACAGTTACGGTCTAGGCCCCTCGGGTGGTGTAATCATATTTACTAATCCCTCTACTCGGGCAGGATATGACACAAGGTCAATTTTTAAGCGGAGTTTAACAGGTTTTGAATTCAGAGTTTTCCTTCTCCTAGATTAGTTGCCTCATCAAGGCTGAAGAACCTAGTCTGTCCTACTATTTACCCATAGCTGGAGGGAGAATAATTGGATTCGTACCTTTCCCAAGGGTATTAGTGCTATGTGAAATGCTATCAGTCTCGTCCAGGATTTGAACTCTTGTCGCTGTGTCCATTTCCTAACCATTACACCACAGGCACGGGTGGTGTAATGGTTAGACTATCACACCTTAACGAGTGAGTTCAAGTCTCATTGGGGGCCCCATTTATTCGTATGTGGCACATCTAAGGAAAATATTTAGTAAATTATTATGGAAGTGCATCCATATAGCAGTATCGAAGAAGCTAGACGGCAATTACACAAGAATGCTGCGAGCAATCTTGAACAAGTCCTGGCGGCAACACCCCACAGACACCAACTGTACGGCTACCTGTCTCCTATCACGAAAACTATTCAAGTTAGATGAACCAGACATGCTGGAAACTGCTGGAGAAGCAGGGACGAACTCATAAGTGATGTACTCTTATGGACCCCCACACATGGCCGTGCAAAAGCAGGATGACCAGCACGAACATACATTCAGCAACTATGTAAGGATACGGGATGTTTTCCAGAAGACCTGCCTGAGGCGATGAACGATAGGGAAAAGTGGCGAGAGAGGGTCAGGGATATCCGTGCTACCAGCACGACATGATGATGATGATGATTATGGAAGTCGCGGTATATATTTTTGACGCTTATCGTATGCATTTTTAGCATTCACGGTATACATTTTGACATAATCGGAATACGTTTTTGTTGAGAAAGAATTGAAGTTTATAAATGCAACTGATAATCCCCTCAGTTTATTGTGAATCAGTAAAAAATGGAGAATTTTCTCCGGACGGGAAAAAAATAATTTTTCTAGAAGAGAAAAGAATTGCTGTTTTGTTTCGAAGAAAATTTTCCCTTTTCGCTATAAAATTTACTTTTCAGAAGTTCTTTTTGTTTGAGAAAATTTCGGAACTTTGAACTATAGTATGCCCTTTTTCAAAATCTCGAGTAGTTATCCTTGCAGAAAACAACTACTCCAGCATCAGAGAACGTAACATGATTTCGAAACCAATTTTCTAAATTACAGTCGTTAATATATATATGTATATATATAGCAGTGTTGGTTGTCGCTAAATCACTTTGTGGGTTTGTGCCGAACCAAGTGCAATTTAATATGGAGAGTGCTCAATATCTAGGATAGAGCTATCATATAATTATGATAAATAAATACATATTAGATTTATACATATAATGCCATGGAATTTAGTCTGCAACATCAGGGTTTCATGGAGTTTTTACAAAACAATCATCAGGCAGTTAACAAAATGAAAAAAAAATTCATTTTGTTAACTGCCTGATGATTGTTGTTTTGTAAAAACTCCATGAAACACAGTGCTCGCAGACTAAATTCCATGGCATCAAATACATAAATCTAATATATATATATATATATATATTAGATTTATATATATATATAGATAGATATATATATATATTAAAATGAATCGGTCTGCGAGTGAATTTGGTATTTAAGATCTTATTTTTAATAAATCTGCTCTACACGTGTTTCAGATTTTATAGTCGTCTACGGGATGTTAATAATGGTTAGGACAATCATTCTGCCTTTTTTTTTATTTTGGCAGTGATTGTTTTGATAAGATAGTATATGTACCGCCGAATTTCAATTCCTGGATATGTATCAGGGAATGTCCCGTTGGAGTTAATTGTCCGTGAAAACCTTTGGTCTCTGCAGATAATTTTTTCCTCTATACTCTGTGTGTGTGTGTATCATATATTTTTTTTTAATTGTTGTCATTTCCTTTTTTCTCTTGAGTTGAATGTGGGGTTGTATGTGTATGTGTGTGTTTGTGAAGTTTGGCTATGTTTAATGTAGGGTTAAATTTATCTATGAATTTTTTTTCATTTTGGAGTATATACATGAACTGTTTCTCTTGAAATTTCTCTTGTAAAGACGAAACTTTATTTTCACAGTATGTCGCAGTATTTCTGAACATAAATTCATG
>OY757934.1:55746803-55781803 GCA_963585895.1 Sepioteuthis lessoniana | reverse complement strand
CCTGTTCGGGTTCTTTATAGGAACACCGATTTTATCACAAGCTCATTACGTTCCTACATAAATTAGCTTATTTAATTCAGTGATGTTGTCTGTTGGGATATTTGGTGATAATTTGTCTACTTTTCGGTTTCTACTTTGACTGTTTCTTGTCTAGGTTCCTGGGGGATTGTTCTTGTAATATTTTTAATTATGATTTTCTTTAGTAATTTTACATTTATATTATCATCTTCTGTTAACATATCATAGTATTGGGGTGTGCAGATTGATTGTTTGGGTTTATGGCATATCAAATTTTGTAGGTTATTTAAGGCCAAATCCATGTTTATACAAATAATCAGTTCTATTTTAAACAATTCAGTTTAACATGAGTACACAGTTTAATTGTCAAAAACATTTCTATTTGGAGCTGCTCAGTTTAATCAAACAGTTCTATTTCAAACAATTCAGTTTTGTATGAGTATAGTTTTTGTCAAAACAGTTCTATTTCAAACAAGTCAGTTTAGCATAAGTACTTAGTTTAATTCTATTTGACCCATAGACATAGCCCTATCAGATGCTACCACTTCGGGCCCAGAGAGGACCTGGGAGCGATGTCAATGATGGGGTACTCTGCATTCCTCAAAGCATCAGCATCACTGAAACCTCACCATCAGATAGTTTAGATTCATATATAGGGCACTCGTAGGTGGGGGTCTAGCCCTTCTACAGAGAAGCAGTCTGTGTATTCTAAAAGTCCAGCCGAATGGGCAATGGGGTGTGTAGAGTTTAGGTTTCCATTATTTAGCATTTTAATTCGGTTAAGGGTTATTGTTTTTCAGTATTTAGCGTTTCGGTTCGTGAAGGAGACGTCTTGTTAACTGTTATGGTACCCAACCTGCGGTCGGTAATGAAGTCTTCCGTGACTATTAAAACTGGGCTCTATACTTATTCTCGGCGAACACTTGGCAGTCCGACTGACTTCTAACACTTTGTACATAGGTTGTATTATACTTCGTTAATATATTTTGTTCCGCGCAAACCCGAGTTATGTTATTCTTCCGGGCCCTTTACTGATCCAGAACATTAACATTCTTTCATTATTTATTTGTTGACGTATTTCTAGTATCAGAAGGTCAGAAAACCAATCTATCTTTAATATCAGTCTATCTTGGTCAGCAAACCTTTGGCTTGTTGTTTACTTGCGGATACTGTTAAAATTTCTATCATTCTTTTCCCATACCTTCTTTTTCTGTAGGATTGCTCTTAAGATAACAGTAAAGTACACACTTGTTATCTTCCCTAGTTAATTTTTTCCATTATTGTCTATGAGTTGAGTACTTATTTAGTCATTCTTTGTGTACCAAAAATTTGAACTGCCAACATTCGCAGGACGACAATCAGGTTTCCCCAGGCTGGCTATCAAGGGTCACCTGCAGATCATGATACCCAGAGCTGTTGTCTGGGTCCCATGTTTAATCAGGTTCGGGTTTGTCATTTTCATGGTTACATTGTTACTATACAACCCAGGGGTTGTTTATTATTTGTGCTCCTGTCACAATTGGGACCAAGTACTCTTACAAGTGAGAGGACATTTACATGTGTCAGAAAAAAATTCAAATCGTTTTGAATTTACTTAACTTAGTTCAGCTTTTTTGAGAACTATTCCTTCTTTATATTCATTTTCTAAGCTGCTTAGATTGGCTTATAGCTGATATTCCTTTGTTATTTAACCCTAGTAATTTGTGGTATTCGTTTCTTATGGTCTTTGCTCAGCGTTTCAAGTATTCTACATATTTGCACCATCCCTATCTGCTATTTATTATTGTCTATTTGCCATAACAGTTCTTCTTCTTATCATTATTCTAATTATTATTATTTACTCCTTTAGAGTTTTTCACATCAGTGTTAGCTGATGGTTTTTCACTGGAGTTTGAGTGACAGCAAGTTCTCCTCAAGTGTCCAGGACTCGCCTCAGGATTCTGTCTGTTCTTAGCAATGCTGTCGTTTGGATAGTCTCTACTCGTCCGCCAACTTCCAAGTCCTCCAGGCCTTTTAATAATCCTTTAGTTATTGTGCCTAAAGGACCAATCACAATTGGCACAATCGTTACTTTCATGTTCCACTGCTTTTTCAATTCCCTAGCAAGGTCGAAGTACTTATCCTAATTTTCATTTTCCTTCAGATTTATTCTATAGTCCGCCGGGACAGCAAAATCGACAATTTTGCAAGTTCTCTTTTTTTTTTTGTTGATTATTATAAGGTCTGGTCTTCTGGCCGGGATTAGGTGATCCGTTTGTATGTTAAAGTCCCATAGGAGTTTATGCGTGTCATTTTCTCGGACAGGTGTTGGGTTGTGCATATACCATTTGTTAGTATGGTCAAATTTTAATTTCTTGCACATTTCCCAGTGGATCACCTTGCCGACCCATTCGTGTCTCGCTCTATACTCCTTCAGTGCTAATTTGCTGCATTCTCTTATTATGTGATTGATCGTTTCGTCTCTGTCACCGCATAGCCTACATTTACTATTTTGTTGCGTCTTATCTATTCTCGCTTTGATATGATTGGTTCTTAGGGCGTTGTCCTGTGCTGCTATTATTATTGTTATTCTTTACTCTTTTCGAATTTTTCACACTAGCTTTAGCCGATGGTTTCTCATTGGACTTTGAGCGACAGCAAGTCTCCTCAAGTTTCCAGGACTCTTCTCTGTATTTTGGCCGATCTTAATAAAGTTGTAGTTTGGATGGTCTTATTTCCACTCGTCCTCTTATTTCCATGTCTTCCAGTCTCTTTATCAGTCGTTTGGTGATAGTAACGAGTGCACAAATTGCATGTTCCACAGTTTTTTCAATTATCTAGCATGGTCCGGGTACTTATTCTTTTCGATTTCTTTCAATCTAACTCTGTGGTTATCCGAGACAGCAAGTTCACAATTCTGCAAGTTCTCTTTCTCTTTTATTTGATTATTACAAGGTATGGTCATCTGGCTGAGATTAGGTGATCCGTCCGTTCTCAAAATTCCAGAGAAGTTTGTGTGTCTCGTTCTCCGGTACAGATTCTGGGTTGTGCATATATCACTTGTTCGTAGAGTAAAATTTCAATTTCTTGCACAATTACCACTGGATCACCTTGTCCACCTAGTTGTATATAGTATTATACTTTTTCTGCGCTAATTTACTGCTTTCGCTTATTATGTGATTGATCGTTTCATCTTTATCACTACATAACCTACACCAGCTGTTTTGTTGCGTCTCATCTGTTCTTGGTTTGGTAAGATTGGTTCTGATGGCGTTGTTTTGAGCTGCTATTAGAAAAAAATCAGTGTCTCTCATAAACGTTCTCTTTCTTAGTCACATCCGTGTTTTCTCGTGTGTTGTCAAATGTTAGTCACTTAAAATGTCCATGCAGTTGTTTATCTTCTCATTTTTGTTTCCTGGTTACTTCCGTTCTGTTTCTCCTCGTGTTGTTAGTATTGTTTCTGGTGGCTGTAATCAGTCTTCCACCGCGCTTTTTTATGTAGTCTTTGAGTCGTTATATCGATGCGTCAATGCTATCTTCAATGCTACTAAGTCATCTTCCTCCTTCTTTTCTAGACACATATAGTCTGTCAACGTCATCTCCGGGATGTAAGACCTTATATATGTTCATTAGTTTTCTTGTTTCCAGGTCCGTTTCTTAAAGTTTCTGTTTGCTCCAATTTATTATCATTACTTGTCTTTTAAGTGTTCTTCACACCAGCATTAGATGATAGTTTTTCATTGGAGTTTGAGTGACAGCAAGTCTTCTCAAGTCTTCTGGACTCTTCTCAGTATTTTGGCCGATCTCAACAATACTGTAGTTTGGATGGTCATCATTCGTCCTCTTATTTTCACGTCCTCTAGTACCTGTATTATTATTATTATTTGCTAATAAGAGTTTTTCGCATCAGCGTTAGCTGATGGTCTTTTACTGGAGTTTGAGTGACAGAAAGTCTCCAGGACTCTTCTCAGTATTCTGACCGTTTTCAATAATGCTGTACTTTGGATGGTTTCTACTCGTACGCCAACTTCCAAGTCCTCCAGCTCCTTTAATAATCCTTTAGTTACTGTACCAAAAGCACCAATCACAAATGGTATAATTGTCATCTTAATGTTCCATAGTTTTTTCAATTCTCTAGAAAGTTCGAGGTACTTATCCTTCTTTTCACATTCTTTTAGTTTTATTCTGTGGTCAGTCGGCTTGCGAGTTTTTTCGCATCAGCGTTAGCTGGTGGTTTTTCACTGGAGTCTGAATGATACCAAATCCTCTCAATTCTTCAGGACTTTTCTCAGTATTCGAACCTATCTTAAGTTGTAACAAGGATGGTCTCGATTTTTTTTTCTGGTGTTCAATTTCTCCACTCTTTGGGGGCCCGTTCCAAACGCAGCATCTACGGTTTCTATCACCTCGTATTTCACAGCTTTAAAAAAATCTTAGGTTAGGTCCAAGTACTCTTCCCGCTTTGTTTCATTTTCACTGTGATCCATCGGGACTACAAAATCCACCATCTGACAAGTTCTTCTTCTTCTTCTTCTTCTTCTTCTTCTTCTTCTTCTTCTTCTTCTTCTTCTTCTTCTTCTTCTTTATAATAATAATAATAATATTGTAAATAATTTCTCGCCATTATATGATGATTACTTTTCCTTAAATTGTACAGAGGAAATCATTAAAATCAAGTGAAAACTTAAGCTCGTCAAAAGTAATTAGAATATTGCTTGACAATGCTTCATCTAAAAATCAGAAAAAGTAAAAGACGCTACTAATATTCATTAGTGTCAAAAATATTACTAATAACTCCTTGGAGACTTACAGAAGCAAACAAAAAGAATCATATGTAAATAATTTTATTGTTACAATCGTTGTGGTATCGATCTGTTGTTGTGGAATCAGACTAATAGCAAAGTATTCACACCCAGTAAGTGTCAAGTCTTAAAAAGAAACGAAAAGAATATAATTCTTGGAAATCCCTCGGGGTAACTAAAATCCCAGGGCGTCAATTTGATTCTGAAATCTGTTTGGTGCAGTCTGCATGATGCGTATATTTTAGAAATGGGTTAACAATGCTCGAAGAGAAGAACTTGTGGTTTTGTTTGGTTTCTCTGCTTAATAACATATCAACCTTCGTGGGTAAGTTTATTTCATAGGAAGCGCTCATGGTGTAATGGAGGAAATGGACACGACGACCAGAGTTCAAATCCCGGGCGATCCTGTTTGGATTTTCACATAGGGCTTTTACCTTTGGGAAAGATATGAATCTAACTATATTCCCTTCATCCATGAGTAAAATAGTCGGGCAAACACGACTTTTTAGTCTTGTTGTGGCAACCAGTCTTGGAAAGGAAAGCTCTGAATTCAAATCTGTTAATATCTGCAAAAAATTGACCTTGTGTCGCAACCTGCTGTTGCGGAGGAGTTGTTTAATACATACTACTATGTCACAGACCAGCATGTTAGCCATTAAACTATAGGGACCTTTACTTCCCGCAATATTTTGGGGATATCATTCTCTTTGACAGTATCTGGCTCCAAAATGTCTCGCTATTCTTGAAGGTGATGAAAAACTCAGCTTCCTGATTTAGTCACAACGAATGTAGCCATTTCTTTTTTGTTTGGTCTGGGTAAACCAGGTTACAGAGAAAAACAAAAATAAAATTAAAAAAGCGAAAAAAGAAAGAAAGAAAGAAAGAA
Source organism: Sepioteuthis lessoniana (assembly GCA_963585895.1). Taxonomy (NCBI): domain Eukaryota; kingdom Metazoa; phylum Mollusca; class Cephalopoda; order Myopsida; family Loliginidae; genus Sepioteuthis; species Sepioteuthis lessoniana. The sequence goes on along the minus strand of OY757934.1, from coordinate 55,776,118 downwards.
AGAAAGAAAGAAAGAAAGAAAGAAAAGATCAATCGAACGGGGCGTGAGGATTTGGCCATGTGATCAGTTCAGTACCTTAGCCTCTACGCTACAGGAATCTCTGACCCCTTGTGTCCCCCCAAGAGGGATCTTCCTCCGCCCTTTGTTGAGTGTATGCTTGTGAGTGTGCATGTGTGTATGTGTGTGTGTGTGTGTGTGAGAGAGAGAGAGAGGTGTTTGGTTGTTTGATGTGGATTTTCTTAAGTACGGAATCAAGCAGAAAAATAAACATTTGTAGTCAAATATTAATCTTTTTCAAGTTTGTCACAAGACCAGAAGTGAGGGGCAACCAGTTAGAATCGTCCTCGGCAACCATTGCAGCATGTGAGGCATATATTCAATTAAAGTGGTTTCATCCAATCTTATAAGTAAATGATTTCAAAATATTGACCTGAATGGATATATTATGGATGTATGGTTTTGATAAATGTTAAAAAATGGAAAACTATTCAAAAGGGTCAGAAAGGGGAGTTTCCGTATGGCAATGGCTAACGACCTGAACTGCGTCTTTGAAGTAACAGGGTTCGAATTCCAGTCGTGCTTATACATTCACTTTCGGACTTATAGCGTTGGGAAAGGTATGGGCTCCCTTTATCCTCTCAGCTATGAGTTAAATAGTATTATTGTTGGGCTTCTACAAATATTGTTTTGACATTTGATAACCCATGAAAGTTGATATGTCATTAAAACAAAGAAACCAAACCAAACCATAAGGGTCAGAAAGCTTTTCTTCTTCAGTTCCAAAAGTGCAGAAAAAAACAACTTTTAAGAAACAACTACAAAAAATGTAAATATAAACATAGAATGAATGAGATTCCCTAACCTTGAGGCATAAAACAACCCTAGACGGATTGACAGGATCTTAAAAATCAATCAATGGACAATTATGTGGTTAGAATGGGCTATTCCTTGTGAAAAGAAGGATAAATGCGAAGCCATTGCTAAAGAAATAAAAAAAAACAAACTATGAAACATGAAAATGATGGTGATACCAATAGTAATTGATGCACTTGGTACAGTCACCAAAGGATTAATAATAGGACTGGAGGACTTAGAAATAGAAGGACGAGTGGATATCATCCAACCGACTGCATTATTAAAATTGGCCAGAATACTGAGAAAAGTCCTGGAGACTTGAGGAGACTTTCTGTCACTCAGGATGCAGTGAAAGACCGTCAACTAACGCTGGCAAGACGCAACAAAACAGTAAATGTAGGCTATGCGGTGACAGAGACGAAACGATCAATCACATTATAAGCGAATGCAGCAAATTAGCGCAGAAGGAGTACAAGGCGAGACACGACTGGGTCGGCAAGGTAATCCACTGGGAAATGTGCAGGAAATTTCAATTCGACCATACAAACAAATGGTATATGCACAACCCGGCGCCTGTCCTAGAAAATGACTCGCATAAACTCCTATGGGACTTTAACATACAAACGGATCCCCTAATCCCGGCCAGAAGACCAGACCTCATAATAATCAACAAAAGAAAGAGAATCTGCAAAATTGTTGACTTTGCTGTCCCTGCGGACCATAGAATAAATCTGAAAGAAGGATAAGTACCTCGACCTTGCTCGAGAATTGAAGAAACTGTGGAACATGAAAGTAACGATTGTGCAAATTGTGATTGGTGCGTTAGGCACAGTAACTAAAGGATTATTAAAGGGCCTGGAGGACTTGGAAGTTAGCGGACGGGTGGAGACTATCCAAACGACAGCATTGCTGAGGACGGCCAGAATACTGAGACGAGTCCTGGAGACTTGAGGACTCTTGCTGTCACTCAAACTCCAGTGAAAAACCATCAACTAATACTGATGTGAAAAACTCTAGAGGAGTAAAAATAATAATGATGATGATAATCATAATTCAAAATAAAAGAATGTAAAAATATTGATGAATACTTGGATCTTGCCAGAGAGCTGAAAAAGTTGTGAGCTATGAAGGTGACTGGGAGTTTCTGAAACGGTCCTCTGAGGATTGGAAACGAGACTTGAGAAAATGGAATCAGAGTAAGGATCGAGTTCATACAGACCATAGTATTGTTAAAATCAGCTATAATACTCGGGAGAGTTCTGGACACCTGAGAGGCATTGCTTTGACTCAGGCTCCAGTAAAAGAACACTAAATATAACTTTGAGAAAACTCGTAAAGAGTGAAATAACCACAATAATGATATATGCAACATGAAAGTGACAGTCATACTAGTTGTAATTGGTGCACTTGGAACAATCTCCAAAGGATTGGTTAATGGACTGGAAGATTTGGAAATCAGAGGACAAGTAGAGACCATCCAGATTACAACATTATTGAGATCCACCAGAATACTCAGAAGAGTCCTGGAGACCAGAAGAGATTTGCTGTAACTCAAACTCCAATGAGAAACCACCAGATAACGCTGGTGTGAAAAACTCTCAAATGAGTAAATAACCATAATAATTATAATAATGATCATAATAATGAGAATTTGTTCGTACTGTGTTATATGATTTCGAGTATTAATATTATTACTGTACAAAAATGGTCCTTTAAGAGTAAAGATCTTTCTTGGTTTGGTTCAGTTGGGTTTTATGGCATATCAACCATTGTGGGTTATTCAGTGCCAAATTCTCTTATTCTATATGATTTATAAACGCATAGCTTAGAGATAACATTTTAAAATGAGCCTTAGCTCATTTGTTTGCATACAGTTCAATAGTTATACATAATGGGTATGTAGTTTGTATATTATTATATTTCTGGTACAAGAAAATTTATATTAACAGATTAACAGAGACATCATTGGTAACAAAAGAGGGGGAACTATACTAAAATCGTAAAATGGCGACGGCCCTTTCGTCCGGCACTTTTCAAGCTTATATACCGGAAATCGATTAAAAACGGGAGTATAAATTATACAATTTGGATTGCAGGGACGTGGTGAAAAAAAAAAAAAAAATTAAATCACCCCAGTCTTCAGCAGTTCCCCCAGAATATTTAAGATATGATTGTTTAACTGCCTACATAGAGAGGGGCGATTTATAGAAATATAAATCGCCTCCAAGACTTTGAGATGAAATTTACTACCGGACATTGGCCTAGGGGTTAGAGTGTTCGCCAATGGCCCGGGAGACCTGGGTTCAATCCCAGGTCGAGTCATACCAAAGACTCAAAAAATGGTACTTGATGCCTCCTTGCTTAACACTCAGCATTATAAGGTACGGATCAAGGGTAAAGTAGAGCAATCCAGGGAAGGAGTAGCGCCCTCCCCTACACATTGGTGTAGTAGCTATCGAAAAGGGAGCCTTCGGGTTACCCTCGACTATGGTCGCCAACTTTACTTACTTACATATCAACACTGATTTAATATGATGTCGGGTGTTTTGATGTGAGCATGGAAACTCACACACATACACACACAAATAGACTCGTATATATATATATATATATATATATATATATATATATATATATATATATAATCTGGGTTTCTTTTCACACTGAACTGACCCACTGTAGGAGTACTTTTTAGGGACTCATCTATGGGTCAAATAGAACTGTTTAACCATTTAACGGTGCAAACAAATGAATGATGTTAAATTGTTTGTGTTACATCGCAATACTTGAAACAATTTAGATGTGTGCAAACGAATGAGTAATGTTGAATAGAATTATTAGTGCTAAATAGCAATACATGAAACCATTTAATTATGAGCAAACAAATAATAAAATACTTCGTCATCATTATGTCGCGCTGCAAGCACGGATTTTCCTGACTCTCTCTCGCCATTCGTCTTTATCAGCCATCGCTTTCGGCAGGTCTTCTAGACTATATCCTGTGTACATACAGAGCTATTGAATGTAAGTTCTCGTTGGTCGTCAAACACTTACACGTCTGTGTGAAGGAGTCCATAGGAGAACGTCATTTATGAATTTGTCGTTACTTCTCCAGCAGTGTCTCGCATATCTTGTTCGTCTTTTTTGGATGGTTTTAGAGATGGGAGGTAGGTGGCCCTACAGTTGCTGTTTCGTGGGATGTTGCTTCCAGGATTTGCTCGTAACATTCTTGTGCAATTCCCGTCTAGGTTTTTCTCTATATGTTTTGTCAGCGTCCATATGGTGCAGCCATATAGTAGAATTGACACAACCTCTGCTTAAAAGAAATTACGTTTTATTTCATTGAATACGTCTGACTTCCACATCGATAACCTACTGATAGCCTTCACTAGTCGCATATTGATGTCATTTTCAGTAGATGAGATGCTGCTCCCGAGGTAGGTGAATTTGTCGCTTCCAGGATTTCCTCGTAACATTCTTGTGCAATTCCCGTCTAGGTTTTTCTCTATATGTTTTGTCAGCGTCCATATGGTGCAGCCATATAGTAGAATTGACACAACCTCTGCTTAAAAGAAATTACGTTTATTTCATTGAATACGTCTGACTTCCACATCGATAACCTACTGATAGCCTTCACTAGTCGCATATTGATGTCATTTTCAGTAGATGAGATGCTGCTCCCGAGGTAGGTGAATTTGTCCACTAATTTAAGAGAAACACCATTAAGTGTGGAGATGTCTTCTTTTTTTTTTAATTAAAACACATGAACCCCGTTTTGTCTGTGTTCACATGGAGGCCAATGTCACCTGCTGCCTGTTCCAGACTATGCAGTTGGGATTCAGCTTGGGTTGGTGCATTTGCAAGAAGCGCTATGTCATCTGCGTAGTCTGCGTCCGTAATAGTTTCTGCAGGATATCGCCCACTTCTCGTCTTTTTAGTGTAAAAATGAATATTAAACAGAATTATTAGTGTTTGTAATATTTTAAACGATTTAACTGTGTGCAAACAAACGAATGAGGTTAAATTGTGAGAGTTACATAGCAAAAGAATGAGTAATGTCGAATAGAATTATTTGGGCTAAACAGCAATACTTGCAATTATTTAACTTTTGCTTATAAAACTATTTAGAGTTTGATAGCAATACTTGAAACCACTTAACTGTGAGCAAACAAATAAATATTAAACAGAATTATTCGTGTCAATAATATTTGAAACGATTTAATTGTGTGCAAATAAATAACTACCCCCCCTTTTTAAATTCTTTTTCAATTTTTAGATTTCTTTATTTTTTTTTCATTTCTTCTTTCCTTCATTCGTCATATCTATAGGGGGCCATTCTCTTTCTCAATCTCTTTCTCTGTATCTGTCTCTCACTCTCGCTCACGCTCTTTGTTTCTTTATACTCACCCTCTCTTGTTTTAATCTTTCTACTTTTTTATTTTTACAATATATCTCTTACACTGTCTTAGGATTTTCTCCCATTTTCTTTTGTTCTTCCTTTATTTTCATTGCCGTTGTATCAGTCTATCGATCGATCTATCTATGAAATTGTAGAAGTGAAAAGCAGGTTTATCAATTTGAAAATTCAAATGTTGGTGTAGGATAAAATGTTGTGGCAGGTTGTATGTAACCCGCAAGCCTGAGTTTACTGACCTCTACGAGCTGAAATCGATCAACTGTTATATAGCGCTATATTTACATTTATGGGTCACGTTCAAAGGCTTGGAACTAATTTTTTTACAAGCTGAGCCATAAACTAATTACTTGAAGAGAGAGAGAGAGAGAGAGAGAGAGAGAGAGAGAGAGAGAGAGAGAGAGAGAGAGAGAGAGAGAGAGAGAGAGAACATAAAACACACACAAACACACACGCAAACACAAAGAGAGCGAGATAGATAGATAGATAGATAGATAGATAGATAGAGAGAGAGAGAGAGAGAGAGAGAGAGAGAGAGAGAGTTAGTTATAGAACATAAAACATACACAAACACACACGCAAACACAAAGAGAGCGAGATAGATAGAGAGAGAGAGAGAGATAGATAGAGAGAGAGAGAGTTAGTTATAGAACATAAAACACACACAAACACACACGCAAACACAAAGAAAGGGAGATAGATAGATAGATAGATAGAGAGAGAGAGAGAGAGAGAGAGAGAGAGAGATATTTATAGAACACGGAACATTTACAAAGACACACGCACACGCACAAACGCATACATAGAAATAAATCATAAGTTGTAGAACATACGCGGACACACATACACACACAGAGAAATAAAGAGTGAGTTATAGAACTCACACACACACACATATATACACACTCACATACATATAAATCATGAAATATAGAACTCACAAACACATACACACACACACACACAGATAAATGATGAGTTATAGAACACATAAAAACACACACACAGAAGTATCATGAATTATAGAAAACACACACACACAACACACACACACACACACACTCACTGATAAATCATGAGTTATAAAACACGCACACACACACACACACACACACACACACACACACACACACACACACACAAATACACAGACTCACACACTCATACATACACAGGGAAATAAATAATGAGTTATAGAACACACACACACACACACACACACACACTGATAAATCATAATATCCATTCTGAGAAATCCTCACAGTATCCCCAGCAGAAGGGTAAGACGAAACTGCCTCTGCTGGTAAGGCTCTTATTCCATAGATCTATGGAGTGTGGAGTATCCCTTCATTTGAGTTACTTCCAGATTCACTCTGACCAAGTTCAAACTTCAGCTGCACAATTACTTTCACTTTCGGACTAATAGAGCAAGGAAAGACATGAACCTCATTATCTCTCCAGCTATAACCAATCCGGGTCAGAGTGGTTTAGTTTTGTTTTAAGTCATAGCTGGAGAGATAATGAGGTTCATGTCTTTCCTTGCTCTATTAGCCCGAAAGTGAAAGTAATAGTGCAGCCGAAGTTTGAACTTGGTCAGAGTGAATCTGGAAGTAACTCAAAATTTGTTCACAAATCATATATATCAACTAGATATCTATAAAGAGGACTTGGCATTAAGTACCCAACAATGGTTGATATGTAATAAAAGCCAACTAAACCAAATTAACCTGTTGGCATAAAATTAACCTAGATGGGTTGACGTGCCATTAAAATCACTCACTCTTGTACCATAGAAATCATTTTATTTTTATTTGTAGCTGAAGGGTTGGGTAACTACCTACTGTCTGAAATCCATGACAGGTGCCCTCTTTTCTCTGCTATTTGTAAACATTCGATTGAAAAGATAAAATCATTACTCTTGCTTGTTGGCCCACAGTCTTCAAGAGCACCTGTGATATACTTTTTCTCACTGTTCCCTTAAAGCTCTTAACGTACCCCTCTCATAATATAATCTTGACGCCTCACCACCTCAAGGCTCTTAACCACACTCGTCTTTAGATTTCAAACGGGACTTTTTCATTTTTTTTCTCTATTGCTCCCTTTTGATTTGATTCTAAAGCAATTTGCCCAACGCCAAATTTTTTTCTACAACTAAAAAGCAATTTAAACTGTTTAATCTCTGGGAGTCTCGTGCTTGATACTTTGCTATTAAATACTCGATATTTGGATCAATATTTCCGATTGATTGAATTTAACGGCAACATCAACTCATTCGGGGGTATCTTATTCCAAGAGACCTGGGAATCACGTTCATATTTACAATCTGTGGAGCTTAGAATAGGCAAACTGTACCTAATTCAGAGGGGTAAGAAGCCCCTAAAAAGAGGTGTCCTTAGTATGACATTATACTGCATCTGATTGTGACACGCTAGTTGTGGATCTCTGAGAGTGTAATGTACTCGATCATTGCTATTACTCCCAGATCCACTCTGATGCGGAGTGATAACACATCTTAGCGTATCAACTCTAGTAGGTCATTTAATGCCAAATTTTCTTTATACGTATATATCAAATATATATGATTTGTAAACACTAGTATTGTTTCTAGAGAGTTAAATGGTTTCAATTATTGCTATCAAACACTTATAATTCTATTCAACATTAGTCATTTGCTTGCATACAGTTAAATGGTTCCAAGTATTGCTATGTATCACCAATAATTCAATTATACATCAGTCATTTGTTTACACACGATTAAATGATCAAACAGTTCTATTTCAAGTAATTCAATTTAGCATGACATTTGTTTGCACCCAGTTTAAATGTCAAGCAGTTCTATTTGACCCATTGATAGGACCCTATCAGGTGCTACTATTTCGGACCAGAGTGGACCAGGGAGTGATGGCAAAGAAGATGTACTCCGTATTCCCGAAAGTTTTAGCAGCATTGGAGCCTCGCCACTGATGGTTAGAGTCATATCCAGGACACTCGTTGGGGCGGAAGTCTTATTATTCTTCAGAGAAGAAGTTAGTGTATTCTACAGTCCTAGTCGACTGGGCTGGCCTTGAGGTTAGAGAATCACGTTTTATGTTCAGCTGACTAGGCAATCTGGACTAGAGTGAGTCAAAAGTTTTGCAATATTTTAGTAACGTGCGGCACAATTCGGCAGCTCTGCATGTTTTTGTCGGGGTCGTGAAGGTGACAGTGAACAACACTGGACTACGAGATGCCGAGCTCTCCTGATACTGTCCGAGTGCTACTCCTCGGATTTGCCTCTATGGTTCAGAGCACAGCTTCGGAATTCACGGTTTTAGATCAACTTGACTTTGATTGTCTTTGTTCTTGCAAACCGAGCGAAATTTCTTGGACCATCTGGTTACTGTTCTTTGATTAATTGTACCTTCACCTTTAGTTGCTCTCGCGGTGTTATGGCCTATTTCGAACTCATAAAGCATAAGTTACTGAATTAGACTACGTTGCACAACGTGTCTGCGCACCAACTACTACGATACTACAAATCACTGTGAGAACCGAGCTCGCATTGAACTAGCACGAACCAAAATATTGCAACACTTTTAACTTAACCAGTAGTTAGCAGTGAATGCCTCACAGTTAATATCCTTGCGTCAGACTACCTCCAAGTCCATCTGCTTGTTGTTTTGCTCCAATCGCTAAACGTTATTGAAATGAAGAGTGTCAGAGCACTCAAGAAATACCAGTCTTAACTCCCTGGCTATAAAAACCATAGATGCTTTGATCTTCAGTCTTTATTGCTGGCAGGAATGCAAAAGTCATTAGTGCGTAGACAAATAATTCCACAGAACACGCATCAATTCATTAGTAAGAAAATAAGCCACATAATTTTTACACATTGCGAAATGACTGTTGATATGACGAACGATGAGACAAAAAACATAGAAAAATCATGGCCTTGTCAATAATTAAAAACACCAATCGGCATCGGTTATTAAATTTTCTGAGGTTAGAAGATATTTTTTCTGCCGCGACTATGTAAAAACTCATCTACTCCAGAGGTATGCATCCGACTTCCCACCAAGCCAGAATGCGGTACAGTACAACGCGCACGACCCGAGACTCATGTCTGGCTCCGTCGGCATTCCCTGAATAGGGCGCCTCAGACGCCGAATAATAAACCCAACTCTGCAAAGCAGGTAAAAGCTATGGGGACGCCCCCGCCGGAGGCCAAGTTTACAAGGACTAATATAACCACCCGGCGTGAATGCCATGTTGTCGGCCCGAAGGTCCGGTGCCAAGTGAATCCCAAATGGCTCCGGCGTGACACAGGAAAAATTTATTTACAACTATTTACGAGGGTGAGTCAAAAATTTTGCAGTATTTGCATGCGTGCTAATTTCTGGAATAAACTCCTGGAATTCAGAGAATCGAAGTGACATCACGCTCAGAAGATAGTCTGAAGCTAGCTCCTTTGGATTATTACTTATTTTGATCCATGGCTTACGTTTTGACATCGAAACGCTTCAGCAATGAAGAAAAAGTGGAAGCTTCAGCGAAGGAGTTTTTCACCTCGAAGGACAAGAACTCATTTCAGCGAGGGATCTAGGTGACTTCAGACGGTACAACGTGATGGCTTTTACTTTGAATGCTAGCTTACTTTTGCGGTAAATTGAAGTATAACTCAAATCATCATCATCATCATCATCATCGTGTCGTGCCGCCAGCACGGATATCCTTGACCCTCTCTCGCCACTTCTCCCTATCATTCATCGCCTCCGGCAGGTCTTCTGGGTTACATCCTGTGTCCTCACATAGCTGCTGTATGTAAGTTCGGGCTGGTTGACCTGCTTTTGCTTGGCCATATGTGGGGGTCCATAGGAGTACGTCACTTACGAGCTCGTCCTTGCTTCTCCAGCAGTGTCCAGCGTGTCTGGCTCGTCTAACCTGTATAGTTTTCGTGATGGGAGGCAAGTGACCGTACAGTGGGCGTCTCGTGGGGTGTTGTCGCCAAGTTTTGACTCACTCTAGTATAATACAAACAGTCTAAAGAAAGTATGATAGAAACACTCTAAAGAAAGGAACAATTATCTGTATCGACAACACTCAAGCGATAAGAAATAAATGAATAGATAAATAAATCTGTTCTAGCAAGAAACCACCGGATAGATAAACTTATTTGAATTAAGAACCAATTTCAGAATATCTGGGAAAGTAATTACGATTTATTTGTCATATGAATATTTTCTATTTAATTGTTTTGGTTTCTTTACGAGAAAGGAGTGCTGACAATTAAAAATAACTCATACTTTTATTTTTTTACTTAATTGATTGATTGTTGGATTGATTTTAACGTCATGTCAATCTGTATAGGCTTCTTTTATTCCCAGAAGTTAAGGAATTGTGTACATCGTTCACTTATATTTACGTTTTTGAGTAGTTTTTTTTAGATTGATTTATTGATTGACTTTAACAGAATGTAAACCCGTCCGCCTTTTTTTGCGGCGAGGTTAGGGAATTGGGTAGATTATTGGTCTAACGAGTAGAGTGTTCGCCAATGGTCCGGGAGTCCGGGGTTCAGTTCCAGGTCGACTCATACCAAAGGCTCAAAAAATGGTACTTGATACCGCCTTGCTTAACACTCAGGATTATAAGGTACGGATCAAGGGTAAAGTGGAACAATCCTGGGAATGAAGTTACGCCCTCCCCTATACCTCGGTGTAGTAGCTATTGAAAAGGGAGCCTTCGGGTCACCCTCGACTATAGTCGCCAACTTTACTTTTTATTCATATTTTTGTATAGTTTCTTGAGTTTTTGCACTCGGTTATGTGACATCAAGTATTCCTAAAAAATACAAATAATTTGCAAACAGTTCTATTTGATCCATATATGAGACTCTAACAGGTATTATCATTCCGGGTCGGAGTTGACATGAGAGTAATGCCAATGAAGCGGTATTCTATACTCCTGGCATCTCTCGAATAAGAGCTTCACCATTCTAAAGTAATGATAAATGTATACATGATCATCACACTACAAAGGAATTATCAATCCCAGATGATTTTGATAAATCAGTAAAACGAAATAAAAAGTCTTAAGAGATAACCACGGAAAGAAAATTGAACGTAAATATAGATACTAAATAAATACAATTCCCTGAACTCTAGGGATAAAATCCCCCCCAAAAGGGTGAATTAGTTTGGTTTAGTTTCTTTTATTCAATGGCAACCAATCTTTGTGGGTTATTTAATGTCAAAGCCACCCCTACAAAAGAATATTGCCCAGTCGGCTGGAACTGTAGAATACACCGACTGCATCTCTGCAGAGGGGTAAGACCCCCCCCCACTAATGAGTGTCCTGTATATAACACTAAACAATCTGATTGTGAGGTTCCAGTGATGCTGAGGCTTTGGGGAATGCGGATTACCCCTTCATTGCCATTGATCCCTGGTCCACACTGGCATGGCGTGGTAGCACCTGATAGGGCCCTATCTATAGATTAAATAGAACTAACGACATGCTTATGCTAAACTGGATTGTTTGACTAAACTGAATAGTTTGAAATAGAAATGGTTTTGACAATTAAACCGTACTTACATTTAAATTTCGTGCTTATGCTAAACTGAATTGTTTAGAACTATTTTCATAAAAATGGATTTGTCGTTAAATAACCTACAAAGGTTGATATACCATTAAACCCAAACAACCAACAATTATAGAAGAATAGCAATGATAAAATTTAATTCGTAACTGGGGGGATAAGGAAGGTTCATGCCTTTACCAAGGGTATTAGTGTGAAAGTGAACGTAATAGCGCGACTGGAGTTCAAACTTGCTATTTTTGAGGCCTCAGTCAAGCACTTTAGCTATTTTTCCTGGTGACTCCTTCCAGAAGGGTTGACATGCTGTTAAAACCAATCAATCCAATTTCTACGGCTTTTAAAAGGTTGAGTTAAATGTTAGAATCTAACAGGTACTATAACTCCAAGTTAAAGTCGAACTGAGAGTAATGGAAATAAAGGGTTGCTCTGCACATTGAAGATCTCCAAAAACTAGAGCCTCAGTATCAGTAATACCCAGGTCCCTGTTTTTGGGGGTCGGATATAGTCAGCATATTGTACATCTCGCCGATAGGGCAATTTACTTTTTTTGTATACATAGAAATGTAATCGTTTTTGGACTAAGTGTATTTCAGAATTGTCCAATTCATCGTTCATTCGCAGCGCTTTTGGATGATCTATGCCATTTTCAAGGAGTGTTGTAAGAAATTGACTTATCAGTGTGTTTTTCCTGTAACACACACACACACACACACAGACATAGAAATACACATACAAGCATACACACACACACAAACACACACGCACGCACGCATGCGCAGACATGGCCCACACAGCTGGGGCTGCAGAATACTCTGAGTTAAGACTCCCCTAAAAAGTGTCTGTTTATGACACTAAAAAATCTGATGCTGAGGTTCTAGTAGTGCTGGAGCTTTGGGGAATGCAGAGTACCCCTTCATTGCCATCGTTCCCATGTTCACAGTGGTCCGGGTTGGTAGCATATGCTAGGGTCCTATTTATGGGTGAAATAAATTCAGTTTAGCGTAATTACACAGTTTAGTTCTGTGTAATTACGTTAAACTGAATTGTTTGAAATAGAACTGTTTTGACATTTACCAATGGGCAAACGAAAAACTATACTTATAGTAAACCGAATTGTTTGAAACTTTTATAAAAATGATTGGATTCGACGTTAAATGACCCGAAAAGGGTTGATACGCCGTAAAACAAAACCAACCAACCAACACATATACACACACATACTCAAACAAACACAAGCATACAAACATAGACGCACATACGCATACTAACACAGATACATACAAATATACGCACAAAGACATAGAAACACACACACACACACACACACACACACACACACACAAACACACACACACACACACACACACACACACACACACACACACACACACACACACACACACACACACACAGAGGCATAAGAGGAGACATAACAAAAACTCACAAATATCGACCCAAATATTGAGAATCTAGTAGCAAAGTACAAGAGTCACACTGAAAAAGCAATGCAAAATCTCTGAGTTTCATTTAAAAAATTGGTGGCCTGTGGAGATTGCTTTAAAAAGTAACCTAAATGATGGGGCTAGGGAAAATTGGAGAGAAATCCTGGTTTAGAATATTAAGACTTGAGTTGTTAGGAGCTTTGAAGAGATGGGGTAGGGGGATTTTGGTAAACGAGATTATGTCAAGAGGAGGGCGTTAAGTGCCTTTAAGAGACGATGAGCAGAATTGAATCGCAGGTGCTCGGGAAGACCGAATAAGTAGGACCAATGATTAGATTTTTTGTCGTATTTATACATATGACAGGGAGAAGGAAAATGTACAGAAAGAAAGAAATGAATAAATGAATGAAAGAATGAAAGATAGATTTAGAGAAGAAATATCAAGAAACAATGAATGATATATATGGTAAAGAAATATTAGGAAATAGATAAATAAAGATTGAATAAATGAAAAAGTGAAAGCTTGATATACTGAGGAAATATAGATTAAAAAAAGAAGGACTGAAAGATAGATATTGAAGTGAGTTAAGTTGGCGGCCGTAGTCGAGGGCGACCAGAAGGCTCCCTTTTCAATAGCTACAACACCGAGGTGTAGGGGAGGACGCTACTCCTTTCCCAGGATTGCTCCACTTTACCCTTGATACGTACCCTGTATTGCTGAGTGTTAAACAAGGACGTACCAAGTACCATTTTTATTGTAAAGAAACATTAATAAATAAAAAATGAATAAAGAATGAATGTTAAAATGAAAGATTGATATTGTGAGGAAATATTAAGAAAGAAAAAAAAAAGAAAGAATGACAAAAAAAGAATAAATGGATGGATGAATGAAAGATACATATAGTGAGAAAATATTAAGAAAGAAAGAAAGAGAAAATATTAAGAAATAAATAGATAAAGAATGAATGAATGAATGAATGAAAGATATATATAGTGAGGAAATATTAAGAAAGAAAGAAAGAAAGAAAGAAAGAAAGAATAAATGGATGGATGAATGAAATATACATATACGGAGGATATATCAAGAAAGAAAGAAAGAAAGAAAGAAAGAAGGAAGGAAGGAAAGAAAGAAAGAAAGAAAGAATATATAAAGAGGATCTTTCAGGGTTTGAACGATTCCATTTTTTAATATGATGACTGTTACGCCTTGAGCGCCTCATAATTTATGCATCTATCAATAAGTATGTATACATCTGGGTGTGTTTTGTTTTCATATACATGCCTATAAGCAAACAAGTGCTTACGTGCGTATATATATATATATATATATATATATATATATATATATATATATATATGTGTGTGTGTGTGTGTGTGTGTGTGTGTGTAGTAAGGCAGCAGTCGTTCATTTAAGCATGTTTCATTAAATAATCAAGACAAATTTTGTCTGTATAATTCATTTAAGATCCTTTCAAGTTTTCTGATAAGTGTCTTAGTTTCAGGTTAGAATTGGTAGATGAACTGTCCCGAGCGCTTTCGGACTCTTCATAGGTATCATCAGGGTTTGCTTGCTTGTGTAAGGTGTGTTTATTTTTTTAAAAGAGTTTTGAAAGTTTTTGAAAGTTTATACTATAACAAAAATATAGGAACGCAGAGTTGTATAAAACAGGGTAAATGATGTATTTAAAAAGGGAACGCTATCAACGGAAATAGAATAGTAGAGGAATACGGGATAAAAAAAAAAAATACCAAAAGCATTTCAAAACGTCGCTATTTTCAAAATTAATTCTATTGATTTTTTTTGTTTTTATATGTAGGGCTTCTAGGATTTGTAGTCGTAGCTTATTAATTTCGTGTGCGATTATAGATTATAAATCTATCTACCAATTCCGACGTGAAACTAAGACACTTATCAGAAAACTTGAAAGGATCTTAAATAAATTATACAGAAAAAATTTGTATTTATTATTTAATGAAACACACACACACACACACACACACACACACACACACACACACACACACACACACACATATATATATGTGTGTGTGTGTGTGTGTGTGTGTGTGTGTGAAGAATCTATGATCGTAACTGCACTTATTTAACCCCAAGTTAATAAATAAATAAATAAATAAACAAGTAAATAAAAGGAATAAATAATTACCGAAAAAAAAAAAGAAAAAAATTAAGCCAAAAAAATCTTTTTCGGATGACCAAATATGGCGTCAAAGGAAGAATCTTTGGAGGTGATAATTAAAATGATGAGATGTCTGTACTTGACGCGAAAAAAAAAACTTCCTTTTTCGTTGACAAGGCAAGTTGTTGATGTCTCTCACTATCTGTTTAGATTTCGTTGAAGATTAGATCTATAGACATTCGGTTTTCGATTGCATTCAGGGCACCTTCACAGGCTCGACAAAAAGATAGATTGTTCATCACGAATATTATAAGGAGGATTACTACCAAATTTTTCTTCTTCAATGTATATTTTTCCTTCTTAGGTAGACTAAGTTTTCCTTACACAATGGCAGAAATTCTAGTTTCAGGAACCGACTTGCAATACCCACAATTTTTGTAAAGGCAATGTCTACATCTTGGAGGTTCTCCCGAACAATTTCTATGCCCTGGGTATCTTACTAAACTGCTTCTGACGGTGGGACACTTGTCGAAGAATTTTAGGATATGTTGAGCACTCTTTCATTGCCATCACTCCCAGGTCCACTCTGACTCAGAGTGATAGCACCTGTTAGGGTCCCATCTATGGGCCAAATAGAACGGTTTAAGCATTTAACTGTGTGCAAACAAATGACTGATGTTGAATAGAATTATTAGAATTATAAGATGAAAATATCTTTTGATATAAACCAATTCCAAAAAATGCAAAGTTTACTTTTATGGGAAACAACTCTGAAATAATAATGTGTTTTGATTTTGTTTTCTGTTCCCCTTCTCTACGGAATGACCGTTGCACATCTCTGCTAAACAGCAATTCAGCAATTTATTTAGTTTTTCCTTTTCCTAATTACGAAAACGTATCGTGCAATGGCTGATTCTTAATTTTAAGAACTAACTCTTCTTACCTAATTCTTCCCCCATAAGCAGGATGTGACACAAGGTCAATCATTCAGCAAGGAACAGCATGTTTTAATTCAGCTTTTTTTCTCATAGACTTGTTGCCATACAAAAGATAAAGAACACAGTCTTCCCTTCTATTTACTCGTAGCTGGGGGAAAATGGATTTATGTAATTCCCAAATTTATTAGCGTGAAGAGAAACGTAGACACAAGTCGTCAATTCAATTTTCTACGGGTATAGTAGTTATAACAAATACGTTTTCTACGGGTAGAGCAGTTATAATAAATACGTTTTCAACTGGTAGATCACATATAATAAATACGTTTTCTACGGGTATAACACTTATAATAACCACACTTTTTTTTACAGGTAGAGCAGTTATCATTACCACGTTTTCTACGGGTATAACAGTTATAATAACCACGTTTTCTATGGGTATAGCAAGCATAATAAACACGTTTTCTACGGATAGAGTAATAACTACGTGTTCTAATGGTAGAACAGTTATAATAACCACGTTTTCTAAGGGTAGAGCACTTATAATTGCCCCGATTTCTATGGATATAGCAAGTATAATAACCTCGTTTTCTACGGGTTGAGCAGTTATAATAAACACGTTTTATGTATGCATTCATCATCTAGATTTTTAAGACTCGTAATATTAGCTCTTTTGATTAATTTGTACAAGAGTTCAAGAAAATCTATTTAATCTTTTCTAACCAATTCACACAATTTACACAATAAACATAACACCTTTTACTGGCTCACCAAGATCACTTGAATGAAAAAAAATCAAAACCAAAACAAAAAACAACCAAACAACCAAACAAAATACATTTCTTCATTTTTTTTCATTGTAGTATCGTTGGAAAAGCCGCATAGCATATATATTTTAGAGTAATTTTTTTCTTCAGAATTTCGTTCAAAAATTTTCGCTAAAGTTTGAAATTTCATGAATTTATTTGGCTTCAGATTTTGCTGGTCTTTATTTTGGTTTCAACTCCATTTCAGTTTCAACTTGCGGAAGAACTTTCAGTTTTCGCATTAACCGATTAAAAACGGGTATCGGTGGGTCAAATAAAACTGTTTAATCATTTACGATACTTAAAACCATTTAACTATACGGAAAAGAATTATTAATATTGAATTGAATTATTACTATTAGATAGCAATGATTGAAAACATTTCAGTTTGGTAAATAGAACTATTAGTGTTTGATAACAGTATTGAAAAACAATTAATGGTGTGTAAACAGAATTATTGGTGTTAGATAGCAATACTTGAAACCATTCAACTATGTGCAAACAGAATTAGTTGGTTGGTTAGGTTTTATGGCATATCAACCTTTGTAGGTTATTTAAAGCCAAATCCATTTTTATGCAAATAATCAGTTCTATTTCAAACAATTCAATTTGGCATTAGTACACAGTTTAAGTGTCAAAAACGTTTCTATTTCAAGCTATTCAGTTTAGTCAAACAGTACTAATTCAGTTAATTCAGTTTAGTATAAGTACAGATTTTGTTTTCACACAGTTAAATGTCAAAACAGTTCTATATTAAACAATTCAGTTTAGAGTAAGTAGAGTTTCTATGTCAAAAACAGTTCCATTTCAAACAATTCAGTTTAGCATAAGTATGCAGTTCTATTTAATCCATTGATAGGGCCCTATCAGGTGTTAACATTCCGTGCCAGAGTGGACCTGGGAGCAATGGCAATGAAGGGGTGCTCCGCATTCCCTAAAGCTCCAGCATGACTGGAGCATCACCATCAGATCGTTTAGTGTCATATCAGGACATTCATTGGGGGGGGGTCTTACCCCTCTGCAGAGAAGCATTCAGTGTATTCTACAGCCCCAGCCAACTGGGCAAGCAAACAGAATTATTTGTGTTAGATAGCAATATGTGAAAACATTTAACTGAGGAAAATAGAATTATTAATGTTAGATAGCAGTAATTGAAACTGTTTAACAGTATGCAAAAAATGACTAATATTGAATTGAATTATTAGTATTTGATCACAATGCTTGAAACCATTTAACTATCAAATTGAACTATTACTGTTTGATATCAGTACTTGAAACTATCTGTGTGCAAATAAAACTATTGGTGTTAGATATGAATACTTGAAACTATTTAACTGTGTTCAAATAGAACTATTAGTTTTAGATAGAAAATCTTGAAACTATTTAACTGTGTGCAAACAATAAATAGCAATATTTGAAACGATTTAACTGTTTGCAAACAAATAAGTTCTGGATCGTTTAAGAATAATGTTACTTACAAAATATTCTCTTAAAAATCACAAGCATATATTAAAGTTGAAGAACCCAGTTTTTTCCACTATTTACCTAGAGCTGAAGGGAGAGGACTTGGAGTATTTGCAAAGGGAATAGGCGCTATACGAAATGCAAACAGCCTCATCCAAGGATTGAAATGTGTTTGCTGTATCCATTAGGGGTGATCTCATGGTGTAATGGTTAAAGCGATGGACTGCAGAATCATAGTAAGTGAGTTCGAACTGCAGTCGCGCTATTACATTCATTTTCGGTCAAATACCCTTGGGAAAGGTATGAAACCCCTTATCATCCCAGCAATGGGTTAAACAGTACGATTACTGTTCTTTTAGGAGAATGGCTTTGACATTAAATAACCTACAAAGGTTGATATGCCATTAAACAAAGAAACCAAACCAAACCATATCCATTATCTATGACGATAGCTATTTCAAGCCAAGCAATTCCTACCTATATATAGTGATATAGATATAGACAGACAGATAATCAGCCAAACTGACATTTATGATTGTATATATATATACCAATGTGTAGGCATTAAAAAAACCCACAAGGTGTTCTAGGGGTGATTTTATTGGTTGCAATATTTGCCAACGTTAAACGTTTTGGCTTTTAGACCTTCACCAGGGTGTGTGTAAATTACACTGGTTTACAAAGAAATTGAGGCAAGCACCCGTTTTTACCTAATTTGAGGGTGCTGAATTCAAATTTGAAATCCGTTTTTACTCATCACCTCTAGTTTTTTAGATATGCATAGTGTGCATTTTGTGCCTATACGGTACATAAAGGCGTATATGAATTCAGGGTTAATTCTAATATTGTGAGACTTATGGCTTATTTTTAGTTATTATGCACTAAATGTAAGTGATAGCATTACATTATATATATATATATATATATATATATATATATATATATATATATATATATATCTCAAGACGTATTTTGACAGTAAAGGCAGCAGGTCTCAATCCACACTCTGGCAGTCATTGAAAGAGGTTGTCTCGCAGGCGGCACAGGAGGTTGGTTTCCCTCAACTATCGTGTTACACATCTTTTGGGTTACTAAATATTAGTATTACATTTTCAAATGCACATTTAGTTTTAAAATTGCTTTCAACTTTGCAGTCCCGATGGTTTGGAGAGAGCCACGAAACCACGCAGATGATTGTTATTTTGGATTAACTAATATAACTGGTTTCAATGCATCTTCTTGGAAAAAGATCAAATATCCCAACCTTAGATCTACTATGAGACCCGTTCCCCATTCAGATGATCTTCCTGTATCCACACCTCCAGTAAATAAGGATCTTCTTTCCTCATCAGATGAAGAAATGCCTTCAAGGGAGGATTCTGTCGAGTCAATATCTTTGGAAGATACTGAGTCTACATATTCAGGAACAAATGGCAATGAGCCACACTGGATCACGCAAGAAGACCTGAATGATCTTGCTCGTGATTTGTATCTGTCAAAACAGCAGTCAGAGCTCTTGGCTTCTCGGCTTAAACAGTGGAACCTAGTCCAGGAAGATGTAAGGATCGCCAGTTTCAGGAATCGGAACAAAGACCTTGCTTCTTTTTTCGACATGGAAAACAAGTTGTGCTACTGCACAAACATACTTGGCATGTTTACGTCCCTTGGTTTGCCACATAATCCTTCAGACTGGCGTCTTTTCATAGACTCATCCAAGCGAAGTCTCAAGGGTGTTCTTCTGCACAACGGGAATAAATATCCAGAATTCCCATTGCACACTCTGTCTATCTAAAGGAGTCCTATGACAATTTGGAGCTTCTTTTAGAAGCTATTAAGTACAGCGAGTATCAATGGAGTCTGTGTGGGAGCCTCAAGGTCATTGGTCTTCTTATGGCTATGCAAGCAGGCTTCACAAAGTACTGTTGTTTTCTCTGTCTCTGGGATAGTCGAGCTGTATCCCAGCATTACAAGCAGAAAGACTGGGGGTCTAGAAGCACTTTTGTTCCTGGCTAACACAGCCTCGAGGAGAATCCTCTGGTGGACATGAATAAGGTGCTTCTTCCTCCTCTTCACATCAAGCTTGGTTTGATGTAGAATGTCGTGAAGGCGTTGCACAAAAATGGTGCTGCCTTCCAACACTAGTCTACTGTGTTCCCAGGTCTTAGTGCTGCTAAGCTCAAAGAGGGCATCTTTGTCGGACCTCAGATCCGAGAAGTGCTGAAGGATACTGATTTTGAGGAGCTTCTTAACTTAAAGAAACTGAGAGCATGGGAAGGATTCAAAATAGTCTGTAGTGGCTTCCTTGGTAACACACGCGTACCAGATTACCAAGCCTGTATTGAGAAGTTGCTAAAGTCTTACGTAGATATGGGGTGTCAAATGTCACTCAAGATTCATTTTCTCCATTCCCACCTCAACTTCTTCCCGCCAAACCTTGGAGCAGTGAGTGATGAGCATGGAGAAAGATTCCACCAAGACATTACAAAGATGGAGAGCAACTATCAAGGCAAATAGAACCCCAGCATGATGAGAGACTTCTGCTGGATGCTCTTGCGTGAAATCCCGGAGGCAAAATACACCAGATCGTCTAAAACACACTTTTGACTGTCTGTGGTACTATGAATTGTGTAATTGTGTCATCCAAGTATATTTATTCAATCAGTGTTCTTTATCTATCGTGTTTCATCTGTTATAAGCTGCTGCAACACTTGAAATATGCACATATATTCTCTGTTTATACTAAAATGAGACTATTTAAAAGCCAGAAAACTATTGGTGATAGAGCAAAACTATTCATAAATTTGAATTCAGCACACCCAAATTAACAAAAAACCCCTATCCCCATTCTTACCTCTGACCAAAAATTTATTTTTGTAAACCAGTGTTATCATTCTAGTTATTCTATTTTTATTTTCTTCAATAACTAAAAAGGGAAAGATTTCACATTGCCAAATATTTCTACAAATAAAATCATCCATTGAAGACCTTGGATTTTTTCATCTCTTTACATTTTTATACTGTTGGATTTATTTCCAGTTTTTCCTCTCTCTCTCTCTCTCTCTCTTCACCCCCTCTCTCTCCCTTCACCTATCTCTTTCTCTCTCTCGCTCTGTATATATATATATATATATGTATATATATATATATGCATATAATAGTCTCTCCCATAAATAAGCGCCAACATACAATTTTACAACTTCCTTTTGGAAGTGGCCTTCTTTTTTTAATTGATTTAAAGTTGGTTAGAATTTTGACTTTTCCTTCTTCTAGACAAGTTGTCGGACAAAGGTTAAAAAGTCCAGTCTGTCCTACTATTTATCCATAACTGGGCTGGAAGAGAAGAGATAGATTCATATCCTTCTCATGAGCATTAGAGTGAATTGAAATGTAGTTTTGTTAAGGATTTGATCACTTGTCGCTGATTCTTCTAAGACGATAACCGTTGCTCTACACGGCTTTATCGACTCAAAATGCTCTGCAGAAAGGTAATAATAGGATGTAGAAAACTCATCCTAAAATTACAATAACGATACTCCATCTAAAAATACTTGTAAGTTACTATTTGTTTTCAATATGTCAAAGCTTGAGGCACAAAAAGTATTAAAATTCTTTTCGACGTATTCTCGTTCGGTATTAAAAAGAAATATCTGTCCTAGCTCATTTTGTTTTTCATAAGCTCTGTAGTGACATTATCACTTTTTTTCTAAATTTCAGACACGTCTTGTCAAAGATAATATGTTTTGCTTTGATCTCTCTCATTGTAACAATTAGTCACGCGTCAAAAAACTTGTACCATAGAAATTGTCGCAAGTCAAAAAAAAAAAAAAAGAAAAAAAAAGAGGTACCTGTGTTTCTTCAACAGACCTAGGGTGCCCTTTCGTGAGGCAATTGTTAACAACATTTTTTTCTTATACCGTTAAAGCCGACTAGTTGTTAAGAACTACCTATTTAGTAGCAATTACTTAGTTGTAAGTTCGATCCTCATTGGAAGCCCAGCAGGTTCAGCTTTCTAACAAATCCTATACTTAAACTTTTTTTCGTTGTTTTAAATGGCATATCAATCTTTCTGGGTTATTTAATGCCAAATCAATCCTTGTAGAAGAACGATAGTGGTAATATTTAACCCACTACTGGGGAATAAGGGGGTCCATACATTTATCGAGAATATTTGTCCGAAAGTGAACGTATAACGCAGCTGGAGTTCGAACTCCCTTACTACGATGTTAGAATTAGCCTCTATGTTACAGGGACTCCCCCAATACTTGCGATCAAATCGTACCGAAATCACCGTTTCAAAGTTTAGCAACAACGAGCCAGTTCGGTTCTCCCCAACGAGTGTCCTGGAAATGAAACTAAGCTATCTGATGGTGAGGTTCCAGTGATGCTGGAGCTTTGGAGAATGCGGAGCACCCCTTCATTGCCATCGCTCCTAGGTCCACTCTGGCCCGGAGTGGTAGCACCTGATAGGGCCCTATCAATGGGCTAAATAGAACTAACGGCATACTTATACTAAACTGAATTGTTTGAGTAAACTGAATAGCTTGAAATAGAAAGGTTTTTGACAATTAAACCGTATTTACATTTAAACTGTGTGCTTATGCTTAACTGAATTATTTCAAATAGAACTGTTTTTTCGACATTAAAAATTTATTTTTACTTTACTGAATTGTTACATATAACTGCTTGAATAGTTTAAAATAGAAATGTTTTTAACAATTGAACTGTGTACGTATGCTAAACTGAATTGTTTTAAATAGAACAGATTATTTACATAAAAATGGATTTGGCGTTAAATAACATACAAAGGTTGATATGCCATAAAACTCAACAAACAAACATTAAAGTCATTTGAAGAATTAGGGTCTCTAATCAGTTCTGTCCAGTAGGTAAGGCAACTAGTGCAGGAGCATGAAAACTAAATTCAAACCAGCTTAAAATTGATCTTGTGTCACATCATGCTTATAGGGGAAGACCGGGAGTGAATAATGCTTGAAACCGTGCTTGATCTAAGTTTTGGGGAATGCAGGTAGAGTAATAGTTAAAGTGCTTGACTGTGGCCTCGAAATTAGCGAGTTCGATCTCTAGTCACGCTATTACGATCAGATTCAGACTAATGCCATTGGGAAAAGGTATGAAACCTCTTATTCTCCCAGATATGAGAGCTATGGGTTAAATAGTATCACTGCGGTTCTTCTACAAGGATTGTTTAAGAATTAGATAACACGCGAAGGTTGATATGCCGTTAAACAAATAAACCTACTCTGTTACTGATATATCCCTGGGGAAACATACTCAGTATAAATAAGACTCCACACGAAGAGTAAGTATAACAAGCTTATCGTTCGAAAGTACAACGTAACAAATAATATATGGACACTCGATTGTATCTTGAATGGCAGAGTGGGCACGCTCGCTTCACACACTTGGTTACCGCTTACTCGCATCTTTTATAGACCGAGTAATCCATTCACAGAGGGTTTCAGGATTTTCCACTCTATCAGTTACATATTGACCTCTGACAGTCGTTTATTGTGGATTTCGTAAACAGGACGTTGCAGCTGTGTCCAAAGGTAAACAAGGGACAGTGGAAATGAATCCCGTGAATTGAGGAGCAAGAAGGAAAAATGTGTGGGCGTCCAGAAAATATACAATGAGGAAGTTTCTCGACTTCAGCAGGGTCAGGCCGTCAGTCATTCGGAGAGCAGCCAGCAAGTAGACAAGTCAGCCCGGAGGGGAGGGTCAGGCAGCTCCCTGGGTAAGAACCGTTTTTTTTTCAAGCTCCTGTGAAAGAAGCAAGGCTCTGAGAATATGTCTGTCTCAACGTGGTCTCAATCATAACATTCCTCCGTCTCTCTCTCTCTCTCTCCCATACACACAACCGTTTTGACGTTTGGAATAAAGGAAGTTATATTTTTATCATCAACATCATGTCGCACTGCTAGCACGGATTTCCCTGACCCTCTCTCGCCACCCATCTTTTTCATCCATCGCTCCCAGCAGGTCCTCCAGGCTACATCCTAGATCGACATAGAGCCATTATTGATAGGTTCTACCTGGTCTTTCAACCTTTGTTCTTGTTGGCGGTGGGGGGTCCACACGAGTATATTGCTAATGAGTTCGTCCTTACTTTTGCAGCAGTGTCCCGCATGTCTAGTTCGACTAAATTGGATAGATTTCGTAATGGGTAGATGAATAGCTGCTGTTTTGTAGGGTGTTGCTCCCAGGACTTGTTTAATACAGCTCGCAGCATTCTTGTGTAATTGCCGCCAAGTTTTTTCTCCATACGCTTAATTAGCGTTCATGCAGTGCATCCATATAGCTGTATTGATACGATTGCAGCTTGGAAAAAACTTCTTTTTATTTTATCGGTCAGGTCTGACTTCCATATGATCTCTTCATTCCGGTTATATAACACTAAGCTATGCATCGATTTTGAGGATGGCTTTTCGTGGTGTAATGGATTGGCTAGAATACCCCTTATATGTGTGTTAGAGAGCCTTTCCTTAAGGCAATACCAGTGTGACCGGGCTAAGTTTATCGCTTGGCACGTGAGGCGCCTCAAAATGGGAAATACGAAAGGGATAAAGAATTTCTTTGTGATGACCATTCATGAGTCTCGATTCGTGCGTACCCACTTGCTCGCTCTAAAATGCTTTCATATCAAATCTAACTTGCTGGGAAGTCGCATAAATATCCACCCACTTTACAAGTGTGTTCTATTAAATCCATACTTTGCAAGCTAATATGGCGGACCGTCGTTATTAGTTCTTTGTGGGTTCGATCTACGGCTGACAACTACTTGTAACTATAGTATCCTAAACTAAACTAAGTAAAATATTGATTTGATTTTATGGCATATCAACCCTTCGAGGTTATTTAATATAAAATCCTCTTTATACATATATATTAAATATATGATTTGTAAACACATTTTGTATACAATATTTTTAAACGAGCCAGAGCACATTTTTCACACATAGTTAAATAGTTTCAATTATTTTTATCGGATACGAATAATTCAATTAAGCATTAATCATTTGTTTGCACACAGTTAAATGTTTTCAAGTATTGCGATTTAACACTCACAATTCAATCATACATCAGTAATTTATTTATTTACAGTTAAATGATTAAACAGTTCTATTTCAATTCTGTCAATTTAACACTAATCGTTTGCTTACACACAGTTTAAATGTCAAACAGTTCTATTTGACCTAGAGATAAGACCCTACCAAGTGCTACCACTCCGGGTAGGATTGAACCTGGGAGCAATGGCAGTGAATGGGTACTCCGCATTCCTCAAAGCTCCAGCATTACTAGAGCCGTGCCATTAGATTGTTTAGCGTCATATCTAGGAAACTCGTTGGTAGGGGGTGGGGTCTTACCCCTCTGAAGGAATGCAGTCGGTGTATTCTACATCCCCAGTTGACTGGGCTTATACTGAAAAGAATATAAATGTTTGATGCCTTCATTGATTTGATCAAATTTTCATTCTTTTCAACGCAATCATTTCTATGCATTAATAAGATGAAAAATAATATATAAAAAAAAACAACCAACCAACCAACCAACCAACCAACCAAGAAACAAACAAACAAACAAAGAAACAAACAAACAAAGAAACAAACAAACAAACAAAATAACAACAAAGACCAAAGTAACAACAAAAAATTGATAAATAAATAAAATTAGATAGAATAAAATAAAATCATTAAAAAAACCCAGCAAGTTGTTCGTAACACTTGCATACTCCTATTCATTTTGCTTATAGACTAAAAGTTTGTTAGATAATTCTAATACACGGTTGCCATTCAAGAACTCCGAGAGGTATGCCGGAGAAACTCAGTTGGTCTGCGAGTTGAGCCACTGCACATCTCTGCGATAGAGCAACCCTGTGCAAGAAAAACGAGGCCGCTTATAAGTAATTCGGAAACACGAGGAAGCCGATCAGCAAATTCAGAACCCCACATCCCACTCAATAAAATGAACAAGTAACAGTGACCAATATTCTCGAGGCAAGGCGAAATTGCTAAGTGTGCAGGTTAATATATATGTCAATTCATTCAAACGCTTACGAGTACCACAAGCGACCCCTGGCGGCAAAAATTCTGATTACCGACCTAATTAGAGGAGCAAAAAAAAAAAATGCTTATTTTTATAAAGTGCCAATGAACAGGCAATTACTGTGAGAGTTGTCTATGGCTTGGTGTTAATCTTATCGCTGCGAGCAATCTGTGTTGAGTGTCTTCGACAGGGCACCCATTGTGCGTCCATTTTTTTTTTTACTTTAGGTGCATTTTCTCAGGACATTGATGAAAAGGGAAGAAAAATAGTTTAGATTCAGAGTTGTGCATAAGTAGCATTGCGATCCTTTGATTCAAGTTGAAGGCAGAATCATCCGATTTAAATCCATGAATAAGAGAGAGAGAGAGAGAGAGAGATACAGACAGACAGAGAGACAGACAGAGACAGAGAGACAGACATTTCGTCATGACGTAACAGTTTATGAGATCAATTAGGTGTTGGTTGGTTGGTTGGTTGGGTGGTTGGTTCGTCGTTAGGTTTTATGGCATATCAACCCTTGTAGGTAATTTAATGCACAATCCTGTTTATATATATATGATTTGTAAACGCATATTTTTCAGGTAACATTTTTAAACGAGCCAGAGCACATTTGTTGGGACGCAGTTAAATTGTTTCAAATATTCCTCTCAAACATGAATAATTCTATTTACAATTAATCATTTGTTTGCACACAGTTAAATTGTTTCAAGGCTTACACTAACAATTTAATTCTGCATCAGTCATTTGCTTGCACACAGTTAAATGGATATACATATGCTTTGTAAGTGAATACTATGTAGGTAATTTCATTTTTAAATAAGTTAGAGCAAATATGTTTCTACAAAAGTATTGCTATAGCTTGTCCACAGTTAAATGATTTCAAGTCTTGATATTTGACAATGCTAATTCTATTCATTACAATTCATTCATTTGTTCACCGTTAAATCATTCCAAGTATTGAAATGTATTACCAAACATTCAATTTTTGCACACAACTAAACGCTTTTTACACTAATAATTTTGTAAAACTTAAATTAGTCAAGTATTGTTATGTAATACCAATAATTAGGTTTGGTTTCTTTGTTTAATGGTATATCAACCTTTGTAGGTTATTTAATGCCAAAGCCATTCTCCTAGAAGAACAGTAGTGATACTATTTAACCCATAGCTGGGAGGATAAGGGGGTTCATACCTTTCCCAAGGGTATTTGCTCGAAAGTGAACGTAATAGCGTGACTGGAGTACGAACTCGCTTACTACGATTCCGCACTACATCGCTTTAACCATTACACCACGAGGACACCCCAACACCAATAATCAATTTTTGCATACAGTTAAAATGTTTCAAGCATTGCTATTCTGCACTAATAATTCAATTCATTATCAGTCATTTGTTTTTGCCCTATTAAACATTGCTATTTGATTCAGAGATTGGGCCCTTACAGGTACTACCACTCTGGGTCAGAATTGACATGAGAGTTTTGGCAATAAAGGGGTACTCTGCATTCCCCAAAGCTTCATCGTCAGATTCTTTTGTGTCATATTCCAGGACATTCATGGGGGATCTTATCCCTTTGCAGAGATGCAGTTGGCGTATTCTACAGTCCCGAATGACTGAGCTGCATTTGGTTTTGATTTCCTTGTTTTCAATTGTATTTCAACCTTCATGGGTTATTTAATACCAAAGCTATCCTTTGACAGAAGTATGGGTCTTATCCAAAACGGGGGTCGAATGGATTAGGGTGTTCATACCTTCCCAAAGGGCAATAGTCCCAAAGTGAACGTAATTGCGTTAGAACTCGCTTACTCCAATGTCGTAGACCATCACTTTAGCTACTACGCCACGGGATTCCTCTGATTAAAGAGGAGCGAGTATGCTCCGTACTAGGTGTCCAATGCTTGCTTCCTCGTGCCAAATCTAAGCGACACATCGGTTTTTGAAGGGGTTTCCCACTTGTTGTCATTGTCAGCTCACCTAGCCTAATCTGCCAACCGTTACAAACCAAAGTTTCAGTTAAGAGCAAAAAGTAAAACAGACTGGGTTCTTTAAACATAATACGGCAACCGGTCTTGGAGAAGGAAAGCTTTAAATTCAAATCTGTAGTTGTTCTCTGAAAAATGCAAAGTTATTCGATTTAAATGCATCGCACTGTAATATTTATAAGATAATCTCCTAAATCTATTGATAGCTATTTTGATCCACGCGAGTCGCCCTGTACTGGTTTCTTTTGCTAAATCTAATTTACACTTAGCTTTTTGAGTAGGGATTCCCCGTGACTGGACTGTTTGCTATACCAAAGTTAAAGAGTACAGTCTGACCTACTATTTACTCATAGCTGGATTCATACCTTTCTTAAGAATATTAGCTCTATGTGAAATACAAAAATTCTTGTCCTGGATTCGAACTTGGATTGTAATGTCCATTTCCTACAGCTATGATATTACCCCACAAAGAAACATAAATAGTGAGTCACGACCTCTGATTCTTTCACCCATTCACTCTTCCAATCTCTCTCTATCACTTACTCCAATCCCTACCCCTCTCTCTCTCTCTATCTATCTATATATATAAGTTGTTGAGTAATGACATAGTGGATATATCCGTTGACCGGATAATTCCAATT
>OY757934.1:55714303-55744303 GCA_963585895.1 Sepioteuthis lessoniana | reverse complement strand
CTTCTTCTTCTTCTTCTTCTTCTTCTTCTTCTTCTTCTTCTTCTTCTTCTTCTTCTTCTTCTTCTTCCATTTTTTTCTCTCTCTCTTTTACTTTCTTTCTCTCCTTCCCTCTCTATCTATACACACATACGGCACCTGCTATTTGTAGGTATTGTTTTGACATAAGAAAAAAATTTAAATGATTTATACTCATTGTGGGGTAGTTGAGAAAACAGCTTCATACCCCATTGTTGAATGATAATAATTTATTTGAGACTCAAACCCCTAAAAAAAATGAAGTAAACAATTATGATTGATGCATTAGTTGGCCATCGGAGTAGAGTATGTCCCGGCGGTAGGTAGGGTCACGTGGCCAAATCCGCACGTCTCGTTGGACTGATTTCTTTCTTTCTTTCTTTCTTTCTTTCTTTCCCTTAATTAAGTTTTTATTTTATTTTAGTTTTTATCTGTGACCTGGTTTACCCAGACCAAACAAAAAAGAAATGGCCACATTCAGTTTGACTGATTCCGGAAGCTGAGTATTTCATCACTTTCGAGAACATCTAGTTATTTTGGAGCCAGACGCTGTCAGAGAGAATGACATCCCTTAGATAATGCGGCGGGGGGGGGGTTCTCCGTGGTGTAGTCGCTAACATGCTGGACTGTGACATCGAAGTATATATTTACCTGCCCCTCCGTTCGACAGGATGAGACAC
The DNA here is from genome assembly GCA_963585895.1 of Sepioteuthis lessoniana. NCBI lineage: Eukaryota > Metazoa > Mollusca > Cephalopoda > Myopsida > Loliginidae > Sepioteuthis > Sepioteuthis lessoniana. The sequence goes on along the minus strand of OY757934.1, from coordinate 55,743,608 downwards.
AAGATCAATTTTTTGCAGAGTCTAACAGGTTGTAGTTCAGAGTTTTCCTTCTCCTAGACTGGTTGCCATAGCAAATCTAAAAAACTTAGTCAGCCCGATATTTTACCCATGACAGGAGGGAGGATAGTTGGATTCATTCCTTTTCTATGGGTATTAGGGCTACGTGAAAATGCAAACACTTAGTGTCTATTTTGATCGACGATCTCCATTATTCTCCGAGCGCCACTTGTGATACTGTTGTAAGTGAGCTCGAACTCCAGTCGTGCTATTGCATACAACTCTCTTGGGAATCGCATGAACCTCCTTATCCTTCCCAGCTATGGGTTAGATAGTACCATTGCTGTTCTACAAGGATGGTATTGGCATAAACCAGCCCACGAAGGTTGATATGTTATTAAGCAGAGAAACCAAACAAAACCACAAGTTCTTCTCTTCGAGCATTGTTAACCCATTTCTAAAATATACGCATCATACAGACTGCACCAAACAGATTTCAGAATCAAATTGACGCCCTGGGATTTTAGTTACCCCGAGGGATTTCCAAGAATTATATTCTTTTCGTTTCTTTTTAAGACTTGACACTTACTGGGTGTGAATACTTTGCTATTAGTCTGATTCCACAACAACAGATCGATACCACAACGATTATAACAATAAAATTATTTACATATGATTCTTTTTGTTTGCTTCTGTAAGTCTCCAAGGAGTTATTAGTAATATTTTTGACACTAATGAATATTAGTAGCGTCTTTTATTTTTTCTGATTTTTAGATGAAGCATTGTCAAGCAATATTCTAATTACTTTTGACGAGCTTAAGTTTTCACTTGATTTTAATGATTTCCTCTGTACAATTTAAGGAAAAGTAATCATAATAGAATAGCTGAAAAATTATCCTTATTATCATTATAATTCTTGCGAGTGGCCCACACCAGCATTAGTGGGTAGTTTTTCGTTGGAGTCTGAGGGACGGCAAATCTTCTCAGGTCTCCAGGGCATTTCTCAGTACACTGACCTATCTTAATGCTGTAGTTTGGATGGTATCGATTCATCCTCCGATTTGCAACTCTTCTAGCCCCCTTTCGAGGGCTTTGGGGACCGTCCTTAACGACAATTATCACCGTCACTCTCATGTTCCACGGCTTGCTCGGTTCTCTTGCAAAATCCAAGTACATGTGTGTCTCTTTTCACTTTCTTTGATTTTCACTCTGTTGTTCGTCAGGATGGAAAAATACGGCAAGTTCTCTTTTTTTTCGTTATTATCACTAGATCTGGTCGTCTGCCCGGGATTAGGTGATCTGTTTGTATCTCAAAATCCCAGAGAATTTAATGCCTCTTATTTTCCAGGACGGATTTTGTGCATATACTATTTGGCAGTATGGTCAAATTAAATTTTTTTCACAATTGCCGGTGGATCACCTTCCCCACTCAGTCGTGTCTAGACTTATATTCTTTTTACGCTAGTTTGCAAATTCTGTTCTTTTATTGATTATTTTAAGGCCTGGTCTTCTGGCCGAGATTAGGTGATCCGCCTGTACGTCAAAGTCCCATCGGAGTTTATGTGTATCATTTTCTAGGACAGGTGCTAGGTTGTGCATATACCATTTGTTTGTATGGTCAAATTTAAATTTCTTGCTCATTTCTCAGTGGATCACCTTGCCCACCCAATCGTGTCAAGTCTTATACTCCATCTGTGCTAGTTTGCTACATTCGTTTAGTATGTGATTGATGGTATTATTATTATTATTTACTCCGTGAGAGTTTTTCAAATCAGTGTTAGTTGACGGTCTTTCACTGGAGTTTGGGTGACAGAAAGTCTACTCAAGTCTCCAGGACTCTCAATTATGTAGTAGTTTGGATGGTCTCCACTTGTCCTCCTATTTCCACGTCCTCGGCCTCCATTATTATTATTATTATTATTTTACTCGTTGTGAGTTTTTCACACCACTCCGTTTGTATGGTCAAATTAAAACTTCTTGCACAATTCCCAGCGGTCACCTTCTCCACCCAGTCATGTCTTGTCTTATGATTTCTTTGTGCTAATTTATAGCATTCGCTGATCTTGTTATTGATCGTTTCGTCTCGGTTCATACATAATCTACATAATTTATTTTGTTATGTGTTGTCTATTCTTGCTTTGACATAGTCCTAATGGTGTTTTTTTGTGCTGCTATTCAAAGAGATTCAGTTTCCTTCTTAAGGTTACCTTTTCTTCTCGTGTGTGATTTCGCTTATTTTTCACTTGAACTGTCCGTACAGTTGTTTTTCTACCTATTTTTTTCTGGTTATTTTTGTTGTTGACGTTTGTGTTGTCTATATTGTTCCTGGTCGCTGTAATCAGTCTTCCTCTACGCTTTTTTATGGAGTCTTCGAGTCGTTGTATTGATGCATCGAATCTATCTTGAATGGGGGCAAGTCCTCTTCCTCCTTCTTTTCTTGATACATATAGTCTATCTACGTCATCTCTAGGATATAAGGCCTTATGTATCGTCATGAGGTTTCTTATTCTCAGGTCCAATTGTTGAAGTTCTTCTCTCGTCCACTTTAAGAATGGTCCTGAATATCTTACGAGGGGGAAAACCCAAGAATTTATCCCTTTGATGAGATTTCTACTATGTAGTTTGGTTTCGAGTAGTTTTCTCGTTCTCTTGAGGTTTTCTTTTTTTTTCTTTTTTTCATCTCCGCATGTTTGTCTGTGTCCGCTTCCAATTTTCCCAAATATCTGTAAGCTTCCTTTTCTCCGTGCGTTCTAACTTTTTCTCGATTTGATAGTTCTATTCCTTCCGCCATTTATCGTTATCCAATTTTCGTTATTAGCATGGTACATTTTTCTAAACCAAATTTCATCCCTGTATCTTCACTTTATATATATGTATTAGGGTTTCCAAATCTTTTTTTATTTTTTGTAAACAGTTTGATGTCGTCTATGTACATTTGATGGTTGATTTTTTTCTTTCGATTTATGAGGTTTGTATCCACCTATGTTTTTCCTAAGTATGTGGTTAAGTGGTGTAATGGTTATCGTCGTAGGAAATGGACACGGCGACACGAGTTCAAATCTTGGACGAGACTGATTGAATTTCACATATCACTAATACCCTTGGGAAAGGTATGAATCCATTTATTCTCCCTCCAGCTATGGGTAAATAGTTGGACAGACTAGGTTCTTCAGCCTTGGTGAGGCAACTACTCTAGAAGGAAAAACTCTGAATTCAAACCTGTTAAAGTAGTAAGTAAAGTTAGCGACCATAGTCGAGGGTGACCCGAAGGCTCCCTTTTCGATAGCTACTACACCAAGGTGTAGGGGAGGGCGCTACTCCATTCCCAGGATTGCTCCACTTTACCCTTGAACCGTACCTTATAATGCTGAGTGTTAAGCAAGGTGGTATCAAGTACCATTTTTAAAGTCTTTGGTATGACTCGACCTGGGATTGAACCCAGGTCTCCCGGGCCATTGGCGAACACTCTAACCGCTGGGCCAATGTCCCGGTTTGTGTCATATCCTGCCAGAGAGGAGGGGTTGGGTAAATAGGATTAAGTGGCATCATCGCTCAGTTTTATTTTCTGTTTCTTACAATTCTTCACCGGGTCTTTACCCAAAACCTCGTGTGTGGTAAGGTAATGATTTTATGCATTTTACACCTTTATATATTTTACTGACTTTTTTGCGTGATATTTTTCAGTCATATTGATAGTACTCGCCTAAGGAGATAAACAGTCCTGCAAAGCCCAATTTTTTTGTATATCTTAAAGACTGGGATTACCAAGTATCTTATTAATGCATTTATCTCTCTCTCTTTTTTGATCAAACTCGCAGCTTCCAATATAATAGGCACAGTGGTAGTTTTAAGGTGCTATATTTTCTCAATTTTATTTTCCCAGGTAACGACCAGCAGGAACTCAGCATCGTTTTGGGAGCCTTCACTACCTCTCTAATCGAAAATTTACGCATAAAAGCTAACAAACCCCTCTCTCCTTCTGAAGACATAAACTTGCACGCCAATACTATACCAAACTCACCTCATGTCTCCAAAACCCTGCCTTTAACTGCATCATGCAAATGAAATACAAAAACCTCATAGAAAATTAACCAAAGACCATCAGGCTTCTTAATTTAAGAATCCCAAACCTCCTCCATGTAATCAAAATCAACCACAAAATAATACATGATACCATCCTTCTCAAAACAGTACCATGGACCATAAATCAACCAATAGTAAAACTAGAACTAACCAAATTATCCCAAACCAAAACACACCTCATCATTTTCCTTTAGAAATTCTGTAACAGCCAAAATAACTTCCAAGATTATCACCACATTTATACAGATGGGTCTAAACAAGGATAGAAAGTTGGTTTTGATATTATCTTCCAAAACCAAGAATCGCTAAAACGTCTCCCAAATGAGTCATCAATCTAGAGTGTAGAGGCTACAGCTATTGACCTGACCATGAGCATTTTTATAGCTAACCACAAATCTTCCAAATTTGTCATCTTCCCAGACACCAAATCAGTCTTTCTGGCACTAAAGAACAAAGATGCATCAACTCTTCGCATCACAAAATACCTAAAACAACATACTCTTTCCAAAAGACAATAGCATCATTCTCTCTTGAATACCAAGCCGCATTGGTATACCATATTTGTCTCGGCCTTCCACCAGACAGGACTTGACACAAGGTCAATGACCCGAAAGTCGGTTTAAAGTTGGGATTAGGGGAGGGGAAGGTCGGACATTAGTATACATGGAAATAAAAGAGCAACGAAAGTTACCAAAAAGCTCTCCTAACAAACATATCCCATATAAAAATCCACCACACTGATCTAAAACCTATCATTAACAAATTCATTCATGACAAATGGCAAAAATCATGGGACAGTCAAATACACATGCTTAACCATATACAAAATATTATCAGGAAGTGTCTGGCAGGTTATTCAAGGAATGAAGAGATGCTTTCCAGACATCGTTTTGGCTACATCCATATCACCTACTCACACATTCAAAAAAGGAACCCCCCGAATATGCTCAATGGGCAAAGTACTCATTGTCAGACACGTTCTCTTAAACTGCGACAGTTTCAGATAAACTTGTCCAAAATACTAATTGACAAGCAACCTAAGGGACACCAAACTATAGGGCATCTTGAGATTTCTAAAACAAACAAACAAACAAATCTTTCCATCAAAATCTAAATGAATCAATCTTTTCACTAAAATCAGACCAAATATAATCAAATACTACCATAAAAACCCATACCCTAAACCCTAAAAACCCCATTGAAGAAAAAAATAATTTAACCTTTTTCGGCATTGTATGGCCCACAGATGTTGATATGCCGTTAAACAAAACTCAATGTCAAACTCTTTCTAGCTCTTTGTATTTATTTATTCTATTATACTCTTTGACTATTTTGTTATCACCGACAAATCAATTAGAAGGTATGTTTTTTTATAATTCTAAACCACTATATATCTGGTCTCTTGTCCTTTATTCTAATAATAATAATAATAATAATGATAATAGACACGATTGGGTCGGCAAGGTGATCCATTGGGATATTGTGCAAGAAATTGAAACTTGACCATACGAACAAATGGTAAATGAACAACTCTGCAGCTATCCTAGAAAATGACACACATAAACTCCTTTGGGACTTTGACATACAGACAGATCACCTAATCTCGGCCAGAAGACAAGACCTAATAATAATCGCCAAAAAGAAAAAAAATGAGAATTTGCAAAATTGTCGACTTTGCTGTCCCGGCTAACCACAGAATAAAACTGAAAGAATGTGAAAAGAAGGATAAGTACCTGGACCTCGATAGGAAATTGAAAAAACTATGGAATATGAAGGTGACAATTATTCCAATTGTGATAGGTGCTTTTGGTACAGTAACTAAAGGATTATCTAAGGGACTGGAAGACTTGGAAGTTGGCGGAGGAGTGGAGACCATCCAAACTACTAAATTATTGAGAACAGCCAGAATACTTGAGGAGACTCGCTGTCACTCAAACTCCAGTGAAAGACCATCAGCTAACCCTGATGTGAAAAACTCTAATAAGTAAATAATAATACTAATAACTTATCCCGTGGATTCTCTTGAAAATGAAAGGCGTTCAAACAAGAAACATAGAATTTCGAGTCGTTTTTGAATATGCTGTTCAAAGGAAATTAGTCAACTCATTTGATTACAAAATAATATCAGTTTTTCTGAAACGCTCGTTTTTTTATCGGCGTAAAATAAGTAAAATTATATTTAATATTCAGATTTGTGAAGAAATATGCAGACAAATAAGGATGTTATCTGGAGACAGTGAGATCTTGAGTCGAATGCTCTGGTTACTGTCGGTTATTTGTCAGTGTGATAGTAATTACTAAATTAACCATTCTTATACGTAAAGTTACATAGTTGATACTTATAATGATTGAAGTTCTTGTGTTGGTGATAATGAAGATAATGTTTGAGCTGATTCATACGTTCGTTCCAATAATGGCACCATTCAAAGACAGTTTGGAGTAACCGTGGGAATTTGGTGCAGTTAAAATAGACATATTCTATAGGACGCAAAAAAAGAATGTTAAGAGAACAATTACAATATATATATATATATATATATATATATATATAAAGAGAGAGAGAGAGAGAGAGAGAGAGAGAGAGAGAGAGATAGAAAAGAGAGAGAAAGAGAACGTGAGAGAGAATCAATTGGAGTTTTCTTCGTTCTTTTTTCGTCATCATCATCAAGTCATGCTGAGAGCAAGTATTCCTTTGACTCCCTCTCACCATCCGTCCCTATCGGCCATCGCTCTTGGCAGGTCCTCTGCACGGCGGCATCCAGTGTCCACACAGAGATAATTCACCTAAGTCTATGATGTTCTTTCTAACAGTTCCCAGTATGTTTTTTTCGTTTTACTTGCATGGTTTTTAAGATGGGAGGTAAGTGGTCGCACAACTGCTGCTTTGTGATGTGTTATTTCCAGGATTTGTTTAAAACACCAAACAACTTTCTGGTCTAGTTCCCATTTGTTTTTTCTCTAATCGTTTCGTTCGAATCTAGGTAGTGCAGCCATGCAATATTACTGACACCACTACAATTTGGAAGAATTCTTATTATGGATTGTTATTCATTGGTCGATTATATGAAAAATTGATCTTTTTCTGGATCATCATTATCATTATCATATTTATCTTCAAGTCGTGTAGACCGCACGGAGTTTCCTGACTCCCTCTCGCCATCTCTCGCTATCAGCCATCGCTCCTGGCAGATCTTCTTGGCAGCATCATATGTCCGAACAAAGCTGATTAAGACCGTGCGGCTCAAACAACATTAGCACGTCTATGAGTAGGATTCCAAAAAAGAAGGTCGCTAATGAGTTAGTCTTTGCCTTTCCAGCATTGTCCTGCGTGTCTTGTTCTTCTTACTTGGATGGTTCGTGAGATGGGAGGAAGGTGGCCGTACAGCTGCTCTTTTTGCGAAGCGTTGTTTCCAGGATCTGTTCAAGACATCACACCACGTGTAGTTCTCATCTAGCTTTTTCTCTATGAGTTTTATTTCTGTCCATATGATGCTTCCATATAGTAGTATGGACAAAGCTACAGATTAGGAGATATCCTGTTTTATTTTATTGGATAGATTCGGATTTCCATATTATCGCTGACCCGTCAATAGCATTCCACGCTTGAGATGCTGCTGCTAAGTTATGTGAACTGGAAGTGTCCGTGGTGTAATGGTTATCGTCGTAGGAATTGGACACGGCGATACGAGTTCAAATCTTAGACGAGACTGATAGCTTTTCACATAGCACTAATACATTTGGGAAAGGTATGAATCCAATAATTCTCCCTCCAGCTATGGGTAAATAGTAGGGCAGGCAAGGTTCTTCAGCCTTGGTGAGGCAACTAGTCTAGAAGAAGGAAAACTGTGAATTCAAACCTGTTAAACTCCGCTTAAAAATCGACCTTGTGTCATATCCTGCCCGAGCGGAGGGGTTGGTAAATATGGCTAAGGTATGTGAACTGGTCTATCAATTTAAGAGTAGATTATTCTTTTTCTTGTTTAAAACATATGTACTCCGTTTTATTTATGGTCACGTACAGGACAATGCCTCCTGCTGCTTACTCTTGGTTATGCAGGAGAGATTCTGTTTGGGCTAGAGTATTTGCAAGAAGCGCAAGATCATCTACATAGTCTGCATCTGTGAATGTTTCTGTGTTATATCGTCTACTTCATGCTATTTTTGTTGTGAAACTGTAATGGTATCATCCCTATTTCGATACACAACGGACTCTTCGAATCAAGATATAACAGTTGACTCTAATCCACTCTAGGAATATGTAGCAAAACTACGAGGCTGCTTGGCTTGGGTGCCGGGAAAGCCCAGTATTCACGTCAGGCGGCAGACCCTTATCGAGCCTCAGGTGGCCGTCCCTCCAGGTTCTAACCCTCCTTGGAGGGGCTAGGTTTATTGCCTGGCGCATGAGGTGCCCCTTTTTAGGGGAATGCCGACGGGGCCCGAGGCATTTTTGGGATGCTGGGCTTGTCTGGGCAACGGCCCCTCGCCCGGACCCACCTCAAAAAGGCCTCGTGCCGTACTCACCCGTTTGGTGGTACACACGACAAATGTACGTTGCAAAAGCTACACTAGCGACGTTGTATTACTCGTTTTCGGTATTTATTCTGTTTTTCTTTAAAATTTATTTTATGTCCTTTTCCGAGGACATAACAGAAACAATTTTCTTTTATTAGATTTTCTTTCAAGTGAGACTTAATTCTTTTCGTTTTATCCTTTCATTTTCTATTTCTTTTAAAGTCGAGTGTGTTTTTTTCTTTTTTTGTGTATGTGTTTGTGTACTTTCTTACTTCTGTTCTTGTTTCTTCAATATTCTTTCTTTCTTTCTTTCTTTCTTTCTTTCGTGTGAGGTTTCTTTAAGAGTCTTCTTTTTTCTATTTTCTTTTATTTTTTAACTAATAACGTGACATGGGGTCGAAATAACGATGACCTTGTATTCAGCATCCCACGCACATAGCAATCGTTTTTTGCGACTCAAAAAATTTCCTTAAAACAATTCACTCAAATATATTATACCCATCACACAATATATCACATATATATATAATCATATACACGCACGCTTGCACACACACACACACACACACACACACACGTATATATATATATATATACAAAGTAAAGTAAAGTTGGTGACCGTAGTCGAAGGCGACCAGAAAGCTCCCTTTTCAATAGCTACTACACCGAGTTGTAGGGAAGGGCGCGACTCGTTTCCCTGGATTGCCCCACTTTACCCTCGATACCCACCTTATATTGCCGAGAGTTAAGCAAGGAGGTATCAAGTACCATTTTTAAAGTCTTTGGTATGACACGACCTGAGATTGAACACAGGTCTACCGGCCCATTAGCGAACACTCTACCCACTAAGCCAATGAGCCGTCGTTGCATCATCATCATCATCATCATGTTACTCTGCCAGTACGGATCTCCCTGACTCTCTCTCTCGCAACCCGTCTCTATCGTCCATTGCTCCCAGGAGGTCTTCGTGGCTATATGCACCTAGCTGTTGTCTATAGGTTCTTGCTGGTCGTCCTGCCTATACTTGTCCATGTGAAGGGGTCCACATGAGTATATCGCTTATGCGTTCGTACTTACTTCTCAAGCAGTGTCCGCGTGTCTAGTTCGTCTAACTTGGATAGTTTTCCTGAAGGGCGGTAGGTGGCCTTACAGCTACTGTTTTGTGGGGTGTTGTTTCCAGGATTTCTTCAATACAGCTCGCCGCATTGTTGTGTAATCACCGTCTAGCTTTTTCTCCATATGTTTTGTTAGCGTCCATGTAGTGCATCCATATAGCAGTATCGACACAACCGCTGCTTGGAAAAAACTGCGTTTTATTTTGTCGGTCAAGTCTGACTTCCATATGACCGATAGCTTATCGATAGCTGTCCGTGTCTTTGCAAGTCTTGTGTTGATATTATTCTTGGTTGATGAGACGCTGCTTCCGAGGTAGGCAAACTTGTCCACTTGTTTCAAAGGACCACCTCTTAGAGCGTAGATGCTGCCTCTTTTATTAAAGCACATGTATTCCTTCTTATCTGCATTGACATGGAGGCCTCTGTCATCTGCTGTTCGTTCCAGACTATGAATTCGGCTGGGACGGGTGTATTTGTCAGAGGTGCTATGTCATCGGCGTAGTTTGTATCTTTAATTGTTTGTACGGGGTATCTTCTGCTTCTTTTCTTTGCCAGGTTTATAACCGTTTTCTTTCATTAAATCTGTAGACGTTCCAAGCACATAGTCTAGGCAGATAATAAACAGGTATGGAGCTAATGTGTCCCCTTGTAGTACACCTGCTACAATGTCGAAGTAGTCTGTATCTCCATCCGGTAAGCAGGCTTTTACGTTCGTGTTTTTATATAACATCATTATGGCTGCGACGGTTTCTTTGGGGGAAGCTGTAGGCGAGAAGGATTTCTTCATCTAAGCTCTGTGTATGGTTCAAATCCCTTGGAGAAGTCGACGAATATTATTGTTGCCTCAAGGTTTTTTGCTCATACACCCTATAGAATTCGACGGATAGTCAAAATTTGTGATGTGGATCGATTTCTCCGGAAGCCATTTTGGCTCTACGTAAGAATTTACTCGATTTTAGGTTCTATGCGGTTGCGTAGCAGAGCTTGTAGATCTTGGCCGCTATGAATATAAGGGTTATACCTTGGTAGTTCTTGGCTATTCCAAGGTCACCATTTTTAGGGAAAGGGAGGATGCAACCATTTGTCCATCTGTCTATTGAGTTCTGGTTATATACAGCATTACAGTGTTGGAGCAGTATGTCGTCGAATTCCCTTCTCTTCCATATTCTGGGTCTTTTTCATCAAGCCCTGCTGTTTTACTATTTTTAATTTTTCTTAGTACTTTTTCTTAGTCGAGTTCTTCTTGCGTAAACTGTCCTAGTTTGATGTCTTGTTGATTTCTAATAATTTTCGTGATTGTTTCATGCGTAACTTTCGGAGGTTTTCCGAGTAAATTTTCGAAATGTTGTTTCCACAGTTGTATTCGTTCTTCTTAGCTGGTAGCTTTCAGTTTAGCTTTCGCAATACTCTTCCTTCTGCTCACTTCGTTTACCGTCTGCCATACTATACCAGATTGTTTATATTCAACCGAGTCTCTAATCTTATTGATCTGATTTTGTATGTATTGTTTGTTCTTTTAGGTATAAGTTAGTTAATTCATTTTGTGCCTTCTTAAATTTCAGAGTATTGACATTGGTTGGGTTCCTCCTATTGCGTAAGGAAGCAATTTTTACGTCTGCACGCATTTTTCTAACTGCTAATGTCTCCCATGGGACGCTAGGTTTCGCTCTTAGCATAGTTGGTAAGCGTTCTGCTGCTTCTTCTTAGTAGCCATTGACGAAGTTCTCATATTCGACATTCGGAGTAGGTGTTTCTGCTGAATTTTTAAGATGAGGCTTGATGTGTAATATTTTGTATTGTCAATAGTCCGAAAAAACATACACAAAATAAAAAGTGATTATTTAAAATATCACTTTAGCTTTAAGTTTTAAGGGCAACACACTTATGGAAACAAAATACATATGCATGTATTTATATCATCACTCGCACGCACGCACGCACATAAATATATATATATATATATATGTATATGTAGAGAGAGAGAGAGTGTGTGTGTGTGTGTGTGTGTGTGTGTGAGAGAGAGCGAGAGAGAGAGAGGGAGAGAGAGGGCAGGGAGTCCAGTGGCTCAATGGTTAAAGGGCTGGAGTGTGGCTTCAAAGGGTGTATATATATATATATATATAGAGAGAGAGAGAGAGAGAAATGACAAAAGTGATAAGACAAATAGGAATATATCTTCGAAGTTATTACTTTTTAATTGATCTCAACTGGTTTCGTTGTTAGGACATCGTCGGGAGAGAAGTTTTTGTGGAGAAAGGTTTTTGTACAAAATTTGAATAATAGTTTTAAAAAGAATTATTATGCCACAAAAGAAGTGACGAAAAATGAACAGGTAACATCGAATAACCATTCATGAAATATGTGTTTGTGTATTTGTGTGTGTGTGTGTATGTGTGTGCAGAAGAAAAGAAAGACAATATTTAAAATCAAATTGACATGTTTAGATATAAGGATAGCTTCCCTAGAAAAACAGACTGATACATAGGATTACTACCATCAATTTATGGCCGGTTTCTACAATATTTTTATGGTACCTACCAACATGGTAATGGACTATTTCTACTCAATATATACTGACTCTAGTCGACACTCAGTGAGATAACCTCCAAGCTGCCTGACAGTACCGGAAGGACATTCCTAACCGTTGTATAACACCTGTATTCTGTATATTTGTTCTGTTATTGTAATATATTGGTTTCAACCTACTTCTCTTGTCTGCGTGTCTTCTAAACACCACCACAAATATCTTTCTTGTCCACACAAAATTATTAATTACAAAAGACGGGATACTAAAAATATAATAACAATTCAAACAAAGCAACTGATATAAGATCCAAAAACACTTAATTGTCATAGGTGACCTAAGTCGAGGGTGACCCGAAGTCTTCTTTTTCAATAGCTACTACATTGAGGTGTAAGGAAGGGCGCTACTCCATTCCCTGGATTGCTCCACTTTACCCTCGATATGTACCTTATATTGCCGAGTGTTAAGCAAGGAGGTATCAAGTACTATTCTTTTGGTATGACGTGACCTAGGATTGGACCCAGGTCTCCTGGATCATTGGCGAACAGTCTACTCACTAGGCCAATGAGAAAGAAAACAATTTAAAAGAATTTTTTTCCTTTTTATCTCGAATAATTTTTTCACTGATTTTTCATCTGTTTTTTTTTTGTCTTGCACAAGAACAAACAGAAAAGAAAGCACTGGAAGAGCAAATATTTAAATGCCTCCCTATCTATCTATCTATCTATCTATCTATCTATCTATCTCAGCCTGTTTACGTGTATCTGAGTACCTATCTATATTAGCTTGTTTATATCTACCTTTCTATCTTACTGTTTACATACGCACACAAACACGTTTACCCATACACGCACACATATCCCTATCTATCTATCTATCTATCTATCTATCTGTCTATCTATCTATCTATCAAAAATTGCATCAGATGCTTTCTTTGTTAGTATTTAACCCTAACCTAGGTTGTGTTTGAAAAGAAAATGCACCGCTTCTCGACCCTTAGCCGCTTAGAAATGCCACGTTTTAACACCTATAGCGTTTTCTATTTTCAATCTGGTTTTGCATAAATCTTCTTTGGTTAAGATAACTCAAGAATTGTATTGGACTTCCATCTTCCTCTTGTTTCATTACAACATTTTATCTATCGTCTCCAGACGACTTCTTGGTGTCTGTAGTATAGAAAACATTTTATGACTTTCATTTTATGAAATAGTAGAACGATATGCCAAGGTCGCTTGTTGACAGTTAACACTGCTGTCTGTCTTTGGATTGATATCCTGATTGCTATCGGTCTTTGGATTGCTATCTGTCTTCTGATTGCTCTCTTGATTGCAATCTGTCTTTGGATTGCTATCTCGATTGCAATCTATCTTTAGATTGCTATCACACTTTGGATTGCTATTGAATTGCTATCTGTCTTTGGATTACTATCCTGATTACTACCTGTCTTTGGATTTTTATCTGTCTTTTGATTTCTATCCTGATTGCTATCTCTCTTTGGATTAATATCCCAACTGCTATCTCTTTTTGGATTGCTGTCTCACTTTGAATTGCCATATGTCTTTAGATCGCTATCCAGATTGCTACCTTTCTTTGGATTGCTACCTTACTTTGGATGGCTATCCTGTTTGCTATCTCTCTTTAGATTTGCTAACTCTGTTTGGATTGCTATCCCGATTGCTACCTGTCTTTGGATTGCTATCTGTCTTTTGATTTCTCTCCTGATTGCTATCTCTCTTTGGATTAATATACTAATTGCTATCTCTTTTTGGATTGCTGTCTCACTTTGGATTGCTATCCAGATTGCTACCTTTCTTTGGATTGCTACCTTACTTTGGATGGCTATCCTGTTTGCTATCTCTCTTTAGATTGCTAACTCTGTTTGGATTGCGATCCCGATTGCTTTCTGTCTTTTGACTGCTATCCCTTTCTGGATTTGCTGTCTCTCTAGTGACTACTATGCCGATTGCTATCTCTTTTTGGATTGGTATCTCTTTGGATTGCTGTTCGGATTGTAGACTCGAAATTTCTTTGAATTACCGCCCAATTTTCTCTTTGAATTGTGATACCCCACATTTGAATGCTGTGCAAAATTGCTCTTTGCCTCTCCAGTTTCCTTTTGGATCACCATCCAGATTTTCTCTTGGGAGACGATTTACCTTTCAAACTGATATCACAACCCTAGGATTACCATCCAGATATACATGGTCTTCAGTCACGATTTTTTCCAAGGATTGCCGATTAGTTCCGTCCCATTTTCCCTTCCGTAGTCATTTCGATATCACCTTAAAGTACTGTTCAGAGTTCCAATAGGACAACTGTCTCGATTTCTCCTAAGATAACCTTTCGATTTTCCCTTGGAAAGTTCTGTTTTCAATTTGAAATGCTAATTCCGTTCCAATTTCGCTTGGTTGCAGTTTTTATTTTTCTCGTTGGATTTAAGTCTTGTCTTCCTCAGATTGACTTTCCTTTTTTCCTCAGAGTACTGATTAATTCTCTCCCAATTTCCTCTTCGCTTCGCGAAGTACTATCCAAATTTCCCTTGAGATTGTTATTCTCTTTTCAACTTTGACTTCTAACTTGTTCCGTCCCAATCTCGAGTCAGTTGCCGTTTCGATATGACCTTAAAATACTTTCCCGATTTTCCCGAAGACTTGAACCCTCATTTTCCCAATATAATGGATAGCCATTCCGTTTTTACCCTTAATTACTGACACATTTTCTCATTGCTTACTAGTTCCACCTCAGTTTGATTTGACCTTAAAGTACTTTTCCGAGTTCTCATTTGGATTTTCATCCTAATTTCATATCGGATTGCTGCTTGATTTCCCCAACTGGATTGTTGTCTCAATTTTCGTTATTACCTCCCCGTTTTCTCATTGGATTTATAATTAGTTTCATCCCAATTTCTCCTCGACCGTCATTTTGATGGAAACCTGAAGTACTGTTATGATTTACCCTTGATGTACCGCCTCAATTTACTTTCGAATTTCACCTAAGATTTTTGTTTCAATTTCAACTTCAGTAACCATCCTTATTTGCTCTTGGCTTGGTATTCACATTTCTCTTTGGGTTTCCATTCTGATTTCGCTTGAAAATCACCTCCAAAATATTGTGGATTGTTATTCTGAGACCTTGTTGAACCACTGTCCTATATCACATTGGAATATTTTACCGATTTCTCCTTCGATTGCTATCCCGATTTCTCCATGGATTATACACTCCTATTTTCCCATTAGATTTCTGGTTTTCTTTGCTACTAACGCTACACTGTCTGATGTACTTGTGAGATAGACCTTCCCAGATTCTTGCTTTTTCACAAGGTCAGATATAAATTGTTTGTTTTTTTTGCTCTCTATAGGACACAGGCCCTTGTTTCCTTCTCATTATCTGCAGTTCCTAAATAGTCACCCCTCTCAGTACTGAGACCTCCATGTAACCAAATCAACGTTTAAACTAGATAATTGTTATTTCTTTGTCAATAACTGCTACAACTGTCACCAGACGATATAAAATGCTATTCTTCGCAATCCATTCTGCGATGGTGCTATTTATGTTACTCCCTAAGAGAATATAGAGTGAATATGGGCAAATAGTTGCATAGATTTAGTTCTTTAGCATTGGTTACGCAGCAAAAAAAAAAAAAAATAAATGAAAATAAATAAAAATTAATAAATAAATAAATCACTGAATTCCAACCAGATTCACTCCACTTAAAAAAATGACTTTGTATTGCATCCTGCCCAGTGCGTAGTTTGATTATATCAACCAAATTTTAAAGCTACAAGCAAAAAAAACAAAAAAACAAAAACAAACCCTTTTTCTTACTACCCAGCTTTTTCGAGGACAAAGTAGTTAAAATATACATTTGTTCAGGGAAACAGTTTTGATTCACTACTGACCTTACCTGGACGGACATAGTACAAAACAAACTACGGAAAAAGGTATACTTTTGTTGTTTAATGGCATATCATCATTCTTAGGTTATTTAATGCCAAATCCATCCTTCTAGAATGACAGTAGTGGTACTATTTAATCCATAGATAAGAGGATAAGGGGGTTGATACCTTTCCCAAAGTTATCTATCTGAAAATGAACGTAATAGCGCGACTAGAGTTCGAACTCTCTTACTACGACTCTGCGTCTAAGTCTTTAACCATTACACCATGACATTACACAAAAGATAGTTTTGCTCTTCAGGGTCATTTTTAAGTGAATTTCAGCATTAAATCTTAAATCAGATGACCAAACATCTTAAGACAAGCCTAGCAACAAATGTATATACGTGACAATGGCAGTGGGTTTTGAAGGTGACACGAACTATATATTTGAATAAAGGGCAGATACTATAGCCACCCCTTTAAAAGAGAGAAAAGTATTAATCAATTTCTTTCTTCTCAGCTATGAGTAAATAGTTGAACAAATTGGTCATTTTAGTCATGGTAAGGCAACCAGTCAAAGAAGAAGGAAAACTCTGAATTGAAAACTCCGCTAAAAATTGACCTTGTGTCGAATCCTGCTTGTGGTGGAGGGGTTAGATAAATGCATGCGTACAAGCAAACTCCATTCATCTCCGCATATTCTGTCAGAACTTTTCGTACCACGCTTGTTATTTCTTGGTCTCCATTTTACTAAGCTTTTTCATCCGTAATTGATCTCTTTTTATCTCCGGAAAATCACCTTTTCATTGATCTCCGTGTAAAAAGATGTTTTCGAATGATATTTTGAATCAGTAGTTCAGGGATTCGGGGAGGGTGTCTTCATGATGTAAATCGTTAAAGTATGGGACTGCGGAATCGTAGTAAGCGAGTTCGAATTCTAGTCGCGCTCTTCCGTTCACTTTCGAACAAATACCCTTGGGAAAAGGTATGAACCCCCTTATCCTCCCATCTATGGGTTAAACAGTAACATTACTGTTCTTCTAGAAGGATCGACTTGGCATTGAATAACCTAAGAAGGTTGATATGCCATTAAAGAACAAAACGAACTAATAATTTGGCAGACTAATAAATATAAAGCAAAAAAAAAAAAACGACTTCTATTTTCATGCACAGGATGTCTCAATTTTTCCAACGCTGGCGCAATGCTGTCTTATTAAATTGACAATAATATAAACTTTTTTATGCTGAGGCGCTCGTAGTGTAACGGTCAACCTTGTCGGAAATGGATACAGTTACTTGAGTTCAAATCCTGGATGAACTTGCTTCCAATACACATAGCTCTAATACTTTGAGAAAAGGTATTAGCGCTAATAGTTTTAGGGAAGGTACGCATTCAACTATTCTCTCTTCAGCTATGGGTAAATAGTAGGTCAGACTGTACCCCTTAATCTTGATATGGAAATCAGTGTGGGAGAAGGAAACTCTATATTCAAACCAAAGGGTTCTTTATTCGTTTGTCAAAACTACTTTCAAATTACCTCCTTCTCTACTACTACTACTACTACTGAATGCCAAGTTTTATTCCAATTATAGAATTTATATTATAATTGTCTGCAAATAAATAATTAAGGCGAAGAACGGTATGATTAATATTTAATTGTTATCTCTCTTGAGAAATTATAATGTTGGGGGTGATGGCGATTGCAGATCTTCTCATCATTATTATTAAGCTGCAAATTCGATTAGAAAATGCTTTATTCTCTAAATCAAAGCAATTAACTCAATTAAACTTGCAAAAATCTCCTTAAGATATGCTATTTTCTTATGTTAGGACAACTTACACACGAAAAAGGAGTTCGCCCTTATTATTATAATTATTTTACTGCTTGCTAGTAATTGTTGTTATTTTATAATTCAATTTTCAGATTTATTTTCAGTTTCTGGTAATTCTTTACCATGTCTTGAGCCAGTTCCTAAAAAGGTAGTGATTATATATATTCTGTGTATTTATCTATTTTGCTGCCATTTTTTGGTTGATATCTTTCAGTCACATTATCAGTAACTCTTGAGGAAATGAGCAATTTTTGTTATTTCATTTATTATTTCTACCCTTGCAATTTTTTAAAACCATCTCTAGCTGGGGATATTTCACTGTGGTCTGAGAGATAGAGAGTCTCCTTAAATTTCCAGGACTCTTCTCAGTATTTAAACCGGTCTTAACAAGGCTGTGGTCTGGATGGTTTCGATTCTTCCTCTAATTTCCAATTCCTCCAGTCATTTTTCCAAGATTTTAGGAACTGTTCTAGATACGCCTACTACAATTGGGATCACAATCATCCTCCTGTTTCACTTATTTGTTTCAGCTCTCTGGGAAGGTCCAAGTATTTGTTTATCATTTCGCTTTCTTTTATTTTTCTCTGGGGTTCGCCGGAACAGCAAAATCCATTATATGGCAAGTTAGTTTTTCTTGTTAATTAATATTAGATGGTCCGTTTGTATCTCAAAATGCCAGAGAATTTAATGCATATCATTTTCAATGACGGATTCTGTTTTGTACACATCATCATCATCATCATCATGTCGTGCCGCTAGCACGGATATCCCTGACCCTCCCTCGCCACTTCTCCCTATGGTTCATCGCTTCAGGCAGGTCTTCAGGGCTACATCCCGTATCCTCACATAGCTGCTGTATGTATGTTCGAGCTGGTCGTCCTGCTTTTGCCCGACCATATGTGGGGGCCCATAGGAATACATCACTTATGAGCTCGTCCCTGCTTCTCCAGCAGTGTCCCGCATGTCTGGTTCGTCTAACTTGGATAGTTTTCGTGATGAGAGGCAGGTGGCCGTATAGTTGGTGCCTTGTGGGGTGTTGCCGCCAGGACTTGTTCAATATTGCTCGCAGCATTCTTGTGTAATTGCCGTCTAGCTTATTCTCCAGCCATTTAGTTACCGTCCAAGTAGTGCGTCCATACAGCAGTATGGATATGACCGCTGCCTGGAAGAAGCTGCATTTCATTTTATCGGTCAGGTCTGATTTCCATTGTACATATACCATTCGGTAATATGGTCAATTTTATTGTTTTACTTCCTGCGAGTTTTTCACGCCAGAGTTAGCTGATCGTCTTCTAGGAGAGTCTGAGTGACCGCAATCTTCCTCGGGTCTTTAGGAATTTTCTTAATATTCTGACCGGTTTTAACCATGCTGTAATTTGGGTAGTCTCGATTCTTCTTCAGATTTCCAACGGTTCCAGTTTTCTTTCAAAGCCTTTACTGATCGCTCCTATGGCTCAAAATACATTTGGTATCACCGTCACTCTCATGTTCCACAGCTTTCTTTGCTTTCAAACAAGGTATATGTACTTATCTCTCTTTTCACTTTCTTTGATTTTCATCCAAGCGTATACTGGGATGGCAAAGTCCATTATACGACGAGTACTCTTCTTTGTTAATTATCTCTAGGTCTGATCTTCTGGCCGGGGTTAGGGGATCTCTTTGTATGTCAAAGTCACAGAGAATTTCATGCATCTCATTCTCCAGGACGGATTCAGGTTTGTGTTTATACCACTTGATAGTATATTCAAATTTCAATTTCTTGCACAATTCCCAGTTGATCATCTTTACTACTCAGCCATGTCTAGTCTTACACTCCCTTTGCGCTAGTTTGCTACATTCGTTTATTATATAGTTAATGGTTTAGTTTCCATTACCACGAAATCTACACTTGCCATTCTGTTGCGTATTAACAATTTTTTACTTTAATATCATCATCATCATGTCGCGCCATCAGCACGGATACCCCTGATGCTCTCTCGCTACCCCTCTCTATCGTCCATTGCTTCCGGCAGGTCTTCCGGACTACATCCCGTATCAACACAGAGCTGCGGCATGTAGGTTCTTGCTGGTCGTCCTGCCTTTGCTCGTCCATGTAAAGGGGTCCACAGGAGTACATCACTTATGAGCTCGTTCCTACTTCTCCAGCAGTGTCCTACATGTCCGGTTCGTCTAATTTTGATAGTTTTTGTGATGGGTGCTTGGTGGCCGTATAGCTGCTGCTTTGTGGGGTACTGCTTCTGGGACTTGTTCAATATTGCTCGCAGCATTCTTGTGTAGTTACCGTCAAGCTTTATCTCCATATGTTTAGTTAGTGTCCATGCAGTGCATCCATAT
Source organism: Sepioteuthis lessoniana (assembly GCA_963585895.1). Taxonomy (NCBI): domain Eukaryota; kingdom Metazoa; phylum Mollusca; class Cephalopoda; order Myopsida; family Loliginidae; genus Sepioteuthis; species Sepioteuthis lessoniana. Next base: position 55,723,332 of record OY757934.1, on the reverse strand, counting down.
AGCAGTATCGACACGAACGCTGCTTGGAAGAAAAAACTTTAATATAAGAGGTCTTTATGACATTGTTTTGTACTGCCGTTTGAAGAGATTCAGTTTCTCTCTTAAAGTTTCCATATCCAAATCTTCTCGTGTGAGATTTCGTTATTATGATTATTGCTATTCTCCTTGCATGTTTTTCCCATGTGCTGATTGCTTTTCGCAGGAGTCTGAATGACAGCAACTCTCATTAGCTTTACAGAACTCTTTTTTTGGTAGTGCTGTGGTCTGGATTGTTTCAATTTTTCTTCTAATCTTCACTTTATGAAGTCTCTAAGCCAGGTTCTAAGGAATCATTGCAAGGGCTCCGAATCCAACTAGTATCACTGTCACCTTCATGTTCTACATTTTTCAGCTCTCTGGCAAGATCCCAGTATTTGTCTATCTTTTCGCTTTTTTTTTTACTCAATAGTCTGCCGGAACGACAAAATCCAACTACGGCAACTTCTTTTTTTTTTCGTTCATTAACACTAGGTCTGGTCTTCTGGCTGGAATTTGGTTATCCTTTTGTTTATCAAAATCTCAAAGAATTTGATGTTTTATTTTCTAGGTCTGGTTTTGGTTTTTCCATGAACCATTTGTCAATGTGGTAAAATTTGCATAATTCCCAGTCGATTACCTTTCCCACACGATAATGCCTAGCCTTGTATTTCTCCTCACGAGTTTTTCTCACTAGTTTTAACTGGTGGTTTTTTGGCGTAGAAATGTATTGTATCATGTTTTGCCCGTGGTGGAGTGGTTGACAAAATGCATACATAGAATGGATATCCTTTATTGACTAGACAAACCTATTAATAAACAAATTAGAGCCAATATTCCTCCCACTTTCTCTTCTTCGTCAATAAAAATTCACAAGATCGACATATTTTTTTGACTGAGCCAATTGTCACTTGTGAAAGCGCGGCTTCTTTCTACTGGATCCCGACAAACATCGACCATAGAAGAATTGATGTTTAACCTGACCTGAGTTAAAGCCACACTAACACACATTTTTTTTCAAGCTGCCTCCTACGATTAGCTTGGGAAAACGCCACCTTCCAGACGTGTTTGTGGTTTGCTAAGTAAGTCATTTCCAAGTCTCTATTGCACAAGCAGAAACCACTGTTCTTTTGTCACAAGGACGAGAAAAGTTAGAAAGTCGACATCTTTTTTATCTGAGTCATATTTTCTCTCTGTAAAAAAATTTCACCGTCAATTCACTCTATTGTACTTTGGAGTTCATATTTCTTTGACTTTAGAGACTTTTTTTTGCTTTCGTTTTTTCTAATTTACCTTTTTCTTGTGATTAAAGTTGTAAATAAACTACTTTTCTTAGCTTATATTTGTTCCTTTAAACGTCATTCATGTAAATTTTCTTCTTTCTTTTAATAATTGGGATAGTTATTTGCTTGATTGATTCTTACGATATTTCAACCCGGCTGAAGTTCTTTTTTGCTGAGAGGTTTGGGACTCACGTTCCTTATCGGGCCATTGGCCTAATGACTAAAGTGTTCGTCAATGCTCCGGAAGACCGGGGTTCAATCCTAGGTCGAGTCATACGAAAGTCTCAAAAATGCTACTTAAAGCCACCTTGCTTAACATTCAGCATTATAAAGTAAGGATCATGGGTAAAGTGGAGCAATCCTGGGAAGGTGTAGTGCCTTCCCTTACACCTCGGTGTAGTAGCTATTTAAAAGGGAGCCTTTGGGTTACCCTCGACTAAGGTCACCGACTTTACTAATACTTTCATATTCACCTATTTGGTGTAATTGTTTCTTAATGTTCTTTATTAAAAAAATTGTGCACGAGCCCATCGAATACAAATAATTTCGAAACAGATCTATTTGACCCATAAATAGCACCTTAACGAGTATTACCGCGCCGGGTCATAATAGACCTGAGAGTAATGACATTGAATGGGTACTCCACACTCCCCAGATTTCAGGAACTGAAATCTCGCCATCAGATGCAGATTAGTGTCACAACCAGGACATCTCTTTTATGAGTATCTCATCTCTTTGCGGTGTATACAGTTGGTATATTCCACGCCCCGTCGATAGGGTAATAATTGGGAGGGGTTTGTTCGTTCTTAATAGACAGTAGTAATGAATAAAAAAACCTGATATCCAGGTAAAAAATCATTTTTAATCTGTGCGTATTTGGCACAGATGTTCTAAATGATTTTGTACAATTGTAATATATATATATATATATATATATATATATATATATATATATATATATAGCATGAATGTTAATCTGCGACTACTGGTTTCACGCCGTCTTTACACGGCAATCATCAGGTAGAAATATATATACATAAACTAATATATAATTATTCATTATTATATTATATGATAGCTCTATCACAGATATTGAGCACTCTCCAAATTATACCGCATTTGGTCTACCACTCACCCACCAAGTGAGATAGCGACTACCATAGACTGATATAGTAAAAAGTAAAGGCTCCCTTTTCAAAAGCAACTACAGCGAGGTGTAGGGGAGGGCGCTACTCTTTTCACTAAATTGCCTCACTTGATACGTACCTTTTTTTTTTTTTTTTCATCATACAACGTGTGGAAGCACGTGCGATACCCTAGCCTCATCAGTCGCCATCCAGGGTGATAACACAGTTTCGGTAGCTCAAGGCGGTACTGAGCTATCGAAACTGTGTTATCACCCTGGATGGCGGCTGATGAATTGCCTCACTAGATACGTACCTTATATTGCTGCGCGTTAAGCAAAGAAATATCAAGTGCCATTTTTAAAGTCTTTGGTATAACGCGACCTGGGATTGAATCCAGGCCTCCCGGATCATTGGCGAACACTCTACCCACTGATATATTCTTTCTTTCTTTCTTTCTTTTCCATTTATTCTTTCTTTGTTCATTCAATCTTTTTCTCTTTCGTAACATTTTTAGTTTCTTTCTTTCTTTCTTTCTTTCTTTCTTTCTTTCTTTCTTTCTTTCTTTCTTTCTTTTACAAAGGTCAAGTTCATCGTCTATATCCAACCCAATAACCTAGTTCCTCCTCTTCCTTTCTAAACTCCTTCCCTCTTTCTATTCCATACATTTCAAAATCATCATATAAATTATCTAGACAAAATACCAAGAGAAAAGGAAAAAACGTCTCCTTTAAAACCAGCACAAAAATAACTTAAAAGGAAGAATTTTACTGGCGAAAATTATAATTATCTCTGATGATACTCAAAAAGAGATACCCATGAAGTTAAAGGCCTTTATCATTTTTAAATACAGGTATAACATACACACATGGTATCTTGGCAGATGCAATAAACCACTGACACCCCCCGGCCGCACACATTCGCAAGTAGATATTTATTTAAAGGGTGAGTGAAAACCAACTCCGAATCTTTAAATACCGATTACTTCATTTCTTGTAAAAATTATAGTCAAGAAATAAATTATAAGAATCTAAAAAAGTTACTTTTCAGTTACGCAGCATAGAATATACTGTAAGTAAATTGACAACATACTTAGGAAGAACTAAAATGGCTTCCGGAGAAATAGATCCACGACATCACAAATTTTGACTATCTGTAGAATTCTTGAAGGCGAACGTGCAAAAAACCAACAGGCAACCATATTATTTGTCGACTTTACCGAGGCCTTTGACTCCATTCACAGAGGAAAGATGGTGCAAATCGGCCTACCAAAAGAAACCGTCGCTATCATAATGATTCTCTAGAGAACACCAAGGTAAAAGTCCGTTTTCCGGATGTAGACACAGACTACTTTGACAGTTAAATGCCAAAAGAGTTCTATTTCAAATAATTAAGTCTAGCATACAAAAACAGTTCCATTTCGAACAATTCAGTTTAGCATAATTACACAGTTTAAATGTCAAAATGTCCCATTTCAAGCAATTCAGTTTAGCATAAGTACGCATTTTATTTCTATTTGACCCATAGATAGGACCCCTCCGGTGCTACCACTCCAAGACAAAGTGGTCCTGGGAGTGATGGCAATAAATGGGTACTCTGCATTCCCCAAAGCTCTCGCATCACCGAAACTTCACCATCAGATTGTTTAGTGTCATATCCGGGATACTCTCGGGCGGGGGGGGGGTCTTACCCCTCTGCAGAGAAGCAGTTGGTGTTTTCTAAAGCCTCCTTCCAATCTACTGGTCAATCTAGAATAAAGTGGAGGAATCTAAGGAAAGGAATTGCGCCCTTTTCAACACCTCGGTGTAGTTGCTATTGAAAAGGAAACCTTCGGGTCGCTCTCGACAACGGTCGCAAACTATACTTACTTATATATATATATATATATATACACGCACAGAGAGAGAGAGAGAGAGAGAGAGAGAGAGAGAGAGAGATCTATAAAGTTTTATCTATGTTAATCGGCAGTATTCATAAAACTCGAGTTGTAAGAAAACATTGTGGGCTATTATATGTAATGTTTATTGCATAACTTATCCCATAAAGTTACAACAGAAGAGAGTATTATGACCTTATTTTCCGCTACACAATATAAGTAATATGTAAAGTTATTGCACCTAAAATAAGTGTTAGAAAATGACAAATGAATAGCGATGGTGTAACAAAACGGAGACAACGAAGCTAAAATCCAAACTAAGACATAATGAAATAATTATTAATTCTGGATCTAAAAAGAAAAAAAAATATTAAAAAGAGTAAGAAACCTCAAAGTAGAAATACAAACTAAAGATTGGATAGGACATGAATTAAGCTTGGAAATGATCGATCGATTTTAACAGCATGTTAACCTGTCTGGGGGTATTTTATGCCTAAAAGTTTGTGAATTGCGTACTTTTATATCTACATTTTTGTGTAGTTTCTAAAGAGATTTTCGCACGCTGTTATATACTATACTATACTATACTATATTATACTATACTATACTATATCATACTATACTATACTATACTATATTATACTATACTATACTATATTATACTATACTATATTTTACTATACTATACTATATTATATTATACTATACTACACTACACTACGGGAGGTGTCCTCGTGGTGTAATGGCTAAAGCGATGGACTGCAGAATTGTAGTATGCGAGTTCGTACTCCAGTCGCGCTATTACGTTCACTTTCGGGCAAATACCCTTGGGAAAGGTATGAACACCCTTATCCTCCCAGCTATGGGTTAAATAGTATCACTACTGTTCTTCTCTGAGAATGGGTTAGGCATTAAATAACCTATAAAGGTTGATATGCCATTAAAATAAAAAAAAACTATATCATATTGACTATTTCTATCCAATACTGATTATTTGCAAACAGAGCTAATTGATCTATATACGTAACTCAAACAGATGCTAAAGTTTTATGTAAGTACCTAGGAATAATTGAAATGAAAAGGTATTCCATACTCCCCAGAGCTCCAGAACTGGAGCCTCACCACTAGATGCATTTTAGTGTCACATTCAGGACATCTTTTTTTTTTGGTGGGGGGGAGAAGTCTTACCCCACTGCAGGGAGTATAGTCTGCGTATTCTAAGCCCTAAAAATCGGGTCGTAGACTTAAAAATTCCAAGGTTGCATCTAGGAGGAAAGTATTCATGAGGGAATTTGATCCAGTGTGTACATGTTATGAGAAAGAAGCGGATGGAGTGGAACGTGCTTTTAGTGTGAGGAGGATTCAGAAAGAACGGATGTAAGAAAACGAGTTATTTAAAGCTCTTTAATAGGATAAAGAAAAGACGAATGCAGTATATCCGAACATCTTCCATAAAAGTGATCGACGATATAATGGATGATTTCGGGAGAAGTTAACCCCTCCCTCAAGAAGGACATAGTGGTTACATTTCGGTGAACCAACATATATATATATATATATATATATATATATATATATTTAATTTTTTGCCATAAGCCGCTTTATAGTTTTACGGTGTATTATATCACAAAAGAATGATTCCAACTATTTCTTCAGATAAATCAATTGTTTACATGGCGGGAAATAAATGATCGTCTGAAGGTGTGCAATCAGGAAAAAAATTTGCGTGTAAAATAAAACGCCATCCAGCCTCATAATGGCATCTAGCCAACATTGTATTTTACGTTATAACCCTTATGGGTTATCTAAAACCAAATCCTATTCACACACACACACACACACACACACACACACACACACACATATATATATATATAAATATATATTGGGTAGAGTGTTCACCAATGGTTCGGGAGACCTACGTTCAATTCCAAGTCGAGTCATACCAAAGACTTTAAAAATGTTACTTGACACCTCCTTGCTTAACACTCAGCAATATAAGGTACGTATCAAAGGTAAAGTGGAGCAATACAGGGAAAGGGGTAGCGCAGGAGTAGTATACCTTGGTGTAGTAGCTATTGAAAAGGGAGCCTTGTGGTCACCCTCGACTACGGTCACCAACTTTACTTTACTTAAATATATATATATATATATATATATATATATATATATATATATTTGTTAAGGAATAGGTTGTAGGCAACTTTTTTAAACGAGACATAACTCATTTGTTTGCACACAGTTAAACGGTTTTAAGTATTCCACTCAAACTGTAATAATTCTATTTAATCTTTATCAGAAACTTGGAAAAAGTTAAATCATTTCAAATATTGCTATCTAACACTAATAATTCTTTTTAATAATATTAATTTGTTTGCTCATAGTTAAATCGTTTCAAGTATTGCTATCTAATTCTAATAATTCAATTTAATATCAATAATTAGTTTGCACCCAGTTGAATCGTTTCAAGTATTGCTATCTAACACGAATGATTCTATTTGATAATATTAATTTGTTTGCACACAGTTAAATAATTTCAAGTATTGCTATCTAAGCCTAATAATTTCATTTCATATCAATCATTCGTTTGCACACTATCAAGTCGTTTCAAATATTGCTATTTAGTATTAGTAATTCTTTTTACGAAGTATTCCTTTCTAATACTAACAACTTGCTCACAGCTGTATGGTTTTAAAATAAATAATAATAATTATCCAAGCAAAAAACTGAACTGTCCTATTTCATCCATAGATGGAACCCTTACTGGTACTACCACTAGAGGTCAGAGTGGACCTTAGAATAATGGTAATGAAAGAATAATACATATTTCCCAAATCTTCATGATTGGAGCCTTGCTATCAAATGGTTTAATTTCATACTTAGGACACTAAATGCTTTCAAGTATTGGTATCAATCATAAATAATTCTATTCAACATTATTCATTCGTTTGCACTCAGTTGAATGGTTTGACGTCAGTAAATGATTAAATAGTTCCATTTGACCCATAGCCAGACTCGAACAAGTGCTTATAATCCGGGTCAGAGTGAACCTGTAAGTAACGACAATGAAGGGGTACTCCATATTTCCCAAAGCTCCAGGACCCCATCAGATACAGTTTAGTGTCATTATTTTGAGATATAAACAGACCATATAATCCCGGTCTGAAGACCAGACCTACTGATAGTTTAAAAAGAAAATAACCAGCCGAATAGGGAACTTTCCCGTCCCGACAGACCACAAAGTAAAGAGAGGCAAGGAGAACGAAAAGAGAGGCAACTACCTGGATCTTGCTACAGAACTAAAAACTCTAGAATATGAAGGAGACGATGATACCAATTGTAATTGAGGCGATTAGAACGACCATCAAAGGCATGGTAAGTGGGCTGGAAGAGTTGAAAATCGAAGGACGATCCGAGACCATCCAAACTCCAGCATTGTAGAGATCGGCTAGAGTACTGAGAAGGGTCCTGGAGATTTGAGGAGATTTGCCATCACTCATACTCTAGTGAAAGACCATTAGCTAACGCTGGTATGAAAAACTCACCAGGAATAAAAATAATAATAATAAACTCCTATGGGACTTTAACATATAAACGGATCACCTAATCCCGGCCAGAAGACCAGACCTCATAATAATCAACAAAAGAAAGAGAATCTGCAAAATTTTTGACTTTGCTGTCCCAGCGGACCACAGAATAAATCTGAAGGAAAGTGAAAACAAAGATAAGTACCTCGACCTTGCTAGAGAATTGAAAAAAACTGTGGAACATGAAAGTAACGATTGTGCCAATTGTGATTGGTGCGTTAGGCACAGTAACTAAAGGATTATTAAAGGGCCTGGAGGACTTGGAAGTTAGCGGACGGGTGGAGACTATCCAAACGATAGCATTGCTGAGGACGGCCAGAATACTGAGACGAGTCCTGGAGACTTGGGGAGACTTGCTGTCACTCAAACTCCAGTGAAAAACCATCAGCTAATACTGATGTGAAAAACTCTAGAGGAGTAAATAATAATAATAATAATAATAATAATAATAATAATACGGCTGGGTGTGCTAGATGATCCACTGGGAATAGTGCAAGAAATTAGAATTTGACCACACAAAAAAATGGTACATGCACAAATCAGCAGCTGTCCTGGAGAATGAGACACATAAACTCCTATGGGATTTTAACATACAAACGAATCACCTAATCTCGGCCAGACGACCAGACCTGATAATAGTCAACAAAAAGGGAATTTGCTGTCCCGACTGACGACAGAGTAAAATTAAAAGGACGTGAAAAGAAGTTTAAGTACCTGTACCAAGGGAATTGAAAAAACTGTGGAATATAAAGGTGACGTTTATACCATTTATAATTGGGGCTCTTGGTACAGTCACTAAAGGATTATTAAAGGGACTGGTGAACTTGGAAATAATAGGACGAGTGGAGACCATCAAAACTACCGTTTTAATAAACCAGAATACTGGGAAGAGTCCTGGAGAATAGAGGAGACTTGCTGTTACTCAAACTTATGAGAAAGACCATCAGCTAACGCTGATGTGAAAAACTTTCTAGGAGTTAAATAATGATAATAGTGAACTTTGTCGTCCCGCAGACAACATGGTAAAATTGAAAGAAAGCGAAAAGAGGGGTAAGTACCTAGACCTTGCTAGAGAACTGAAAAAACTATGGAACATGAAAGTGATGGTGATACCAGTTGTAATTGGTGTGCTCGGTACAGTCAC
>OY757934.1:55539303-55709303 GCA_963585895.1 Sepioteuthis lessoniana | reverse complement strand
GTCTTCAGGACAACATCCCGTATCCTCACATAGCTGCTGAATGTATGTTCGTGCTGGTCGTCCTGCTTTTGCACGGCCATGTGTGGGGGTCCATAAGAGTACATCTTTTATGAGTTCGTCCCTGCTTCTCCAGCTGTGTCCTGCATGTCTGGTTCATCTAACTTGAATAGTTTTCGTGATAGGAGGCAGGTGGCCGTACTGTTGGTGCCTTGTGGGGTGTTGCCGCCAGGACTTGTTCAAGGTTGCACGCAGCATTCTTGTGTAATTGCCATCTAGCTTCTTCTCCAGTAGTTTTGTTAGCGTCCATGTAGTGCATCCATATAGCAGTATCGATGTGACCGCTGCCTGGAAGAAATTGCGTTTCATTTTATCGGTTAGGTCTGATTTCCATATAATCGATAGCCTATTGATACCTGTCCACGCTTTCGTTAACCTCGTGTCGATGTCCTTTCGGTTGATTCGACGCTGCTTCCTAGGTAAGTGAATTTGTCTACTAGTTTAAGAGGGGTTCCGTCTAGAGTGGAGACGTCCCTCGTTTGATTATAGCACATATATTCCGTTTTGTGTGCATTAACATAGAGGCCTATGCCTGCGGCTAAACTGTATAAAAACTTGAAGAACTATCCGGAACGAATGGTGAGAGAGAGAGAATCTGGGAAATCTGTGCTGTTAGTATGACTTGATGATGATGATAATGTATATATATATATATATATATATTTATATTGTCATCCCCAGACAGACTGTTTCGTTGTATCACAATTCTTCAGTGTGGCTAGACTCGCAGGCAATTCAAGCTGGGATCGAAAACAACCTACCTTTACGCCAGACAGGGTATTTAACCGTGCAGCCATTTCGGCGACATACACCAGCTCAGGAATTATAACGTATATGTGCTAGCTTCCGTTTTTTTACATTTTGCACTATCGGATACCAGAGTGCTCAATTCATTAGAAGAGTTTTGAATTACGCTGGTGGCAGTTGTTATATATATATATATATATATATATATATATTGGGTAGAGTGTTCGCCAATGTCCCAGCAGACTGGGGTTCAATCCCAGGTGAAGTCATACCAAAGAATCAAAAAATCATACTTCACATCTACTTGCTTAACACTCCGCATTATAAGGTAAGGATCAAGGGTATAGTGGAGCATTCCAAGGAAAGGAGTAGCGCCCTCCCTACACGTTGGTGTAGTAGTTGTTGAAAAAGTGAACCGTCGGGTGGCCCTCGACTACAGTCACCAACTAATATACATGTATATTGAGAGGGAAACGACTCGAGTAAAGTAGGTCACCGAATCGTATCCCAGATAACAGAAGCGGTTCGTTTTTCTCGGTGCATCCATACAGCAGTATCGATACGACCGCTGCTTGGAAGAAATTGCGTTTATTTTTATTTCAATTTTTTAATTTATATATATATATATATATATACTTTGTATATATATATATATATAGACAGATAGATAAATATATCAACAAGTCCTGTTGATAACGCGTAGTTTCCCGACGAAGGATCATAGAAATCTTTCGTTAGCTGTTTTTTTTCTCATCAATAGACGCCACTCTTAGAGATGAGGTCATTTGTTTATTATCTGTGCCCCTGTCACAAATGTGACTTAGAATTCTTCCAAGGAAGAAGACACTCCAGCGTGTCAAATAAAATGAAGTTTTATGCTCACGCTTTTAAACTAAGTTTTATCTGAGTAAAATTGGGCCTTTTTATTTAATTTTCCTTCCCAGTTTGACGTGCGTTTTATGTTTTTAATCTTTACAAAATTGGCCAGTAGGAGGGATAAATGTAAAAGATTGGAAGAAAACACTTTTCGATGAGGAAGAAGATTTTAACAATTGATGCGCTCTTTGGTGACCGAACAAAATAGTGTCTTTTTCTCCTCGTCTAGTATATACATATATATATAAGGTACAGAGACTCGCACCTTATAGATTATGGGTTAAATACGGAAAATTTTATTAAGTTCCGATAATTTGCCGATTTCTTTTTAATTTTTTTAAAATCATCAAACGGATATATATATATATATATATATATATATATATATATATATATATATATATATATATATATATATATATTTACGAGAATCTTTAAATGATTTACATATATGAAAAGTTCTTTAAATAATATATATATATATGAAAGATTCTCATATATATATATATATATATATATATATATATATACACGAGAATCTTTCAAAAAATCTTTACACTCCACCCATATTTGTCGCACACCTTTCACCTTTGTATGATCTAATCGGTACCGAAATTAAGATGGAAATCTGAATTAATTTTCCTAGTTTCATAAGCGTGCTGCCATGACAAAAATGTTCAGCTATGCCACTTCTTTCTGACTGAGGCTAAAAACTTTTTTAAGTCCTTCGTGTATATATATATATATATATATATATGAGTATGTGTGTGTGTGTGTGTGTGTGTGTGTGTGTGAATCAAAGAAAATGCATATACGAAAACAGTCGATTATAATGATCCTTTCTTTTTTTATGCAAAAATAATCTTATATTGGATTGATCGAAAAATAATGGCTTATTTAAGCGTTTAACAGTGTAAAATATAATTCATTATTTTTAAATTATGCACTATGAATGATTGATCGAGTATTATGGTTATGAAAATTGTTATTAAAAATGATATCTAATTCAGGGTAGACAGGTACTGCATATAAATAAGCCCATAGGCTGAAAATGAATTAAAAAGACTTTTTATTGAGTTCAGAAATGAATAATGATCTGTTCGCTGAAATACGAATACGAAGTCTCTGTGGCTTCCGGGCTAACATACTGTATTACGACAGTGCAGTAAGCGAGTTCGAACTCCAGTCTTTCTATTGCATCTACTTTAGGACCAATACCCTATGGAAAGATATTAACCCTCTTATATCTGCAGCAATGGTTTAGATAGTACTAATACTGTTCTTTTACAAGGCATTAAATAACTCATGAATGTTGACATGTCATAAAACCAATAACCAAAAGTAAACCATCTCAGTGATCGAAAGTTTTATCAATAGTTTTGAGGAAGGTAATTAAGAATCATGCATTTTTGATTATTAAATTTCTTGATTTGATTAAACAACAGAAAAAAAACAAAGCAAAAAAAAAAAAAAAAAAGAAGATTAATAAAATACAGCTCTATCACAGATATTGAGCTCTTTATTTATGAATATAACAAACTGCAATACTAAGTTTAACGTAAAGTTGATCGGGTTTCGATTTCAGCTTCAAGCGTCCTACGTGTCTAGTCACACTGAAGAGTTGTGATACAACGAAACAGTCTGTCTGTGGATGACAATATATATGCTCCCCTATGGGGGTTGAGCTCTCTGGCGAAGGAATTTTCAGCTGCCGCTAGCATAATGCAAAGCTCTTCGAACGAATTGAGCACTCTGGTATCCGGTAAGGTATAAAATGTAAATAAACGAACGCTGCTGCCGCTGTTGCCACATAATGCCTTATATTTCCCTTGTTGATGTGGTACGCTTGTAGGCCGAGCGGTCTGATACTAAGTCTAACGTAAAGTTGGGCGGGTTTCGATCCCAGCTTCCAGCGTCCTACGTATCTAGCCACAACGATACAACGAAACAGTCTGTCTGTGGATGACAATATATATATATATATATATAGTTGTTACTTTCATAAGTATTTCATAAGTATTTCTATAACAGGCACCGTGAAAAAAGAAGAAGAGATAATGAAATTTGTAAATAAAAAAAATATTACAAACCGATGTCTGGAAAAAAATTAATAAAAAAAGTAAAAACCTAAACATCCGAACTGTTTGAAAATAATCAACTAGTACCGCAATGGCAAGTAAAAAAAAAACAAAACAAACAAAAAACCCCAAAAAACAAACAAACAAAAAATACCGACGGCTGATAAGTAAAAGTACTCAATACACTAAGTAGACCAAAACTAAAATTCTGACTATATATATATATTCATCATCATCATCATGACCCTCTTTCGCCACTTCTCCCCATCGTTCATCGCCTCTGGTAGGTCTTCAGGGCTACATCCCGTATCCTCACATAGCTGCTGAATGTATGTTCGAGCTGGTCGTCCTGCATTTGCCCGGCCATATGTGGGGGTCCATAGGAGTACATCACTTATGTGCTCGTCCCTGCTTCTCCAGCAGTGTCCTGCATGTCTGGTTCGTCAATCTAGGGACATTCTGACAATATATATATATATATATATATACAAGATTAAATAATTTAGGGAAATTCAGATTGCATTTTTGAAATTCACCAGTTGTGACAATCAGGTTTTAATAGGGTGTATTCCAATTGCTGCTGTAGCTGTTTATTTGAACCTGAAATCATATATATATATATATATATATATATATAATTAAATAATTTAGGTAATTCTGACTCTCTCTCTATATATGATTGAATAATTTAGGGAAATTCTGACTATATATATATATGGTTATACCGGACATTGGCCTAGCAGTTAGAGTGTTCGCCAATGGCCCGGGAGACCTGGGTTCGATCCCAGGTCAAGTCATACCAAAGACTCAAAAAATGGTACTTGATACCTCCTTGCTTAACACTCAGCATTATAAGGTACGGATCAAGGGTAAAGTGGAGCAATCCAGGGAAAGGAGTAGCGCCCTCCCCTACACCTTGGTGTAGTAAGCTATCGAAAAGGGATCCTTCGGGTCACCCTCGACTATGGTCGCCAAATTTACTTATATATATGGTTAAATAATTTAGGGAAATTCTGGCCATATATACAGTAGCGTCCAAAACTAAGGGACAAAATTTTAAAACCTAATATTTGTTAGAAATAACAACTGTGAAAAGCTGAAACTTTGACAACTGGTAGTCGTTATCATCCATAATAACATACTAAAATTTGAATCTTTTGCAAAGGATAGAAAAAGAATTATAACAATTATTTATTTATTTTCAAAATAGGATCGTCCAAAAGTAAGGGACAATGTAAACAGCAAAAAAAAAAAAAAAAAATAAATAAATAAATAAATAAAAATACATGTACAATCAATATTTGGTAAATGAGCCCTTGCTCTCAATGATAGCTGCACATCTTCGACTTCAAGAACAAATCAGTTCTTGACAATCCTCGATACTAATTTTTGACCATTCTTATTGAAGCTTCACCCACAAATCCTCCGTGTTAGTGGGATTTCTTTCCATAACATTCACTCCTCAGGTCTTCCAAAGATTTTCTATTGGATTTAAGTCAGGACTGCATTGTTTGGAATTGGTTGATCGAAAAAATTATTTTAATCACTCAAAAATATTTGTTTGTAGGTTATTCAAAATCCCGGTAAATCAGAATGTTCTTTACTTGAACCTGGCTCGTGTCATCCATTTTTTTAGCGACTGAGAAGTACAAACCATACGAAATTTATAGAAGAATTTGTAATGTGTCAGAAAAAGTATGTTTTAGTAAAAAAAAACTTTACAAATGGCCTAAGTTGAAAAGACAGTCCATGGAGTGGAAACAACCTGATTCTCCGGTAAAGTAAAAGTTCCGGGTGCAGTGGTCAGTTAAGAAGATCATATTGATCGTCTTGAAAGGCATGAAAGGACACATCGCTGTTTATTTCTTTGAAAAAGGTGCAGCTATACACAGTGCTTCCTACTGTCATCACCAAAGGCAAAATTCGCCTTATTTATTGAATAAACCTCGGGATGCCGCCTTGCTTAACACTTAACATTATAAGGTACGGATCAAGGGTAAAGTGATCAATCCAGGGAAAGAAGTCGCGCCCTCTCTTATACCTCGGTGTAGTAGCTAATGAAAAGGGAGTCTTTGAGTCGCTTTCGACGACAGTTGCCAACTTTACTTATATATATATATATATATATATATATAAAGATGGTTGTTGTAGGTCCAAAGAAAGAATAAGGATATATTTAAAATAGGAAGGTCCACGAAGAGATTTGTATTTTTTGAATTTTTTGATTCAGATGATACAAATCTCTCTCTCTCTCTCTCTCTCTCTCTCTCTCTCTCTATATATATATATATATATATATATATATATATATATATATATATATTAAGCTGCCCTCACTAAAAAGTATCGAGAAAGAAGACAATGTTTTAGTTTTTTAATGCGTTATTAACGAAATGAAAAAGATAGAAAAATTTTAAGATATTCCATTTCTCTCGATAAATATTCTATTTCCGTTTATATATGTATATATGTGTGTGTGTGTGTGTGTGTTTGTGTGTTGAAAAGTACTCAGTCTAAACAAGAAGAAAATGATCTGCAACGATGAAACATACATACTTTTTACTGTATGCAGTTCAGTGCACCTCATCATGGTGTACTGGTTACCGTGTCTATTTTACAAATCAGTGAGTAGAGAGTTCAATTTCTCTCTGTGTTCCAAACTGTCTTGCATTTCAACAAACTTGGGAAATCATTTCCCTTTTTTTCCAAGCATAGAAAAAAGATGAATATGAAATTAAAAAAAGAGAACGTTATTTCCGATTTGGTCTTGCTGAGAACTTTTCAGCGTACTGTTTTACATATATATGTCTGCATTTACCAACTTTTCTGCCAAGGTTTGAATTGAAAGTTTTTTTTCGAGTAGATTGGTTGCCTAAGGTTAAAGAACACTGTTCATCGTATTATTTGCCCAGAGCTGGAATGGAGGGAACAGATGGATTCATGCCTTTGAACTTGGGTCACCGATTCCATTTTCTACAGAAATAACCGTTACGTTATCTATATAAATATGTTTCAAGTAATCACTATCAGAAATGAATGTTCAGACAGCATAATAATCTAAATGGGGCATAGAAAGTTCTGGTTGGTTTGGTGGCATATCAACCTTCGTGAGTTATTTAATGCCAAAGCCATCCTTCTAGAAGGACAGTAGTGATACTATTTAACCCTTAGATGGGAGGATAAGAGGATTCATACTTTTTCCAAGGGTATTTGTCCGAAAGTGAACGTAGTAACAAGACTGGAGTTCGAACTCGCTTACAACGATTCCGCAGTCCACCGCTCTAACTATTACACTAGGATGAGACCTCCTACCGACCTTCTGGTTGTGAACAGTTATTCAGACAATGAAGATAAACATTATATAATGATCTTAAAGCGGCCCCTTCAAATATTGTCTGTCTTTAAACATTCCGGCTAGACAAAGCACAAACGGACAATAAAATGCTTAGTGAACTCAACCCCAAAACAGATATAACTTCGTCTGGTTATCAGCTGTTGAGTTGTAATCATGTTTCTTTGAAAAGGAAAAATGTATTTGAGGGTCAGCTGAATTTGACAGAGGCTGAGTGAGGATCTTTGTTAGAATTGCTTGTGGTTTCGAGAAACTGCTTTTCACTTGTTGATAGCAATTTCGGCTTTTGAATTCTTTTCTCTCATTTTTTATTTGTCCCCTTGCTTATCAGTTTTCTTAAATGTCTTGACAACAGCCTGACCACGTGACCACAGCACCAGACTAAATATTAATTTCAAATGATGAAACTAGAAATATATCATACATTTAGGGCGCCTCGGCTGGTGTAATGATTTGTAAGCTAGACTAGCAAACCTACATGAGTGAGTTCGAGTCTCATTGGGTGCCCCATTTATAAGGTCTCGTGACCCATCTAAGTGAAAAAGCTTAGTAAATTATTACTACAGGAGTGAGTTCGAATCTCACTGGGTGCCCCATTTATAAGGTCTCGTGCCCCATCTAAGTGAAAAAGCTTAGTAAATTATTACTACAGGAGTGAGTTCGAATCTCATTGGGTGCCCCATTTATAAGGTCTCGTGCCCCATCTAAGTGAAAAAGCTTAGTAAATTACTACTACTATACATTTAGGGCACTTCGACTAGTGTAATGGTTAGTAAGCTAGACTTAGCAAACCCAGACGAGTGAGTTCGAGGCTCATTTGGTGCCCAATTTATTCTGCCTCGTGCTACATCTGAGTAAAAAGCTTAGTAAATTACAATACATATGAGTTCGAGTCTCATTGCGTGCCCCATTTAAACGGCCTCGTGCAACATCAAGTAAAAAAGCTTAGCAAATTATTGCACATATGAGTTCGAGACTAGTATTTGTAAGTTAGACATGCAAACCTAGACGGGTGTGTTCGAATTTCATTTGGTGTCCCATTTATACGGCTTCGTTTAACATTTAATTTAAAAAGCTTAGTAAATTACTACACAAGTGAATTCGAGTTTCATAGCGTGCCCCATTTACACGGTCTCATATCACATCTAAGTAAAAAAAAAAAAAAGCTTTGTAAATTATTACTACACAAGTGAGTTCGAATCTCATTGGGTGCCCCATTTATATGGCCTCGTTCCACATCTAAGTAAAAAAAACTTGTAAATTACTACTACTATACATTTAGATCGCTTCGACTGGTGTTATGGTTAATGAGCTAGACTAGCAAACCTAGACGAGTGAGTTCTTTCTCATTGGGTGCCCCATTTGTACGGCCTCGTTCCACATGTAAGTAAAAAAACTTTGTAAATTACTACTACTATACATTTAGATCGCTTCGACTGGTGTTATGGTTAATGAGCTAGACTAGCAAACCTAGACGAGTGAGTTCGAATCTCATTGGGTGCCCCATTTGTACGGCCTCGTTCCACATGTAAGTAAAAAAACTTTGTAAATTACTACTACTATACATTTAGGTCGCTTCGACTGGTGTTATGGTTAATGAGCTAGACTAGCAAACCTAGACGAGTGAGTTCTTTCTCATTGGGTGCCCCATTTATACGGCCCCGTTCCACATGTAAGTAAAAAAACTTTGTAAATTACTACTACTATACATTTAGGTCGCTTCGACTGGTGTTATGGTTAATGAGCTAGACTAGCAAACCTAGACGAGTGAGTTCTTTCTCATTGGGTGCCCCATTTATACGGCCCCGTTCCACATGTAAGTAAAAAAACTTTGTAAATTACTACTACTATACATTTAGGTCGCTTCGACTGGTGTTATGGTTAATGAGCTAGACTAGCAAACCTAGACGAGTGAGTTCTTTCTCATTGGGTGCCATATTTATACGGCCTCGTTCCACATCTAAGTAAAAAAACTTTGTAAATTACTACTACTATACATTTAGGTCGCTTCGACTGGTGTTATGGTTAATGAGCTAGACCAGCAAACCTAGACGAGTGAATTCTTTCTCATTGGGTGCCCCATTTGTACGGCCTCGTTCCACATGTAAGTAAAAAAACTTTGTAAATTACTACTACTATACATTTAGGTCGCTTCGACTGGTGTTATGGTTAATGAGCTAGACTAGCAAACCTAGACGAGTGAGTTCTTTCTCATTGGGTGCCCCATTTATACGGCCTCGTTCCACATCTAAGTAAAAAAACTTTGTAAATTACTACTACTATACATTTAGGTCGCTTCGACTGGTGTTATGGTTAATGAGCTAGACTAGCAAACCTAGACGAGTGAGTTCGAATCTCATTGGGTGCCCCATTTATACGGCCTCGTGCCACATCTAAGTAAAAAAACCTTGTAAATTACTACTACTATACATTTAGGTCGCTTCGACTGGTGTTATGGTTAATGAGCTAGACTAGCAAACCTAGACGAGTGAGTTCTTTCTCATTGGGTGCCCCATTTATACGGCCTCGTGCTACATGTATGCAAAAAGCTTGGCAATTTTCTACAAGAGGGAGTTTAAGTCTCATTTGTTTTGTCCTTATGCCACATCGAACCCAAAAAGGTTAATAACATACTACTACACGAGTGAGTTCGATTCTCTTAGTGTGCCCCATTTATACGGTATCATGCCACATCTAAGTAAAAAAGCTTAGTAAATTACTACTCGAGTGTGTTCGTGTCTCATTTTGGGACCCATTTATCCGGCCTCATACCAAATCTTCGTAAAAAAAGCTTACTAAATAACTACACAAGTGAGTTTGAGTATCATTGTGTGCCCCACTTATACGGCCTCGTCTACATCTTAGTAACAAGCTAAGTAAATTACGACACGAATGAGTTCCAGTCTCATTAGGTGCTCCATTTATACGGCCCTGTGCTACATCCAAGTGAAAAAGCTAAGTAAATTACTACACCAGTTAATTCGCATCTCACTGAATGCCAAATTTAGACAGCTTCGTGCCACATCTAAGTAACAAAGCTTTGTAAATTATTACTACCCGAACGAGTTCGAGTCTCACTGTGTGCCCAATTTGTATGGCATCATGCCACATCTCAGTAAAAAAGCTTGGTAAATTACTACTACTATATATTTAGGGCGCCTCAACTGATACAATGGTTAGTAAGGTAGACTAGCAAACCTACATGAGTGAGTTCGATTATTACTGTGTGCCCCATTTATACGGTTTGGTTTGGTTTCTTAGCATATTAACCTTCGTAGGTTATTAAATGCCAAAGCTATTCTCTTTGAAGAACTGTAGTGGTACTATTTAACCAATAGCTGGGAGGATAAGAGGGTTCATACCTTTACCATGGGTATCTGCCCGAAAGTGAACGCAATAGCGCGACTGGAGTACGAACTCGCTTACTACGATCCCGTCGTCCATTGCTTTTACCATTACACCACGAGGACACCGTCCCATTTATACGGCTTCGTGCTACATCTAAGTAAAAAAGCTTAGTAATTTAGTTATATACTATATATTTGTGTTCATATAATGTATCGGCTATGAGTAACTACGCCTCAAATAATCTTTTATGAAAAGTGAATTTTCTTCTAAACCAAAGATACCAATACTTTATTTCTCGTGCAGATTATATAATAAAAAAGAACGGATATTATTAGTTACAAACGATGTTATTATTTCTCATAGAACTTTATATAAACCCAATCGAGTATTATTAAGTATTACATTATCGCCCATTAATAAGTACGATTTTTTGCACATGTTGATCTTTTTCTCAACTAAATATACCTGTACTTTATTATTTCCAGTTGAGCATTCTACGATCAAAACGGATATTATTAGATATTACTGTATAGCCTGCAAAAAAGTACTCATTAACATTGTTTGTTTGTTTTTTTTTTAATGTGAATTTTTTTTTCTGAACCAAATGTACTAGCATTTCATTATTTCTTGTCAAACATTATACAATCAAAACGAATACCATTAGGTATTTCAGCAACGCCCATCAATAAACAAATCACAAACATTTTTGAATAAATAGTTGATTATATTCTAAACCAAAAACACCGGTGTTTTACTATTCCTAGTTGAACATTACACAACCAAAACGTCTATTATTAGGCGTTATTTATTACCAAACGCTGCAGCATGGAAACTAAATAAAAATAATGATATATAGTGGTAAAAAATAAGTTGAATCTTTGTATATATATATATTTATGCATTTTTATTATTTGTTTGAGGTTTTTAATGCTGTAAAATTTGGTAATTAACAATAGCTAATAATATACGTTTACATAAGTCAAAACTTAAATCGAGTGTTCGTTTCAGTCTTTCGAGTTGCCGATATCACGAGTGAGTTTACTTTGTGACAAGACAAGTTCACTGAAAGGACGTCATCGACATTCCTGCAGTAGCACAATGAATTAGGGATATATTTGGAAACTGTAAAAGTGGAAAGGTTATCCCCAACAACAACCACAACAAAAAAAAAAAATTATAGTAACATCAGTGATTAAAAAAGTGGGTCTTTTAAAATTAAAGCCCTTACGAAAAAATAGATAAAAAAGATGAGGAAACTGTAATCTTACCTGCAGGAAATTCAACATGCGCTCCAACAAGGAGGTGCATCAAAGAAAGAAGAGTCTGCAAAAGATAAAGAAGAAAGAAGAGGGTGAAAAGACGAATAAGAAAGAAGAGGGTGAAAAGATAAACAAGAAAGAAGAGGATAAAAAGAGAAACAAGAAAAAAGTCTGAAAAGATAAACAAGAAAGAAGAGGATAAGAAGATGAACAAGAAAAAATAGGGTGAAAAGATAAACAAGAAAGAAGAGGATAAAAAGATGAACAAGAAAAAAAGTCTGAAAAGATAAACAAGAAAGAAGAGGATAAAAAGATGAACGAGAAAAAAAGTCTGAAAAGATGAACAAGAAAGAAAAGGGGGAAAGATAAACAAGAAAGAAGAGGGTGAATAAATGAACAAACAAAAAGAGTCTGAAAATATGAACAAGAAAAAAGAGGGTAAAAAGATAAACAAGAAAGAAAAGGGTGAAAAGATGAACAAGAAAAAATAGGGTGAAAAGATAAACAAGAAAGAAGAGTCTGAAAAGATAAACAAGAACGAAAAGGGGGAAAATGAACGAGAAAGAAGAGTCTGCAAAAGATAAAGAAGAAAGAAGAGGGTGAAAAGACGAATAAGAAAGAAGAGGGTGAAAAGATAAACAAGAAAGAAGAGGATAAAAAGAGAAACAAGAAAAAAGTCTGAAAAGATAAACAAGAAAGAAGAGGATAAGAAGATGAACAAGAAAAAAAGCCTGAAAAGATAAACAAGAAAGAAGAGGATAAAAAGATGAACAAGAACGAAAAGGGTGAAAAGATGAACAAGAAAAAATAGGGTGAAAAGATAAACAAGAAAGAAGAGTCTGAAAAGATAAACAAGAACGAAAAGGGGGAAAATGAACGAGAAAGAAGAGTCTGCAAAAGATAAAGAAGAAAGAAGAGGGTGAAAAGACGAATAAGAAAGAAGAGGGTGAAAAGATAAACAAGAAAGAAGAGGATAAAAAGAGAAACAAGAAAAAAGTCTGAAAAGATAAACAAGAAAGAAGAGGATAAGAAGATGAACAAGAAAAAAAGCCTGAAAAGATAAACAAGAAAGAAGAGTCTGAAAAGATAAACAAGAACGAAAAGGGTGAAAAGATGAACAAGAAAAAATAGGGTGAAAAGATAAACAAGAAAGAAGAGTCTGAAAAGATAAACAAGAATGAAAAGGGGGAAAATGAACGAAAAAGAAGAGTCTGAAGAGATAAATAAGAAAGAAGACGGTGAAAAGATAAATAAAAAGTAAGATGGTGAAAAGATGAACTTGAAAGGAGATTTTGAAAACTTTTAATTGAAACTATAAACTTAAAATAAAATTGCTTGAATATCTCTAAGGTGAATACTTATTTCTAGACTGTTTTATTCAAATCTGCAGCCGTGTCAGTACTATTGTATAGTTGTACGACCTGGTCTTTAGCGCAACGCTTAGAGAAAAAGCTAGATGGAAACTACACAAGGATGCTGCGTGCTATTTTGAACAAATCTGGGAAGCAATACCCCACAAAACAGCAAATATTTTGCTACTTATCTTCCATCTCACAAACTATCCAATTAAGACGAACAAGATGTGATAAGCACTGCTAGAATCGCTGGTAGGAACTCGTAAGCAACGTTCTCCTATGGACTCGTACACATGGACACACCTGTATTAGCCGACATTGTTTTACGTCTAGATGACCTGCCAAGAGCGATGAGCGATATGGAATGATAGGGAGAGAGAGTGAAGAATTCGTGCTATCTGATCGGCCATAATACTGAGGAAAGTCATGGAGAACTGTGGGGACTTGTTTGTCACTTGGATTCCAGTGACGATTACCTGCTAGTACTTTTTAGTCAGAAGACCAAGACATGTTAACTACTAGATTTCATCGTTCCAGTAGATCACAGAATTAAAACAAAGGAAAACGAGAAACTGGAAAACTGCCTTGACCTAGCTAGAGAGCTGAAAAATCTATGCGAAAAGGTGATGATAATACAAATTGTGGTCAAAGTCTTCGGAATAATCCCAAAGAGCCTGGAAAAGAGATTGGGGAAACTGAAGATCCGTACATTGCAGCAATAATGAGATCGGCCAGAATACCATGAGGAGTCCTGGGGAATTGAGGAGACTAGCTGTCATTTAGATTCTAATGAAGGCTTCCAGGTAGTACAAATGTGAAAACTCACAAAGAGTTGAATAATCACAGGATGGAGAAATGGAAAACTTAATCTTTATTTGTGAATATGAAATAAGTTTTGGAGTAGATATTTACTAAGTTTAACTAAATTGTGGTATATGGCCTAAAGCCTGGGGTACCTAGTGAGAATCAAGCTCATTAACAATGGTCAGCTGATCAAGCTTTTTAACCATTACACCACGAAAGGTGCCCCATAAGCTTCGGAGTAAAGGCTATTTTTTAAAAAGAAGAGTATATTTTCTATACACTCTTATAGAGGTTTCGTTTGGTTTATTTGTTTAATGGCATATCAACCTTCGTGGACTATTGTGAGCCAACTCCATCCTCGTAGAAGAACGGTAGTGTTACCATTTAACTCATAGCTGGGAAGCACAAAATATAAAATAGAATCGGATTTACATAATAAAATATCCTAACACAAACTTGGCTACCGTTCGCGCCGGGAGGGTGTCATTAATTTGAATCACCTAGTGCCAAGGGGCCGTCCTGCTGGCAATACCTGATTCACTAGGACTAAGTTTATTGCTTGGAGCCTGAGGAGCCTCCATTGGGGAATGCCAAAGGGATCAAGCATTTTTTGCTCCAGCCGCACATGCCTCTCGATTCATGCGCGTCTCCCACATGAAAATGACATTGTGTCAAATTCTACCTAGTGGGAAATTAGATAAATATCAATAAAATATTCTAACGGTTGGAGCTGAAGAATACCATGCAGAAAGTTAAGACACCCTCAAATGAGTGGCCTAGGTATGACACTGCTTCTGAGTCCTTGAACGTTGGAGAATGTGAAGTTTACCATCACTCCCAGGTTCCCTATGGCCCGAAGTAATACCTGTTGTGGTCCTATCGATGGAACAATAGAACTATTCAGTTTTTTGCTATTGTTGAAATTATTTGTGTGCCATCAAATGATTAATATTAAATAGAATTATTAATATTAGATAGCAATAGGAACCATCTAACTAGATGCAAACTAAGGAGCTCTTGTTAGTTTAAAAATAAAGTTACCTACAAACTATTCACTTAAAATCATTTATGATATATGTGTATAAACAGAATCGGGCATTAAATAACGATCAAAGGTTGATATTTCATTAAACTAAATAATCTAACCTAATTTTAAAAATTCTAAAAGTTACAAAATGAAGATCCGATTCTATTTCCTATTCCGTGTTTTTTCTATTTACGATTTTCTGGCTTTTGAATGACAAAGCCCACACTGGAAACAAAAGGCGACTATTTTAGCTCTAAGGTATTAGTGCTATGTGAAATGCAATCAGTGTCGTCTGGGATTTGAACTCGTGTTGCCGTGACCATTTCCTACAACGATAACCATAACACCACGGGGTGTCCTCGTGGTGTAATGGTTAAAGGATGGACAGGTTTTGGAGGTGCCCGTAGTGTAATGGTTATCGTCGTATGAAATGGACACGGCGACACGAGTTCAAATCCTGGACGACACTGATTGCATTTCACATAGCACTAATACCCTTGGGAAAGGTATGAATCCAATTATTCTCCCCCCAGCTATGGGTAAATAGTAATATATATATATATATATATATATATATATATATATATATATATATATATATATATAAGGGTCAATACAATTATGCTATTTCTTTGAAGAAACCACAATAAATGGTATTTTTCTTTTTTTTTCCATAAATCATATTGTTTGTAATCGTTTTATCGTAAACATTACTTGAGGTGCCCGTGGTGTTATGGTACTATTTACCAACCCCTCCGCTCGGGCAGGATATGACACAAGGTCAATTTTTAAGCGGAGTTTAACAGGTTTTGAATTCTGAGTTTTCCTTCTCCTAGACTAGTTGCCTCACCTAGTCCGTCCTACTATTTACCCATAGCTGGAGGGAGAATAAGGGGGTTCATACCTTTCCCAAGGGTATTTGCCCGAAAGTGGACGTAATAGCGCGACTAGAGTTCGAACTCGCGTACTACGATTCCGCAGTTCATCGCTTTAACCATTACACCACGAGGACACCCCGTGGTGTTATGGTTATCGTTGTAGGAAATGGGCACGGCAACACGAGTTCAAATCCCAGACGACACTGATTGCATTTCACATAGCACTAATACCCTTGGGAAAGGTATGAATCCAATTATTCTCCCTCCAACTATGGGTAAATAATAGGACATACTTGGTTCTTCAGCATTGGTGAGGCAACTAGTCTAGGAGAAGGAAAACTCCGCTTAAAAATTGACTTTGTGTCATATCCTACCCGAGCGGAGGGGTTAGTAAATATGGATGGACAGATTTGGTTTTTTTGTTTAATGGCATACTAACCTTTGTGGATTATCTAATGCCAAAACCATCCCTGAAGAAGAATATCAATGACGCTATTTAATCTATAACTGACGAGTTACGTGTGTTCGTATTTTTCCCGAGGGTATTAGTTCGAAAGTCGGCCGAACTCACTTCAAACGTGCAATCCAGCCATGATGCCACGAGATTTAGTCTGCTCTAATAAAAGAAATCTCCCATATTCCACTTCTTAGTGATGTGGGGCTGTAGTTTAGATCAAGATTAGGGAACTTGCGGCCTTTTAAACTCTTAAGTGAGTCCTTCAACGACTTTGTCAAAAGAGCAATTAAAAGAGTGCATTCATTTTAAAACCTGATACCCCAATACTTTTTCAAAAAGAAATATAAAAAAACACCATTAAAATGTTATTAAAAATGTTCCTTTCTTTTAAGTTCTATGTCTAAATTGAATTTAGACTAAGTTATTAAGAAAAAGTTTAAATTATACATTCTATTATAAACATACTAAAAATTTATTGACTGTAGCTTTATTAGTAGTCAATAAATTTCAATGTGGCCTTTTAACATGGAAAATTTCCACAACTCGGGTTTAGATGTTGACATAGGTTTTTAGTTTTAAATCCATTCGGCAAGAAACGTAAGAATTATATTTCACAGTGGGATTTTGTCATTGCTATTAATAACATTTATATTGTGGACAATCTATCTATCTATCTATCTATCTATCTATCTATCTATCTATCTATACACACACACAGAGAGAGAAAGAGAGAGAGAGAGAGAGAGAGAGAGAGAGAGAGAGAGAGAGAGAGAGAGAGAGAGAGAGAGGTTGTATCCATATGAAAATGTGTGGAGACTAAAAATGTACATATAAAGATAGAAACGAACATTGAATAAAACATTTATATTCTTCAGAATATTCCTTTTGGGATTCAACACAATTATTGTCGGTGATGCTGAAAATATTCTAACTAGATCCTCTGTAGAAGGTTAAGAAGTGGGTTCTGTGTATGCCAGTAAAAGGCATCTAGTGGTGAGGCTACAGTTCTGGAGATCTAGGTAGTGTGGAGTACCTCTTTATAGCTATTATTCCCAGGTCAACTCTGACTCGCAGTGGTAATCGCTTTTAGGCTCACATCTATGAGTCAAATAGCTCAGTTTAAAAATTGTTTGCATTCCACAAAAATCCGTGTTTAAATTAGTTGTATTAAGAATGTGTATTTGAAACTTTACCTTTTACTAAGGATTGTTATTTATTCGTGTAATGGCATATCAACCTTCGTGGATTATTTAATGCCAAAGCCATCCTTCTCGAAGAACTGCAAAGTTGGCGTGCTTACTCGAGGGTGACCCGAAGGCTCCTTTTTTAAATAGCTACTACACCAAGGTGTGTGTGTGGGGGGTGCTACTCTTTTCTCTGGATTGCTCCACTTTACCCTTGATCCTTACCTTATAGTGTTAAGTAAGGCGGCATCAAGTACCATTTTTTGAGTCTTTGTTATGACCTGGGATTGAACATCGGTCTACTGGATCATTGGTGAACATTCTACTCATTAGGCCTACGGCCGGTGGAAGAACAGTAGTGGAACTATTCAACCCATAGCTGGGAAGACAAGTGTATGTGTGTGTGTGGGGGGGGTTCATATCTTTCCCACGGGTATTTGTCCAAAAGTAAACGAAATAGCACGACTGGAGTTCGAACTCGCTTACAACAATTCCACCGTTCAGCGCTTTAACTATTACTCCATGAGGACACACATTAGGTTTATTTAGTTAGTTTTTAATGGCATATCAACACTTGTACGTTATTTAATGCTAAATTATATATATATATATATATTATCATCCACAGACAGATTGTTTCGTTGTATCACAACTCATCTGTGTGGTAAGACACGCAGGACGCTTCAAGCTGGGATTAAAACCCGCAAAACTTTACGTTAGACTTAGTATCATACCGCTCAGCCATTAGTCATCATACTTCAGCTAAGGAATTATAAGGCATTACGCAGCAGCCTTTGCTTGTTTACATTTGCCTTACCAGATACCAGAATGCTCAATTCATACGAAGAGCTTTACATTACGCGGGTGGTAGCCGTTAATTCCATCGCCATTGGAAACACATTTTCTAGAAAACACTTTTAAAATCAAACCTGAGTTCATTTGTTTGCATTTAGTTAAATATCTTGTAGTAAATATTTTTAAATGAGCCAGAGCACGTTTGTTTGAATACAGTTAAATGGTTATACATATGATTTGTAAGTCAATAGCTTGAAGGTAATCTTATTTTTGAATGAGTAAGAGCTAATTTGCTTGCACAAAAGTATTATTATTGTTTGCACACAGTTAAATGGTTCCAAGTATTCTTACACAAATAGTCCTATCAAGTATCAATTATTTGTTTGCACACAGTTAAATGGTTCCAAATATTCTTACACAAATAGTTCTATCAAGTATCAATTATTTGTTTGCACACTGTCAAATGGTTCCAAATATTCTTACACAAATAGTTCTATTTAGTATCAACTATTTGTTTGCACACAGTTAAATGATTCCAAGTATTCTTACACAAATAGCCCTATCAAGTATCAATTATTTGTTTGCACACAGTTAAATGGTTCCAAATATTCTTACACAAATAGTTCTATCAAGTATCAATTATTTGTTTGCACACAGTTAAATGGTTCGAGATATTATTACACATATAGTTCTATTCAGTATCAATTATTTGTTTGCACTTAGTTAAATGGTTTCAAATATTGCTATCTAATATAAATAAATAGTTTTATTTTTACATAACTAAATTTTTTTAAGCATCGCTATGTGTCACTGACTATTCAATTTCGGCACACAATGAGTTTCAAGTACTGATAAAGAATTAATTCGTTTTTACACTTAAATTGTTCCAAGTATTTGTATGTATCAATAGCTATTCAATTAAATAGTGATTTGTTATCACACAGTTTAAATATCAAAGTCTGATTCGAGGGGTTGGTAAATATGGTGAACGTAATAGAGCTAATGGAGTTCGAACTCGCGTACTGCGATTTGGCAGTCCACTGTTTGAACCATTACACCACTTACGCACATTTAACCATATAAAAAAAAACTATCCTTATACTAAACTGTGTTGTTTGAAATAGAACAGTTTATATGTATAAAAATAGATTTGGCATAAAGTAACCTACAACGGTTGATGTGCCATAAAACATAAGCAAACCAAACCAAACCAAACAGGCCTTAGGCTGCTTACTGTAATAAAGTAAAAGTAAAGTCAGCGACCGTAGTCAAGGGTGATCAGAAGGCTCCCTTTTCAATAGCTACTACACCGAGGTGTAGGGGAGGGCGCTACTTTTTTCCATGGATTGTTCCACTTTACACTTGATACGTACCTTATATTGATGAGTGTTAAGCAAGGAAACATAAGGTACCATTTTTAAAGTCTTTAGTATGACGCGACCTGGGAGTGAACTCATGCCTCCCGGACAATTTGCGAACACTCTACCCACTAGACCAATCATACACAGACCGACAACTTTTCAGCATCCTTCGTAGATATATACTTTCTTTGGATAGTTAGGACTGGGGAAATTTAGTTGGCCTTGGATGGAATTGTGAATAGTTATTCTCTTCAAAGTTTGAAGTGTTTCGATAAAAAAAGAAAAGAACATACATACACACACACGCGTGCGCGTGCGCGCACACACACACACACACACACACACACACAAACAAACAAACAAACAAACAAAATAAAAGACACTGAAAAGTCTGATGACATTTAAAGTACATTTTAATTCTAGTCAAACCTTAATGCTAATCACATAATTAAGTGCCTATTTGTTTCTGTCAATAAGAAAAAGGGAAACAACATTTAACATTTTTAACACGTGTCGATACAGTTTTTATACGGTAAGACCTATTTGAAAACACACTCATCTATATATTACTAAGCGTCCTACGTGGCTAGCTACACTGATGAGTTGTGATACAACGAAACAGTCTGTCTGTGGATGAAAATATTTACGTTCCACCCCCGAGAGGGTTGAGCTCGAAGGAATTTACGGCTACTACTCGCAAAGCTCTTTGAACGAATTGAGCTCTCTGGTATTTGGTAAGGTATAAATGTAAACAAACGAAAGCTACTACTTAATGCCTTATAATTCCCGAGCTAAGGTGGTTCGCTTGTTGCCTGTGCGGTATGATACTAAGTCTAACGTAAAGTTGGGCGGGTTTCGTTCCCAGCTTCAATCGTCCAACGTGTCTAGCCACACTGAAGAGTTGTGATACAACGAAACAGCCCGTCTATAGATGACAATATATATATATATATATATATATATATATATATAATGAAGTCTTGCTGTTAGTCTCTTGATTCTTTCATGCCATCTGTCGCTCTGTGCAGGTCCTCGAGACAGCATACAGTATCCACACAGAGCTGTTATATATATTTGCTAATCGGCCTACACTGGTGTGTAAAAGTTCAAAGCAGAACGTCACTCATGAGTTAGTCCATGTTTCTTCAGCAGTGCCCAGCATGTCTTGTTAGTCTTAATTGGAGGGTTTGTGAGATGGAAGGAAAGGGGCCATACAGCAGCTGTTTTGTGGGGTACTGTTTCCAGGATTTTTTTCAAAACAGTACGCAATATTCTTGTGTAGTTCCGATCAAGCTTTTTCACAAGCGTTTCGTTTGAATCTACTTTACAATAGTACTGACACGGTTTTATGTAGAGGTTGTTTCAGAAAATTGATATTTCATTTTGGAATGGGCGTCATTTGTGCTGTGTCACAGGCTGTGCGCATATTAAACCAGTTTAGTTTCATTTGCCTAGACTAAGTCGTTACTCACTCCTTTTAAATGATAGCGGCTGTTTCAAAATGAAATGATATCCATTGAATTGAAACACCCTGTATATCGTCATTTCCTTAGTTTTGTTCAAGGTTAGAACTATTGGGCACCAACTGGGAATTGAACTTACTTACAATGGTCAACTCTCTTAGGTCGTTAACCATTACACAACAATCGCCGGTTGTGTTCTCGTGGTGTAATGGTTAAAGCGCAGGACTGAAGAATCGTAAGGCGAGTTCGAACTCAAGTCGCGCTATTACGTTTACTTTCGGACAAATACCCTTGGAAAAGGTGCGAACCCCTATATCTCCCCAGTGATGGGTTAAATAGTACCACTACTGTTCTTCTAGAAGGATGGCTGTACTGTTCTTCTAGAATGGTGGCTTTGGCATTAAATAACCCACGAGGGTTGATATACGATTAAACGAAGAAACCAAACCAAACCAAACGAGACTAAACTAAACAACGATCATCCTGTCAGTAGGGTTTAGAATATGTTAAATGAATCTCCTATAGACGTATAAGCCACCGCCCCAAGTGGGTGTTCTGGGTATGACACCAAATTGAATCGGTTGGTTGGGCCCCATTTCTGAAAATTTGGAGAGTGTGGAGCCCACTTTCATTGCCATTTCTCCCAGATATACTCTGATCCGAAGTATTTATAGCTGTTAGGACCCCATATGAATCAAATAAATCTGTTAGCAAATTATTTGTATAAGGAAAACTTGATATCATATAACGGCAAAAAACTTTTCAAGAAACTCAACTGGGACTGTAGAATATACCAACTGCTTCTCTGCTCAGGGGTAAGATCCCCTTCCCTCGCAACGAGTGTCCTGGATATGACACAAAAGAATTTGATGGTAAGGCTGCTGTAATGCTGGAGCTTTGAGGAATATGGAGTACGCCCTCATTGCCATCGCTCCCAAGTCCACTCTGCACCAGAATGGTAGCATCTAATAGGGTCCTATCTCTGGGTCAAATAGAACTGTTTAACATTTAAACTGAGGACAAACAAACGATTTATGCTAAATTGAGTTGTTAGAAATAGAACTGTTTGATCATTTAACTGTGTGTAAACAAATGTGTCGGAGTCTATGAAAGTATGTCACTTATTAGTTCGTTCTTATTTCACCAGTATGTTTTGTTCGTCTTATTTGGATGGATTTTGACATCGGAGGTATGTGGCCGCAGAGCAGCTGTTTTGTGCGGTTTTGCGTGTAGGATTTGTTTAAAACAGTACGCAGCATTATTGTATAATTCCCATGTAGGTTTTTTTCGAGGCGTATCACAAGCATCCAGGTGGTGCATCCATACAGTTGTTCTGACACTACCACAGCTTCGAGGAAATCCTCTTTAATTTTATCAGAGAGATCAGATTTCCATATGATCGATAAACTATCGATAACAGTCCATGGCTTCGCTGTAAACTGGTCTACTAATTGCAAAAGTTTTCCACTGAATAAAGAGACAGCGAATCATATATCTATTCGTTTTATAACAACGAATAATATCAAGAAGTCATCGTAATATTTTTAAACCCGTCGAAATATTCCCATCAATTTCGTTGGATCTTGC
This sequence comes from Sepioteuthis lessoniana, assembly GCA_963585895.1. Taxonomy (NCBI): domain Eukaryota; kingdom Metazoa; phylum Mollusca; class Cephalopoda; order Myopsida; family Loliginidae; genus Sepioteuthis; species Sepioteuthis lessoniana. The sequence continues at coordinate 55,686,675 of OY757934.1, read as the reverse complement.
AAGTATTGCCGTTTTATTTTTCATTTAATTTTTTTCTTTTCTTTTCTTTTCTTTTCTTTTCTTTCTGAACAACTGCAATAAACTTGTGTGTACGTATCAGTCACGACCTCATTAAACTACAAGGAATCCAGCTAGCATATCTATCTTTACCGGTTTTCGGTAACAATGTACACAATGTATTATTTCCAATAACTATGATGTCATCGTCTCGTTCCTTGTCTGAATTCTCGTTTACACGAGTCTTTAATATCGGCCGATGTCTTTTTCCCGCCTTTATCGGCTTCTCTCTGTTCGTTGTTCTCATATCTTCACGCTTCTGGTTTTTTACTGTATTTAACGATTATATCTATTTTTTTTTTTCTTATTTGTCTTTTTTACGATAGAAAAAGGAAGAGTAGCAGTGACGGAGAAGGAAGATATATATATATATCTTTTATTGTTGTGGGGAAAGATTTCTCTCTCTCTCTCTTTCTTTTAGTTTTGGAATTTTATTCCGTTTCTGTTTTGTTTTTATCATTTCGAGTGTGTAATCTTTAAGTTGCTTATTCAAGCATTATACTGCGATTACGTTCGCCATGTTGTAGCAGTTTGAAAAGCCAAAGATGTAGGGCGATAAAATGATGGAGAAATATATATATATATATATATATATATATATATATATATATATATATACAAGTTTCTTCTAATTCATCTATTCAAGTCTGTGAATATCCATCCCTGTATTTGTCTGTACAAGTGGTGTTGTTTTCACACCCAAACGCATTTCATTATTCTCACCAGATCATATATATATATATAGATATATATATGTGTGTGTGTGTGTGTGTGTGTGCGAATGTGTGTGTGTGTGTGAGTTATATCTATCTATCTATCGATCTATCTATCTATGTAAGTGTATTTTAATTCATCTATTCAAGTCAGAGGATATCGATTCTTGTATCTATCTGTCTGTACGATTGAAGTCGTTTTCACACCCACGTGCATTTCATTATTCCCTTCAGATTATATATATATATATATATATATTCCTTCAATTTTATTGTATTGGAATTCACTCGGTTTTATTTTCATTTTTTCCGATGAAGACAGTATTGTGACTCGTTTGTCTTTTTTCTTTTTCCGACAAGTCATTATCTTTCTTATATATATATATATATATATATATATGCAGCATTTTTTCACTTGAGAATTTTTTATAAAAATCAGACAAAATTCTTTTAAACGTTTTAACAGTGTTTTTAGTTGATGCTTTATTTATCTTGCAAGAATTGTTCGAGAAGCGTTCGTGATGTAATAGTTTTCGTCCGAAGAAATGGACACGATGATCTGAGTTCAAACCCTGGACGAAGTTAACTGCTTTTCACATAGTGCTAACATCCCCGTGGAAAATGTATGCATTCAACTATTCTCCTGTAGCCCAGTCGGCTGGGGTTGTAGAATAATCCGATTGCTTTTCTGCCGAGGAGTAAGACCCCCTAAGGAGTGTCGTTGATATGACAATAAGCAATCTGATGGCGAGGCTCCAGCTTTGGAGTTTTGGGGCTTTGTAGAATGTACCCCTTCATTGCCATTGCTCCCAGGTCCAATCTGACCTGGAGTGGTAGTACCTGATAGGGTCCTATCTAGGGGTCAAAAAGAAAACATTGTGTAAACAAATGACTGATGCTAAATTGTGACTGTTATATAGCAATACTTGAAACCATTTAACTGTGTGGAAAAATAACTCAGGCTCGTTTAAGAATGTTATCAACAAAATCGGTTCACAAAACATATATATTTGATATATATCTATTAGAGGATTTAGTATAAAATAACCTACAATGGTTGATATGCCATTAAACCTAAACAAAACAAAGGATATATATATTAAATATCTTTGTATGAAGAAGGTTTTACATTAAATAACCTATAATGGTTGATATGCCACAAAGCCAAACCAAATCAAACCAAACCAAACTAAATTACTCTCCTTCTAGCAATGGGTAAATAATATAGCAAACTGAGCCCTTTTAACCTTAGTACGGCATCCAAAATTGGAAAAAGAAAGCTCCAAATTTAAACCTGCGACACTCTACTGAATATTATCCTGTTCGTGCAGGGTGGAGTTTGGTTAATAGATCAAGGACTTTTTTTATTGTCCGAAATATCTCATCCTACAAGTACTTTTTACTATTTTCAATTAAATAGAATATTAAAACAAAAGTTTCACTGGATGTTAAAGAAAGCATAACATCTTGATAATATGTTGCCAGAAAAGAGTTTGTAATTTTAGGTGTTAAAGTGAGATTAAAATGATCTCTTTTAAGTCATAAGTTTTGACATGACGTCATTAAGTTCTCTAATATTTTGGCTTTCAATCAGAGAAACGTAAACTAATCTATTATCAGTAAGCACACACACACACACACACACACACACACACACACACACACACACACACACACACTAAAAAAATATATGTACCTCATTTTGTATTTTTCGCAGAGAAAGTCTGTTCTGATTTCTCTATCTTTTCATCTACTTGCACATCCTTATCAATATGTTAGCATCTATCTATCTATCTATCTATCTCATTCTGTTCATTATCTATCTATCTATCTATCTATCTATCTATCTCATTCTATTCATTATCTATCTATCTATCTATCTATCTATCTATCTATCTCAGTTCTAATTTATCTGTTCGAGTCTGTGAATATCTATGCCTGTATCTGTCTGTCTGTACAATTGAAGTAGTTTTCACACCCACACACATTTCATTATTCCCACCAGATCATACAATCACCCGCCAGTCATAAACACCAACGCCTACTTCTCTCTTTTCTGACAAAAGTAACTTTTGTTCAAATATTATTCACCACCCATTCATTAAAAGAAATTATTTTTCATTCATTATGCTAGGCACGTGTGGCGTTTTATGAACTGCGAATATTCCGCCGTTAACAACATCTCGTTGAGATTCATTCTTACATAAATATTTATACAACACACACACACACACACACACACACACACACACACACACACACACACACACACACACACACACACACACACACACACACACAAATATATATATATATATATATGTACTCATACCCATCTAAATAAATGTCAGTATACAACCTACAATGTTCCCAGCTGTAATATATACAATAATTTTATTTAAATAGAAGAATCACGCGTTCCCTTAATTACACGCACACGCACACAACTCATGCACACAGACACTTATATATATATATATATATATATATATATATATATATATATATGAACAAGTGTGTGTGTGTGCATATATATATATATATATATCAATTTGATGACTGTGCACGTCACATGAAACGGCAAGTGAAGGACTTCTAATGTTCACAATAATAATAATAATATTTTTCATCAATAATAGCAAGGAGAATCTTTTTTACAAGGAAATTTTTAGTTGCAATTCTCATATATATATATATATATATATATATATATATATATATATAAGTATCATGGTCGTTTAAAAAGTTCTAAGCCTAACGCAGATTTGTCGTATCACTTTAAACTTTGTATGGGTTTCACGTATACAGCAATTAATACAGAAATCTGAATTACTTTTTCTAGTTTTATAAGAAGTAGTAAGATGTTGCCACAGAAAATGTTCAACTATGGTTTATCATTCTGTGTGAGGTTTATAACTTTTTGAACGACCATCGTTTTTATATACACACACACAGACACACACACACACACACACACACATACATATATATATATATATATAAATATACATACACATGATACGAGCTATATTAAACAAATTCTGGAAGCAACATCCCACAAAACAGCAGCTGTATGGCAACCAACCAGCCATCTAGAAGATCATCCAAATAAGACGAATAAGACAAGCGAGACACTGCTGGAAGAACAAGGACGAACTCTTAATCGATGTTCTCCAATAACCCATCATACGTACGTGCAAGACCTTACCTACCACTGCTCTCTACTGACACAGGATTTAGCCTGGAAGACCTGCCGAAAGTGGTGGATGATTGAGATTGAAGGCGAAAGAGAGACAGAGAGAGAGAGACCAATGGAAATCCGTGTGAGCAGCACGACATAATATATATATATATATATATATATATATATATATATATATATATATATATATATATATATTCTGGGAATTGAGCCAGTGTACGAACAGCAGACAAGTGGATTACTTCAAAAGACATCGTAAAAACTGACTGTGGCTTTAAATAAGCTTTCATGGTCATGTTCTTGATTTTTGGCTATGACAAGGAATGTCGTATATATGTCTGTGTGCCTACTGTAGAGCTTCTCTGTATGCAATGGTCCGACCTAGTTATCTTTGTTTTTGACCTAGACAAGAGTAAGAAAACTCGGCACAATTGTACATGGTTGACATTTCAATACAAAACCTACGGTCTTTGCAACAAATATTACTCTCTCTCAACACACACACACACACACACACACACACACACACACACACACACACACACACACACACATATATATATATATATATATATATATATATAGTAACAATGCAGAATTTATGAGCAACGCTTAACAATAAAAGGAAATAAACAAGGAACGAAGAATTGCGAATTTCTTAAAAGTGTAGATAAAAACGTCTAAGAAATTAATCCTCCCAGATCTATCACGTCAGTTGCCCAAAAAGGTTAATGTTCTTGATGTTTAAAAAAACATGTCGTATGTATTCGAGTAAAACTGTTTTTGTATTCAAAATACTGTTTCGTGTTTTTGTGATAATTAGTTGAACAACCATAAGACCTGATGAAACTAGATTTTTAAAAAATTGGCGTAAAAACCAGTAAAGTCATGAAAATTAGGATGAAATAATTAAATTGTTGAGAATTGAGATAAAAATCGAAGAATTAGCAAAAAATATATAAGATCTTTGAAGGTTTTAATAAAATAATTGCACTTCTAAGAATGGAGATAATCACTTTTCGATTTATAAGAATTGGAATATATTTTTTAGGTTTAATAAGATCATTAGATTTTTAGAAATTGGCAAAAAATCTTTTCATTTTCATTGTTTTTTAAGAATTGGGATAAAAACCATTAAATTGGATAAACTCATTAGATTTATGAGGATTGGGGTAAAAATCCTTTAAATTTGATTAAATCATTTGTGAGAATTTGGGCAAAAATTTCATTAAATTTGATAAAATATTTGGATCAGTGAGAAATGGAGTAGAAAAAAGGATCAAATTTATAAGCGATTCGATAAAATCATTAGATTTGTAAGAATTGGGAGTAAAACCATAATATTTGTGAATTGTTTTTTTGTAAAATCATTACTACTTTAGCACATACATTGACAAAAAGCATATAAAAATTAATTGCAGATATCAAGCAATATCATCCTTCTCTTTATGTACACCAGAAATATATAAAATCTTAGATAAAAATGTGAATCAAACAATAATTTCTGTGGAGATTATCGCAAAATCAAGTCAGCTACGACTGAAGACTACAAATATGGATGTCACTCACTCTCCATGCCTTGCAAGACTGGGAAGTTCGATTACGATGGCTTGATTTCATTTAAAATTAACCTTGTCGTTTGCAAACCGAATACCTCAGGTGTAAATGCCTAAATTCCTTTGAATATACTTATCCCTGCTTCACATACCACGTAGGTGAAATAGAAAGAGAATAATATATATATATGAACTCAGGAGCCAAGTGGAAGAAATATGTCAATATTGGTCAGTATGTCTTTAATTCCAATTTAAAATGCTGAATTTTACAAAATGTTATGCTGTATTTTGTTTGTAAAATAATGCTTAAACTATGCGTTTTAAATGTAAAGGCACGCTTACTCTACTGTAAAGCCAATTTGATATTAAGCCTATCCACATGTCAGCGAACAAGGCAGAATGTTTTTAAATATCTTCTATCGAATAATTTAAAAATTCGTAAAGAAAGCCCTAACAGTAGTTTAGAAGAAAAAGCCTAGAATGCTACTACAGCCCCCCCCCTCAGAAAAGGAAAAAAAAAAAAAAAAAAACCAACAAAAACGAATTGTCCCCTTCACCCCACTATACCGCCCCCAAAGCTACCTAAAATATCAGTAGTAAATAAAAGTCCAAACGAAGAAGACGCATTTGAACTCAGGAGCCAAGTGGAAGAAATATGTCAATATTGGTCAGTATGTCTTTAATTCCAATTTAAAATGCTGAATTTTACAAAATGTTATGCTGTATTTTGTTTGTAAAATAATGCTTAAACTATGCGTTTTAAATGTAAAGGCACGCTTACTCTACTGTAAAGCCAATTTGATATTAAGCCTATCCACATGTCAGCGAACAAGGCAGAATGTTTTTAAATATCTTCTATCGAATAATTTAAAAATTCGTAAAGAAAGCCCTAACAGTAGTTTAGAAGAAAAAGCCTAGAATGCTACTACAGCCCCCCCCCCTCAGAAAAGGAAAAAAAAAAAAAAAAAAACCAACAAAAACGAATTGTCCCCTTCACCCCACTATACCGCCCCCAAAGCTACCTAAAATATCAGTAGTAAATAAAAGTCCAAACGAAGAAGACGCATTTGAACTCAGGAGCCAAGTGGAAGAAATATGTCAATATTGGTCAGTATGTCTTTAATTCCAATTTAAAATGCTGAATTTTACAAAATGTTATGCTGTATTTTGTTTGTAAAATAATGCTTAAACTATGCGTTTTAAATGTAAAGGCACGCTTACTCTACTGTAAAGCCAATTTGATATTAAGCCTATCCACATGTCAGCGAACAAGGCAGAATGTTTTTAAATATCTTCTATCGAATAATTTAAAAATTCGTAAAGAAAGCCCTAACAGTAGTTTAGAAGAAAAAGCCTAGAATGCTACTACAGCCCCCCCCCCTCAGAAAAGGAAAAAAAAAAAAAAAAAAACCAACAAAAACGAATTGTCCCCTTCACCCCACTATACCGCCCCCAAAGCTACCTAAAATATCAGTAGTAAATAAAAGTCCAAACGAAGAAGACGCATTTGAACTCAGGAGCCAAGTGGAAGAAATATGTCAATATTGGTCAGTATGTCTTTAATTCCAATTTAAAATGCTGAATTTTACAAAATGTTATGCTGTATTTTGTTTGTAAAATAATGCTTAAACTATGCGTTTTAAATGTAAAGGCACGCTTACTCTACTGTAAAGCCAATTTGATATTAAGCCTATCCACATGTCAGCGAACAAGGCAGAATGTTTTTAAATATCTTCTATCGAATAATTTAAAAATTCGTAAAGAAAGCCCTAACAGTAGTTTAGAAGAAAAAAGCCTAGAACGCCTAAAGCTACCACAGAGCTCTAATTCCTGAAGCCTGCTAGGTCCCCAACTGTAGGATGAAAAAAAAAAAAAAAAAAAAAATGAAAAACCCTTGGAAAAGTCCCAATACAGCAAAAAAGTATAAGTCAGTATTAGTGAAAGTCATAAGAAAGTACCTTAATGTTGGACTTTAACTAAGTTAAAACTTAAAACAAATTCCCTCCCCTTTTATTTATTTATTTTTTATTTTTATTTTTTATTTTTATTTTTTTATTTTTTTATTTTATTTTATTTTATTTTATTTTATTTTATTTTATTTATTTTTTTTTTTTTTTAAATGTTCATTTATTTTATTATGTACACATGGGAAGCAGCATGATGTACGTTAAGGTATTTGAATAAACCAATGGACGACCAAAGTCAATACCCAAATGGGTCCTGGACGTGAGTTTGACGACTTTTCGCTCAGGATCGACAGTTCGATCGGGGAACTACTGCTGCTCCTCTATAAGAGTGGCTTCTATAGAAGAGAATAAAACAGCCATCGAAAGATAACCATGACCCACACTCAAACCACTTACACAAACCGCATCGCTCTTCGCGCGGGTAAAAAAGGGGCGCGTCCTGCTGAGGTTGGAGCCCTGGCCTCGGTGTTCGAAAAATCAGCTACAGAGCTCAAACAATCAAAACTACTAAAATGTAAGCAAACACTACAAATAGCCACATTTAACGTAAGAACCTTAAATAGAATAGGACAACTCCCAGAGCTAATTGCATCGACCGAAGAACATAATATAGAAATAATTTGCATACAAGAACACAGATACACGCACACAGAAGATATCAAATATCACGAAACTGGCAATGGATGGTCGCTCGCCACTGTATCCGCATGGAAAAACTCTGTCAACGCCGCAGTAGGAGGGGTAGGATTGCTTATAGGACCTAGAGCACTAAAAACGCTTAATAGCATAGAGAAAATACGACCTAGGATGATGGTAGCTACATTTAACGGAAACCCCAGAGCAACAATCGTCTCATGCTACAGCCCCACCAATGTTAGTGAAGAAAATGAAATAGTCACCTTCTACGATGAGTTATCCTCATTAGTGCGTAGCATCCCGAAACACAACATGTTAGTCATTGGCGGAGACATGAATGCACAAATCGGGAAAAACGGAAACAACAAATACAGCCTCCACAACACGTCAAATAGAAATGGGCAACATCTAACAGATTTCATGATAGAAAATAGATTAGCATGCCTCAATACAAACTACCAAAAAAGAGAGGGCAAACTATGGACATACACGTACGCAAACAATACTAAAGCTCAGATAGACTACGTCCTTATAAACAAGAAATGGAAGAATAGTGCATTGAATTGCGAGGCATACTCCTCTTTTGAGGGTGTGTCCACCGATCACCGAATAGTCACGGCGAAAATACGGTTAAGCCTACGAAAAAACGCCAAACGAACAGCGACCACCAAACACTATGACTGGGCCCTATTAAACAACAAAGATGTCAGAGATAAATACGTATTAGAATTGAGAAACAGATTCGAAACACTACAAGAAAAGACGGAAAAAAGTACACCAAACGACGAATACGAAAATTTCGTCAATGCACACCTTGAGGCAGCAGCAAAATACATTCCAACAAAAATTAAAACTAAATATAGAGTCCCATGGGAAACCTTAGCGGTGAGAGAAAAACGTGCACTAGTGAAAACAGCCTCCAAAAACTATCGAAAAAACCCAACAAACACAAATGCCTTAAAACTAAAAACGGCACAAAATCAATTAGCAGGCATATATATAAAGGAACAGACAGAATACATTCAAAATCAGATAGATAAGATCAGAGACTCGGTAGAAGATAGACAATCTAGAATTGCCTGGCAAACAATAAACGAAGTGAGCAGAAGAAAGAGCACAGCCAAAGCAAAACTTAAAGCAGCAAACCAACAAGAAAGAATAAAACTGTGGAAACAGCACTTCGAAAACTTACTTGGAAACCCACCAAAAATAACGCATGAACCAATCACCAGAATAATTAGCAAACAATTAGACATTAAACTTGGACCGTTCACACAAGGAGAACTCGACTCGGTTCTCAGAAAAATTAAAAATAGGAAAGCTGCAGGACTGGACGAAATTCCCCCGGAAGTATGGAAGACCAGACAATTCGACGACATACTGCTCCGACACTGCAACGCAGTATACAATCAAAATCCGATAGATAGATGGACGAAGGGATGCATACTCCCCTTCCCTAAAAAGGGGGACCTCGGATTAGCCAAAAACTACCGAGGCATAACACTTACATCCATAGCTGCCAAAATCTACAATGCCCTACTACGAAACCGCATAGAACCCAAAATCGACAACATACTTAGAAAAAACCAAAATGGCTTCCGAAGAAATAGATCTACGACCTCACAAATACTAACCATCCGCAGAATCCTTGAAGGTGTACGGGCAAAGAACCTACAAGCGACATTAATATTTGTCGACTTTACCAAGGCTTTCGACTCCATTCACAGAGGAAAGATGGAACAAATCCTACTAGCGTACGGCATACCTAAAGAAACCGTAGCGGCAATAACGATTCTCTATAGAAACACTAAAGTAAAAGTACGATCACCAGATGGAGACACAGAATACTTCGACATTGTAGCAGGAGTACTACAAGGGGACACGCTGGCTCCGTATCTCTTTATCATTTGTCTAGACTACGTACTTAGAACATCGATTGACAAAATCAAAGAGAATGGCTTCGAACTGACGAAGAAAAGAAGCAGAAGATATCCCGCAACAACAATTACCGACGCCGACTACGCCGATGACATAGCGATACTGGCAAATACACCTGACCAAGCCGAAACACTTCTGCATAGCCTGGAACGAGCAGCAGCAAGCATAGGCCTCCATGTTAATGCACACAAAACGGAATATATGTGCTATAACCAAACGGGGGACATCTCCACTCTAGAAGGAACCCCTCTTAAACTAGTAGACAAATTCACGTACCTAGGAAGCAGCGTCGAATCAACCGAAAAGGACATCGAAACGAGGTTAACGAAAGCATGGACAGCTATCAATAGGCTATCGACTATATGGAAATCAGACCTAACCGATAAAATGAAACGCAGTTTCTTCCAGGCAGCGGTCACATCGATACTGCTATATGGATGCACTACATGGACGCTAACAAAACGGCTCGAGAAGAAACTAGATGGCAATTACACAAGAATGCTGCGTGCAATCCTCAACAAGTCCTGGCAGCGGCACCCCACAAGACACCAACTGTACGGCCACCTGCCCCCTATCACGAAATCTATTCAAGTTAGGCGAACCAGACATGCAGGACATTGCTGGAGAAGCAGAGATGAACTCATAAGAGATGTACTCTTATGGATCCCCACACACGGCCGCGCAAAAGCAGGACGACCAGCACGAACGTACATTCAGCAGCTGTGTGAGGATACAGGATGTTGTTCTGAAGACCTGCCTAGGGCGATGAACGATAGGGAGGAGTGGCGAGAGAGGGTCAGGGATATCCGTGCTGCCAGCACGATATGATGATGATGATGATGATATATATATATATATATGTGTGTGTGTGTGTGTGTGTGTGTATAAGAATGCTAAGAATTTTCTCATCTACTTTGTTTTGATTTTAAATTTGAATATATGTCGGAAGATATTAACTCTAACCCGATGATGATTTAAAAAAAAAACGAAGCATTTCACGTGGCATAATATTAAATTAAAAATGAACTCATCCCCCGAGTACTTGGTTTTTTTATATTTTTATGTTTACATTCCGTCAGATTCATTTTCACTTTCTCTGATATATATATATATATATATATATATATATATATATATATATATATATATATATATATATACTACAAGTATTTAATTAGCCTTTTACATATTTCCCAGACAAAAGAATGTTACTTCTGTTTTCTTCGTCTACTGTTTGTTTTATAATGTATAGTGCAGCCGGGTGACGTTTTTGCCATTACGACCCGACACCCACGAGGAGAATGTTTGCAAGATATATATTCAAGAGATGAGGGCGGAGTGGTTCATGTTTCAAGAATTGAGAATCAGTTTTATTTTACTGTTTTTTCTTTTTTGCTTTCACTTGCTCTAAATGTCTAAAAATACGAGTAAAAGAAAAAAAATCGACCGAACAAGCTGGTTTCGTTTGCTTTTTTTTTTGTAAATAAAATAATTCTTGAAATAAATATCAAAATATTTGTTTGCTCTTTAGTGGGAACAAGAAAATCCGGAGTAGAATGTCGCAAAGAGATTTAAAAGTTAAATAATAATAATAATAATAATAATAATAATGAAAAACTCACATATAGCGAAAGTAATAATAATAAAAAAAAGTTGGCGACCTTTGTCGAGGGTGACCCGAAGGTTCCCTTTTTAATAGCTTCTACACCGAGGTGTAGGGAAGGGCGCTACTCCATTCCCTGGATTGATCCACTTTACTCTTGATCCTTACCTTATAATACTGAATGTTTAGCAAGGCGGTATCAAGGACCATTTTTTGAGTCTTTGATATGACTCGACCTGGGATTGAACACCGGTCTCCTGGACCATTGACGAACACACAACTCATTAGGCAATGGTCAGGTTATAATAATAATAATAATAATAATAATAATAATAGTCGACTTTGCTGTCCTGGCTGACCACAGAATAAAACTGAAATAATGTGAAAAGAAGGATAAGTACCTGGACCTCGCTAGGAAATTGAAAAAACTGTGGAACATGAAGGTGACAATTATGCCAATTGTGATTGGTGCTTTTGGTACAGTAACTAAAGGATTTCTAAAGGGACTGGAGGACTTGGAAGTTGGCGGACGAGTGGACACTATCTAAACGACAGCATTATTGAGAACGGCCAGAATACTGAGAAGAGTCCTAGAGACTTGAGGAGACTTGCTGTCATTCAGACTCCAGTGAAAGACCATCAGCTAAAACTGATGTGAAAAACTCTAATGAGTAAATAAAAAGCTCATATAATAATAATAATAATAATAATTTTACATAGAGTGAAAGAAATAATAATGATAAAAATAATGTGATGTCGTAGGAAATGGACACGGCGACGCGAGTTCGAATCCTGAACGAGACTGATTGCATTTCACATAGCACCAATACCCTTGGGAAAGATATGAATCCAATTATTCTCCTTCCAGCAATGGATAAATAGTTGGGCAGACTGGGTTCTTCAGCCGTGAGGCAACTAGTCTAGGAGAAGGAAAACTCTGAATTCAAACCTGTTAAACTCCGCTCAAAAATTGACCTTGTGTCATATCCTGCCCGAGCGGAGGGATTGGTAAATATGATATGATAATAATAATAATAATAATAATAATAATAATAATAATAATAAGTAAAAACTTCCGTAAAATTCTGAAAAAAATTATCTGGAATTTTGAGATACAAATAGATCACCTAACCCAGGCCAAAAAACCAGAAAAAAGGGGGATAATTGACAAAAAAAAAAGAAGAGAACCTGTCGTATAGCGGACATTGCCGTCATAGCGGACTACAGAGGGAAAATCAAAGAAAGCGAAAACAGATACAAGTACTTAGACCTTACAAGAGAGCTAAGAAAGCTGTGGAAATTAAGGGGAACGGAGATACCAATTGTAATTGTATGCGCTTGAACGGTCTCCAAAGGCTTGGAAAGGTAACCAGATGAGTTGGAAATCGAGACCATCCAAACGGCATCAATGTTGAGATCGGCCAAAATACTGAAAAGAGTCCTGGAGACTTGAGGAGACTAGCTTCCACTGAGACTATCGTGAAAGTCCATCAGCTAAAACTTGTGTGAAAAACTCGCAAGGAGATAATTATGAAAAACTCACACAGTCACCAAAGGATTTTTACATGAATTGGAGGACTTGGAAATAACAGGACAAGTGGAGACCATCCAAACTAGTGCATTATTTAGATCGGTCAGAATACCGAGAAGAGTCCTGGAGACTTGAGAAGACTTGTTGTCTCTCAGACTCCAGTGAGAAACCATCGGCTAACGCTGGTGTGAAAAACTCTCAAAAGTGAACAAATAATGATAATAGTAAGTTTAAACCATTTAGACCACAGCACTACTAAAGTCGACTAAAGGATACTTTGAAGGGCCCTAGAAACCCGAAGAGACTTGCTGTCACTCAAACTCCAGTGAAAATCTATCAGAGCAAGCGTAAAAACTCGACTACTACTACTACTACTACTAATAATAATAATGATAATAATAATAATAATGAGAATTAGAACGTTGAAAAACTTACAAAGAGTAAGATAATGAAAAACTGGAAAAGAAATTAGGTGAACTGAGGATCAGTGAAAGAATAGAAAACTTAGAAGTATTCTGTTGACCCGATGAGATTTGATCCTGCTTAGACTTCAATTAAAATCTTCAGTTAAAACTCGTGTTAAGAAATCACATAGAGTGCCGAGAAAATCATAAACTTCATGATGAAAACCATGGAAAACTGGTTGGTGAAATTAGCGGCAGGAGGAGAAATCCTTATAAAAGTGAAAATCCAATGGGACATATGCCCCAGAGCGACTCACTTTTAACACGATTATTTGTTAATACAATGATACCTTTAAGTTATATTCAGGGTATCTCAATATACATGGGACCCATGTGACTGCTAATAACTCTACTACTACTTCTACTACTACTATTTTTTTGTTTCAGATTTGAAAATAGTAAACTACAAGAGCTATTAATTCTCGATCACAATACCTTGGACAAGAGAGGAACAAATATTTTGCGTCACAACTTATTTGGGGACAAAACCATTCAAAAGTTTCAAAATAGATGCAACCCATTAATATAATAATGATTTATTACTGAGACAAGAAACTCAAAAAATTGCATGTCCTGGAAGCAGATATAATAAGAATTAAAAAAAAACATTGATTTGATGTCTCAAGCTATAAGGATGCATATTTTACATGATGTGTTCCAAATGACCGTCATTGCGCTTGTCTCATTAATAAATCATTATCATATTAATGGGTTGCATCTATTTTGAGACACTATGTACTTAGAAAGTGCACAGAAGGTTTCAAGTTAACAAAATCATAAGAAAAGTTTAATCATCTTATGTACAAAGATAATATCAAAATATCTGCCAAAAAATACTAGAAAATGTTATACAAATTAGGAGAAAATACAGCTAGGATATCAGAATAGAGTTCGAAATTTGGCATTGTGTATCATGAAGTTCAACTTTTGTTGGGCTATTTTATGCCAAAGTTATATAGGCTATACAGATTATTTTCACAATCATTTTAAACAAGTAAATATTTCATACTTAGTTGCAATATCAATATTTTTAAAACCAGTGTATTTATGTGGTTCAAAATAATCTTAAATATAAACTAAAATAGATCTATTTAACTCATAGATGGGATGCAAAAAATTACTGACTGTCCAGGTCAAAGTTAACCAAGGAAAAAGTGCAAGAAAAAGGTAACGTAAGGATCGTGTGGTCTGTGTGTTAAACAGTTTCTTTCGGCTGGTTGGTTGATTGGTTTTAAGGCATATGAACACTTCTTGGGTTATTTTATACTGAAATCAATTTAACAATTCTGGTAACCAGTTATACACGGCAGAAAACAGGAAAGAACTTTATTATCGCAAAAAAAAAAAAAAATCTAGTCGAATCATAATTATGTAAGAATAATGCAGACTAAAGCAAGAAAAAAAACAACAACTAAAAGCTATAACCTACAGAAAATTTTTAATTTTTGTTCAAATATGTCAGTTGTTGGATTATTATTCTATTGGTATAGACCGTAAACAATTTCTTGTCTGAAAAAAAAAAAAAAGCTATCAACGTTGCATTCTGGGAAAAAAATGAGGCTTCTAATTACTATAAAAATGCCTTACTCATGTGCGCCATTTAATCTGAAGTTTCCAGCAAAAAGGGATCATCTTGTTGATGTGGGATTTACTGCATGGATTTGCCTTTTTGGAGCGTTTTCGGATTGAATGCTGAACGGGATTGAGTAATTTTTATGGACTCAGGACTTGATACCAAACGTTTGTGAGTTAACTGAAACTAAATCCATTTCACAAGTTTATTCTCTGTATAACTGTTTAATGTCACACCTTCAAACAAAGTGAAAAACAAAAACGGTGATTGTAAAATCTATAGTGTAGTAACAAATTTTACTTTTTGTTCAAATGTCATTCTAGTCAATGGAATGTAAAACCACGAAGTTTTCTGTTTCCAGTTTTAAGTGTAGCCATTACTTATTGTACTTAGTATTCTCATGATGACTATTGTGGCCGTATTTGGAGCTGCTGCTTGTCTTCCATCTGTTGGTGAAAATAGGGAAGGAAAAGATCTTTGTAAAGCGACTTGCTGTTACCTGTTGTTAAGGTTACTATTCTCTTGTCCAATCGGCTGGGGCTGGGGCTGTAGAATACACCGACTGCTTTTCTACTGAGGGGTAAGGTCCCCTCCCAACGAGTGTCCTGGATATGACACGAAATAATCTGATGTTGAGATTCCAGTTATGCTGTAGCTTTGAGGAATGCGGAATACCCCTTCATTGCCATCGCTGCCAGGTCTACTCTGGCCCGGAGTGATAGCCTCTGATAGAGCCCTATCTATGTGCCAAATGGAACTAAAATGTGAACTTTTGCTAAACTGAATTGCTTAAAATAGGACTGTTTTTGACATTGAAACTGTATACTGATGCTAAACTGAACTGTTTAAAATAGAACTGTTTTTAACAGAACTAAATTGTGAACTTATACTAAACTGAATTGTTTGAAATTGATCTGTTTTGACATTTAACTGAACTGTTTTGACATTTAACTGTTTGTAAACAAAAACTCTACTTATACTGAACTGAATTGTTTGAAATTTTATTCGGCGTTAAATGACTCGAAAAGGGTTGATACGCCGTAAAACAAAACAACCGACTAACCAACTGTCTCCTTTTCGGCTAATTAGGGACAACTGACTTTCATTTTTCCTACAGTGACTCACTTTTGCTTGTTAGGCAACGCAAATATCTTAATATGTTACTTTTTGTTTCATGATTACTTTGTTTTATTCTGAAGTCGTCTTAATCTCTTGAGTAAGGATTTCAATCCTTTCAAGGTGCCTTATACTTGTGGTCTTGGGACGAATCTAATCTATACTTTTTTGACTTAGAGTCAAATCATGTTGAAGTACGTTTGCGTTCCACCAACGAAGTTAAACAACAAGGGGGTTGCCCAGTGCTTAGATGGCTGACCACTTATAACAGCTGGCGCAGTAGGCGACTTGAGTGTTTGACTCAAATTTCAGCCCTCTGTATCAGAATCAAGGCTGATACTTGTGTTACGGACTCAAGCCCGGGGCTTGTGAGTAAGATACATACTTAAAGCTTGAGGCCTGTGTGTCAGACTCAAGTCTTCGCTCAATGTGTCAGACTCAAGCTTAAAGCTTTAGTGTCAGACTCAACTAAGCTTGCGTGCAATCACCGTTCAGTAGGTCACCTGTTTATATGTATGTATCTATGCATGCATCAACAAAATAATGAATATCTCATCTTGGGCAGAAACTAGCTCAAGAAAACATGCATGTTGAATTTCATGCAGTCTGGGAGTTTTTCCCGTTTAACTTTGTTTCAGACAACTCTCAACATAAAAGTTTTATAGAAAAGAAATGAGTGTATCTCTGAAGATCAGGGTTCAAATAATGATATACAAAACAGGCATATTTTGATGGGAAAAATTATTAATTTCTTTTAACAGTTCCTCTGTCTACATTTAGATAATACTTGAAACTATTTAACTGTGTGCAAATAAATGATTAATATTTAACAGAATTTTTAATGTTAGATAGCAATTCTTGAAACCGTTTAACTGTGAGCAAATACTAGAGTAAAATTTGATAGAATAATTTGTACTAAATAGCAATACTTGAAACCATTTATTTGTGTACTAAGAAATGATTAATATTTGATAGAATTCTTAATATTAGATGTTAGATTGGAAGTCAGACCTGACCGATAAAATGAAAAATGGAAGTCAGACCTGACCGATAAAATGAAAAATGGAAGTCAGACCTGACTGATAAAAGGAAAAATGGAAGTCAGACCTGACCGATAAAAGGAAAAAGGACGTCAGACCTAACCGATAAAAGGGAAAAGGAAGTCAGACCTGACCGATAAAAGGGAAAAGGAAGTCAGACCTGACCGATAAAAGAAAAAAGGAAGTCAGACCTTACCGATAAAATGAAATGCAGTTTCTTCCAAGCTGCGGTCGTATCGATTCTGCTATATGGATGCACTACTAATAATTTATATAAAATAGAATACTCAGTGTTTAATAGCAATTCTTGAAACTATTTAAATTGTGTGCTAACAAACCAGTTCTTACTCGTTTAAAAATTTATTTACCCACAAACTATTCGCTTACAAATCAAATACAAACAGAATATTGCATTAAATACCCCACAAGTGTTGATATACCATAAAACACAACTAACCAACCCACCAACCAATCAACCAACCTTTTGATAAGATCAACAATTCTATGATGACATCTCTTTCGCTCTTTGTGCTTCTATAGCTCCAGATAGTTTTTAAATTTTTTTTCTTTCAAGCGATTTCCCTAGAATTCTTTCTTTCTTTCTAACGAGCTCTCGTCATTTTTAATCTTTCTTCGTCTTGCAGTGTCTACAGATTTGGGATTGGGCGGATAGAGGTAGTATGAGGCGGAAATTAGAGCCGCATATTGTAACTATTAGTTAAACGTTTTCATGATAATCAGGCATTATTACATTTTAAAGAATTACAAGTGTTACGAGTGGGTGGTACAGGAAAATAAGGGAATATAAAACTGAATCAGATTTACATTGCAACAGTTTCAAAGACAAGGCAATAGATTTAAAGATATGTTCGAAAAAACATTCAGAATTACTTATAATTATTCAAAAAAGAAAAAGAAAAAAAAAAGAAAAGAAAAGAAAAAATCCCTGAGATTTCCTTAAATCTCTAAACTAATATATATATATATATATATATATATATATGTTGGATTGTCATTTTGGTATAAGGTATAAACAGCTTCTTGTCTGAAATAAATCGTCATCAACGTTGCATTCTGGGTAAAATAAATCTGCTAATTACAATTAACATGCCATACTCATGTGGATCATTTGATTTGAAAGGGTAATCTTTCTGGATTCAACGCTGAAATAGATTGAGTAATCATTGTTGACTCGGAACTTGATACTAACTTTTTGTAAGTTGACTTGAACTAAAACTCATAAGTTTATTCTCTGCATTACCATTTAATATGTCACATCTAATAATATATATATATATTTACAAAAATTATTTCGTGAATCAGGAACTAATCTACTACAGTTTCGCCTAAGCGGCTCATCAGGGTACCTAATCCTGACTAACAAAGCATGGAGAAAATTTATAGAATTTCCATCCGGTGTGAGTTCTTTTTTTTTTTTTTTTGCTAGTTTTTATATAAAAATAGGTTTTCTCCATGCTTTGTTAGTCAGGATTAGGTACCCTGATGAGCCGTTTAGGCGAAACTGTAGTAGGTTAGTTCCTGATTCACGAAATAATTTTTGTAACTATTTTGCTCTACTTAGTATTGAGCACTTTTTGTACTTGTAGCTTAGCAGCAATTTACGGTGGTTTTTTCTTTTGACCAATCGATTGCGTATCTGTTGACTTTTTTTTCAATTGGTGTGACAAGGTTGGCTTTTTCTTTTTCTTTTCAATATATATTTTTTCCCCTAGACAGTGATTCGTTGTATATTTTTATCTTCGAATTACATGCGTTTTTTTTTCCTTACCGTAAGTGCTTTTATTCAGTAAGTTATTTAGTATATATATATATATATATGCCTATTGGCGGGAATTAAAATACGTTGACTGAATCATCTGCAGATAGGAACCCCACAATAGTGGGGTTCTAGTATGACACTAAAATGCACCTGTGGTGAAGCTCCAGTTCTGGAGATCTTAGAAGTGTAGAATACCCCATGATTTCCATAATTTCTTTGTCGACTCTCAGCCTTGAATATTGTACCTTTTAGAGTCCTATCTATGGCTCAAATAGATCGGTCGGAAAATTATTTTTTTTCAATTGGACCGTTTGATAAAATCTCATTAGAAACAAGAACACACAAAACATAAATATAAATGTACAATGAATGCAACACACACACACACACACACACACACACACACACACACACACACACACACACACACACATCTCATTGGCTAGTGGGAAGAGTGTTCGCCAATGGTCCGTGAGACCGGGGTTCAATCCCAGGTCGAGTCATACCAAAGACTTAAAAATGGTACTTGATACCTCCTTGTTTAATCATATTTACCAACCCCTCCGCTCGGGCAGGATATGACACAAGGTCAATTTTTAAGCGGAGTTTAACAGGTTTGAATTCAGAGTTTTCCTTCTCCTAGACTAGTTGCCTCACCAAAGCTGAAGAGCGTAGTCTGCCCTACTATTTACCCATAGCTGGAGGGAGATAATTGGATTCATACCTTTCCCAAGGGTATTAGTACTATGTGAAATGCAATTAGTCTCGTCTAGGATTTGAACTCATGTCGCCGTGTACATTTCCTAGGACGGTAACCATTACACCACGGGCACATCCTTGCTTAATACTCAGTATTATAAGGTACGTATCGAGGGTAAAGTGGAGCAATCCAGGGAAAGTAGTAGCGCCCTCCCCTACACCTCGGTGTAGTAGCTACTGAGAAGGAAACCTTCGGGTCGCCCTCGACCACAGTCGCCAACTTTACTTATATAGCAATAGTTTTCTCACTTGATGGAAGCTTCGGCTAATTCGGTGTTGTCACCGGAGACTTGCAAGGAAATAAATTAGTACCAAATTTGTTTATACTCTGCCTAGATTACGTATAACGAACAGCCATAGGTCAAATAAAAGAAAATAATTTCACATTAAAAAAGACACAAAGCAGACGATATACTGCAGAAACTATTGCAGACGCTGACTACACAGATGATCCAGCGCTTCTCGCAAACACACTAGCACAAGCAGAATAGCTATTACATAGCCTAGAGCAAAAAGCAGGAAGTATTGGCCTGTATATGAACGTAAATAAAAAAGAGTTCATGAGTTTTAAACGAAAAGGCACCATCTTCGCTCTAAGTGGCATGTTTTTAGAATTCGTAGACATATTCACATACCTCGGCAACAATATCTCATCTACTGAAAGCGAATAAAACATACACCCAGTGAAGGCATGGAATGCTGTTGACAGGTCATTGATCATATGGAAATCTGATTTATCCCATAAAATAAAACGGTATTTTCCCAAGCTGTAGCTGTATAAATAATACAATATGGATGCACCACATGGACGGTGACAAAACACACTGAGAAAAAGAACTACACAAGAATGTTGCGTGTGGTACTGAGCAAATCCTGAAAGTAACACCCCACAAAACAATTACTGTACGGCCATCCATTTCCCATCTCACAAACCATCCAAGACGAACTCCTAAGTGACGTATTTTCATGGACTCCTTACACTAGGACGTGCCAGTGTTGGTTGACTAGGAAGGACACACTTTAGCTTTGTGCAGACACAAGATACAGCTAGAAGACCTGCCAAGACCGATAGATGATTGGGGTGGATGTATGGATGCAATGGAAAGAGAAAGAGAGATAGATAGATAGATAGATAGATAGATAGAGAGAGAGAGCGAGAGAGAGAGAGAAGAACTTCATATGAATCGAGCTCTCGGTAGCCGTTAAGCGGATATATGTAAACAAAAACAAATTTGATACATAAGCGTTTAAATTTCCTTCACTTGCGCTAGTTTCCTCGTGGCTGAGAGGTAGAATCTGGGACTGGCGTTTGAGTCAACCGGGTTTCGATCCCAGCTTCTGGAACCTAGCTACACTGAAGAGTTCCGATAGAACGAAACAGGTCTGTCTGTAGATGACTATATAAATATAACGTGCCGTTTAAAAATCAGTAAATAAGTTAAATGAAAACAAACCGTGCTTTAGTCTAAAAATACAACGGAAATT
Organism: Sepioteuthis lessoniana; assembly: GCA_963585895.1. Classification (NCBI taxonomy): domain Eukaryota; kingdom Metazoa; phylum Mollusca; class Cephalopoda; order Myopsida; family Loliginidae; genus Sepioteuthis; species Sepioteuthis lessoniana. The sequence goes on along the minus strand of OY757934.1, from coordinate 55,665,255 downwards.
ATTGATATCAAGGCAGCATATTTTTAGGAATAAAAAAAAACCTCATGCGGACGTAGTTGTTAGAAACTACATGATATTAAACCAAAGACAGTCTGAATTTTGGTCATCAGACGGTTTACTATAGAAACTTCTAATGAAACTTCCGCAGCAGATGTCGGTAAACACCAACAAGTCATCAGAGAATACGGGCAGACACTAAGAAAACACTTGAGACAACGGAAGACGGCAGTCGACAACCAGATTAACGACACTTATTACTCATATAATACGAACGTATCAACGTAACTTTAAGGTTAATACAGTTCAATTTCACACACAAGAACACTATCAGCCGCATATTCGCTGGTAGACAGTCTGTACAGCAGAACTAAACAAAGCAAGATTCTCGTTGGGTAAATAACTCCATTATTATTGCCAGTAAAACGTACCATGTGATCACATTCAAGGTTTTCTTCCTCTAATGACGTTCTCGATCACATACACCTGCACACAAAGAACTTTTCTTTACAGTTTGAAATTTTTTATCCATTTAGCTTCGGATGATAAATTTCTATTTTGTTATTGTCGCAGTAAATTTGTTGTCAACTTTTTTTTTAGTGTTATCGAGGTCGTTTCTCTTTCTTTCTTCATTCATTCCCTTACTTCTCTTAATTGGTCTGCTGTCAAGTTACTGAAGTGTACAAATGCACACTTACACACGCAAACACGTACGCACACATACACTTACACACAAAACACTGACTCTCTGATACTTAAGAAGATCCCAGCGCAACATTTAATAAAGGATATTTTAAGTGTCTTCTGGGACATGAAAGGACCTAACACTATTGCTATCCGCTGAAAAGGGCAACTGTAAACAATGCTCCCTATTGCTAATTTCAAAGGCAAAATTCACCTTTTTTAATAAATGATCCCCCCCACACACACTCATGGACTCATACACATACACACTCATACAATCACACGCACAAACACACACTTACACACGCAAACACATACACTCACACACATACGCACACTCACTCATACACACACTCACACACTTATGCATACACTCATATATACATACTCACACACACATACTCACACACACACTCACACATATTCACATTCATACAGATACACACTCATGCACTGATACATATTCGCACACACATAAGCATACACTTACATACACGCTAATACACTCATGCACACATACATACAAACACACATACGTAAGTGTGTAATTGCTTAACTGTTTTAAGTTTGCCTCTTCTTGGTGGAAACTTTTGGTCAAGAAATATTTACAAATGGGCTAATATTACCAACAAACACCATTAAACTCGAAAGAAATCTAATCTTTCTCAATATACACATATATATATATATATATATATATATATATATATATATATATATATACTTCTTTGTAGGTGTTCATTGTAATGCGCTGACTATATTCCCTGCAAAAAAAGATTGGATGTCTTGCGTGTGACACTAAACTGCATCTGATGTTGAGGCTTCAGTTCTGGAACTCTGGTTAGTGTGGAGTACTCCTTTCTTGCCATTACTCTCAGGTCAACTCCGACTGGGTATGGTTGTTCTTTTAGTTTCCTATCTATGGTTCAAATAGATTGGTTTAAAAATTATTTGTATTCGATAGAAGTGTGTGCAAAAAAAAAACAACATCTCTTCAGAAACAATTACACAAAACATGTGAATATGAACGTAAAATGAACTCGACGTTCTATGCTCTAGGTATAAAATATCCCGAGATGAGCAGACATGCCATTAAAATCAATCTATCAATTAAAAACCTGAGTGATTTTATGTGTTATCTCTCAAATAGATCTGTTAAAAAAATATTCGTTTTTGTATAAAAAATAAAACAAAAACGAACAAAAAACCCTCAATAAAACAACAACAACAAAAAAAAAAAACACAGCAAAAAATAGTAAACAAGAAACCTCTTAAGAAATAACTCCACAAAAAAATGCAAAAATGAATGCAAATGTTTACAATTACCGTTAGAAATAAAATAAACCTAGACAGGTTGACGTGTCATTAAAATCAATCAAAAATAGAAAACAAAAAAAAAGTCTTAAGAAATAACTACACAAAAATGTAATTGAATATTGCATACAATTTCCCTTTGAAATGAAATAAACCTAAACAAGTTGACGTGCCTTTAAAATCAATTAATCAACCAAAATATTCTGTTGATTACTTTTCTTCGAGTATCCGAAAAATATTGCTAAATCTCTGTAGAAACGGTAAGCTCTTGGAGAAGTCCTGAAAATGAACCTTTGTGTAAGGATTCTATTCTTAAACACAGTGAAACTAAAGATTTTATGATTACGAAATCACTACGGGATTCATCTTCCCCCTTCAAAAAACAGCTTAAACTGCTACTTTTTTCCTCATCTGAATGTTGATTTGCAACTCAACTTATTCACTCCTCTCGACACCTTTCATCAAACGTCCGTTTTATGATAGTAATCTCGAGACGCGATTAATTTGACTATTTTTACTGTATTTTGTGGTTCGGTAAGAGATTAGAATTATCCTCACTTGTGTCAAATAACTGCAAAATAATACAAATGCGTTTTCTGCCGAGATAGACCCCCCCTATTTTATTTTACACGTTCATGCTCAGCCAACAACACACTCTCGGAGGAATTGATAACTCGTGCATTATCAAGATTGCCAAAATATTCCAGTTTAGAAAATGTGTTCCTAATTATATTTTGATTGGCAGAAAAATAAAAGCATCAGATTTCTCTCTCTCTCTCTCTCTCTCTCTCTCACACACACACACACACACACACACACACACATATATATATATATATATATATATATTCAGGATGATTGAAATTTAACTCCGTATTTTAAAATGTTTATAATTTATTTATATTTTGTAATATCTTTCTTCAAGTTTTTACGTATGCTTCTTAATGATTAGGATTGAATTTATGCTTTTTTTTCCAGATCGATAATTTGGCTTGAAATTCGGAGTCCCAGCAAAAATGCCTGGACGTCTTACTCTGCAGGAGTTTGCCTAGTTAACGATATTTACCAACCCCTCCGCTCGGGTAAGGTCAATTTTTAAGTGGAGTTTAACAGGTTTGAATTCAGAGTTTTCCTTCTCCTAGACTAGTTGCCTCACCAAGGCTGAAGAACCTAGACTGCCCTACTATTTACCCATAGCTGGAGGGAGAATAATTGGATTCATCAGTCTCGTCAAGGATTTGAACTCGTGTCGCCGTGTCTATTTCCTACGACGATAACCATTACACCACGGGCTCCTAGTTTGCCTAGTTAACGGCACATTAGGAAGTTTGGAGATTTGTTGCTCAAGTGAAAAGATGTTGGAATACCATTAAAGGAGGACATGCTCAATTTGATGCAAAGACGGTCAAGAATTGCCACGTTAAACTCATGCCTCTCGGGATCAGTTACTAATATTCAAAGGATGGTCGCCCGTCTTGTTCCAGTGACCCGAGGGTTCTGCATATTGTTAAAAATATTTATTCATAACCAAAAAATGTCAATTCAACAAGTCGCAAGGTAAAATGGGTTCTCTCTTCATTGTGTATGAACTGTGTTCTAGAAGGAGCTTGAATGACGTACTGCACTAGAAGGTTATATATCATCATCATGGTGTGCCGCTATCAAGTATTTCCCTGACCCTCTCCCACAATTCATCCCTATCGTCCATCGCTCCCGGCATCTCTTCCATGCTACATCCTGTATCAGTACATCTGTTGTAGATAGGTTCTAGCTGATAGTCCTACCCCTGCTTGTCCATGTGAGGAGGTCCACTTGAGTACACCACTTATGAGCTCGTCATTACTTTTACAGCAGTGTCCCGCATTTCTGGTTCGTCTAATTTGGATGGTTTTCGTGATGGGTGGTAGGTGACCGTACAGCTGCTGTTTTATGGGGTGTTGCCTCGGGTACAATACAGCTCGCAGCATTCTTTTTTAACTGCCGTCAAGCTTTTTCTCCATACGTTGAGCGAAAGCCTATCGAAACCTGTCCATGCCTTTGCTAGTCGCGTGTTGATGTCATTTCTGGTTGATGAGACGCTGCTTCCTAGGTAGATGAACTTGTCAACTAGTTTCAGGGGACTACCGTTTAGTGTGGAGATTTCGCCTCTTTGATTAAAGCTCATCTATTCTGTTGGAATACCATTAAAGGAGGACATGCTCAATTTGATGCAAAGATGACCAAGAATTGTCATGTAAAACTCATGCCTACGGGATGTGTAACTGATGCTCTAAGAAGCAGTCGCCATTTTAGTGCCAGTGACTGAGGGTTCAACATATTATTAAAAATATATTTACTCATAACCCCAAAACGTCAATTCAACAAGCCACAAGGGAAAATGGGTTCTCCTTTCATTGTGTGTGAACTGTGTTCTTGAAGGAGCTTGAATGACATGCTTGGAAAAAGCTGTACAGGAAGGTTAATTTTCAATAAATCTGTATATATATATATATATATATATATATATATATATATATAGAGAGAGAGAGAGAGAGAGAGAGAGTTGGGGAGGAATGGTATTTTTTTTAATCTGACAAGAGGATCGCCCAGTCGGTTGGGGTTGTAGAATACATCGACTACTTCTCTGTAGAGGGGTAAGACCCCCCCCCCAACGAGTGTCCTGGACATGAAACTAAACAATCTGATGGTGAGGCTTCAGTAATCCTGGAGCTTTGAGGAATGCGGAATTCTCCTTCATTGCCATCGCTCCCAGGTCTACTCTGTACAATAGTGGTAGCACGTGACAGGATCCTGTCTATGGACCAAATAGAAATAAACTGTGTATTTATGCTAAACTGAATTATTTGAAATAGAACTGTTTTGACATTGAAACTGCTAACTGATGCTAAACTGAACTGTTTGAAATAGAACTGTTTTTAAAAAGAACTAAACTGTGTATTTATTCAAAATTGAATTGTTTGAAATAGAACTGTTTTGGCATTCAACATAGTGTAAACAAAGACTATACTTATAATAAACTGAACTGATTGAAATTTAATTCGGCGTTAAATGACCCTAAAAGGGTTGATACGCCGTAAAACAAAACAATCAACCAATAAACCAATTGACAAGAGGAAGACCTTCTAAAATAAAGACGAAACATCATTGCTGAATCCGTTGTCAGTGTTCGGTTTATCCACTTTTCCATTTATTTTTCCTATATATATATATATATATATGTATAGATCCCACCCACGACACACATACATATACACGCATATATATGTATGTGTGTATGTGTGTGAGTGTAATAGAAATGTGCAGATGTGTTCCTGATGTAAATTTTTAAAAAGTGTGTGTAAGCTGACACGATTTCATGTAAATATGTCCTTTTTAAAATTTACTATTTAATTTTATTTTATTGACTTTTAAATGCCATAAAGTATGTAAGTTAAGTTTTCAAGACTTCGTTAGTAAAACATACATACATACATACATACATATGCTAATGTACACTCTCACAATTACATATACAAGTACCCTCACGAGATATTAATCAAAAGTTCACCCAACCTCAATTCTGTAGGAGTTTTCACAGAAAACTCTGTGGGAATGTTTTATACGTGAACAAGGCGCCTATTTTGAAGGAGACGGTGAAAACTAGTTATTCGGGTGAGTAATCTTTTTCCATAGTCAACTTCCCTAAATTTTTAGTAAGCATCGCATATATATATATATATATATATATATATATATAGGATGTCTCAAAATAGATACAACCTATTAATATGATTTCGATTTATTACTGAAACAAACGCAATGCCACTCATTTGGAACATGTCCTGTAAAATATACATCCTTTGAGCTAGAGACATCAAATCATAGTTTTTTTTAATTGCTATTATATTGACTTTCAGGACATGCAATCTTTTTTTTTTTTTGTTTCTTGTCTCAGTAATAAATCATTATCATATTAATGGTTTGCAAGTATTTCGAGACAGTTTCTCTTTCTTTTATGTTTTTAGTGTGTAACCATTTTCTTTTGTTAGATCTACTGAGGTCAGTAATACATAATCTCGGCAGATCATGAATAGACATGATGAAACCATTGGAAGATACTGTTTTGATATTCTTTATTGCCGTTCGTTTTAGCGAATTGGTTTGTGACAAAAGTTTACTATCGATTATGTTACGGTAGGAACCCTGATAATAATAATTATCGGATATCCGATTTTGGCACTTGAACTCAACACAGAGGAAGTTGAACTGATTGGCTACTACAAAGCCAAGTTGATAAGTAACCATTTGGCAAAGCGACACAAAAAGCGACATGAGGCGGACAATTTAAATCAAAATAATTCTCTCATATTATAGCAATTAAAGAAATTAAGGTTAAAGGAACTATTGGTTGCCAAAAATCAGCGTTCCATCAAAGGAAGCAAAATGCCATCCATCGAACTCTTAGTCTAACACACTTTCCGAAAAATTATGGTATGATATGGTGCTGAAACTTGGAAAATTAACTGAATCAGTGGAAAACAAACTTAGATTTACATGGAGATCAATGGAAAGGTGATGTCTTGGAAATGAAAATAGCCCAATATGAATCAGAGACCAGACCATGGCAACAAATAGGAAGAAATTATTAAAAAGAAACCATTGTAAGTTTTTTTATTCATTGGCTCTAAAAATATTTCTATTGCAACAAAGTATGAAGTGTTTACCCAATTAAAATGATAGTGAATTTTATCAATTTAGGGTCCCTTACAATAGGGATATTGCAACTTGTTTAAAATGATTGTGAGTATTATTAATTCATTGATTCTTAAGCATTGATATGATATGATATATTTACCTGTTTAAGATGATTGTGAATTTCATTGAAACATTGATTCTAAAAATATAGATATTGTAAGTAAATATGAAGTGTTTAGCTGTTTAAGGTGTTTAAGATCATTAAGGTGTCCTTTTTATTACTTATAATTGGAGACCAAGATTGCTGAAGTGACTTTAGCATAAAATAATGCAATAAAGGTTGCAACCCCCCTCCCCCCCCAAAAAAAAAACTCCAACCAACCAACCAACCAACCTAACTCACTGATTTCATTTTCCTTCACACATTATCATTCCAGACGAAACTTAATAAAGATCCACTTAAATTATAACGAGAATTTGAACCTTTTTTTAGTGATTTGGGTCCTGTCCAGCTAATAGTGGAGACGTTTGCTCATCATTAAACCACTAAATTCCCGAAAATCTAATCTATCTATCTATATATATATATATAGGATCAAAATGCTTTTGAAGCAAATGTATCTCGTATACAGTAATTTACTTAAGATGAGTGTTATAAACTTTATTTGTTAGCTGAACCGACTAGCTCAGAAATAGTAGCTTATGTAAGTAACTAATGCCGCAAATAAATGTGTGATTTTACAACCTCTGGAAAAAATTATGAAATTAGCATACTTAAAAGAGGATGTTCACCTCGCTTTTTTTTTATTGAGTAGTAAATAAAATAATAAAAGATAAGATGCAAAATTTAATTGTAGAACATTCTGGATTCTTGAAATATGCATTACACAAATTATATTAAATCATCTAAATTAACGGTATATCATTTCCAAAGCCATGGAGAGGAAATATTAGAGAATATTTCAATGTTGAGGGAAAATTATGGAATGATCTTATAATTTGTATTCCTAAAACGAATTCAAGCGAAAACTTACATATACAAATCGGTCGACAGTTAAAAGTTCTTACCGTGAGTATTATTTTTTTTATTGCGCACTTTTGTCCTCATCTTGGTAGTTTTTGTTGTTTTTCTCACTACATTTCGGCCCAATTTAACCTCTAGCTGTCTTCAGGTGATTAACCACGACCTCGGATAGGAATGCTGAGTCTTGTAACCGTATCACCAGTAATTACTGCCTTCCATAGTTGCTGTCTATCGGACCAAGTTTTTAATCAAGTAAACCTCTGGCCGGCTTGGATAGGAATTGAAACCGCTATCTTCTGACAATGCTCACGTGGAACCGTAGAGACTCAACACCTCTATCCGCTGCGCCACGGGCCCCGAAGGGCGACCAAGTTTGGATTTTTTTTGTCTTATAAATCCAAATATTTGTTCTTATCTGGTCTTCTATAGTCGGGTCCGTACCGAATTTGTAATTGTTTTTATTGGGAATCCTTTTTGAGATGAGGTTTCTTAATCTGAGTATCAATTTTTTTTGGTAGTTTTTGTTGTTTTTCTCACTACGTTTCGGCCAAATTTCACCTCTGGCCGTATTCAGGTGATTAACCACGACCTCGGATAGGAATGCTGAGTCTTGTAACCGTATCCCCAGAAAAAAAACCCACCAAGATGAGGACAAAAGTCCGTAAAAAAAAAAAAAAAATACTCAGATTAAGAAGCCTCAACTCAAAAAGGATTCCCAATAAAGATTCTTACCGTGATAACGAATTTTGCATCTCTAAAGTCTTAGAAGTCTGAGTGGAAATGTTCTATTTGGATTAGTTTCTTATAATCCCTAGATTATTATAACGCAATCATTAATGTCAAAGGTTGACATCGATATTAAATCAAATATTATGTTAATTAAGGAGATAACTTATTAAAGATAATCACATTACTTTTGATAAGGTAGTGTAAAAAAAAAAACAAAACAGAATATTCATAAAATTACTAATTAGTTAAAATTGTCCTCGATACAAATTCGGGGTCGTTTAGTTTGAATTATTAAAACATAACTATTTTGAAAAGGTCATTGTTTTGATTTTGGGTGCACGGAAGTGATTCATTGAAAGGTCAGGGTTGAATCAAGATTAGAAAGATCAAAACCTGACGGCTTTTCAGCAAAAGATGTGACACAAGGCCATGATACAATTATAGAATATTATTGATTGGCTAACCAATCAAAGAAAACAGGTGTGGAAATTTAACTCTTCCTCGCGATGTGTAACTCAAGGCCATAGTTTTAATTGACTGACCAATCAAATGTAGGCCCCGAGGTTTTTTCTTTCCCTCTCCGATGATTTCGATTCGAGGTCATTGGTCCAGGGCTTTTATTGGCTGGCCAATTGGAGCCGTGCTGTCGGGGGTTTGGACTCTCATAAGAGAAGACAACGAAGGAGGAAGAAGCAGATCGAAAGTTGATTCCGTCGCTTGAAGACCAAAACCCTTGCCGTCGGCTTTACCATCCAAAGTCCTGAACTTGACCATTCAACCAGAATTTTCTTCGAACTGGAGGCTAATTAGTCCTATACATTATCACCAATCAACTTGTTACCTTCAACTAAAGTATACCCCATTCTGGTGGATTCCAGCCTTGAAATAGAAATCCTTTGTCGTGTATACATGATTTTAATCCTCGTATTATAGATAAAGGTTTTGTTTTATTTACACCTGTTAACAAGGGTTTCTGAGTTATTGAAAAAGTTAACATTACTGGTGAATTTGATATTCAACAAACCCAGCCAGTACTGAGAGGAGTCCGAGCCAGCTCTTCCACGACACTTTGTCGACTTTCTATTCACACAACGTGGGCGCGGGTAATCCGAACGAATGGACTCACCGGACATAGACCAACTCATAAGTGGCTCGCAGCGCAACAGGGATTCATAGGACCGCATTATACAACTACTGACAAAAATTATGGAAGTACACACTTGAAGAATAATCACATTCATTTTTTTATCTAGCAGTAAATAATCTAATAAAAGATAAGACAAAAAACATTTGTTTCTTTTATAGTTGGACATCTCGGCTTCAGATAATATATATCTTAAATGGACTAGATTAAATCATTTAAAATAATGATATATTTTTCCCTAGCAATGTTGTGGAAAAAATATGGAATAACGTAAAATTGAGGGAAAACATAATGGAATTCATTGATAAAAACGTAAATTGATACTTAGTTGACCTCCCTTGAGCTTTTATGGCAGTCCATTCTTTCAGGAATAAATTTCGCTAAGTCAAAGCAGTATTATTTATCAGAATGGTTCCAACTTTCCTGAAAGGCAGTTTATAGATCTTCTTTGGTGGATGAAGCTACAGAAAACATTTTAAAAACATTTCCACTCTAAATTTTTGATTGGATTTAGATCTGAACTCTTCGATGACAATGTCAGTTATTTTAAATGTCTTTCCTTAAGAAAGGGTTTGATCCCCTTTGCTCTGTGACAAGAGATATATTATCATCCTAAAAATGTCATGATCGTCACCAAACCAATTTTCTCTGGATGGAATGAGAAAATTATCCAGGATTTCAATGTATACATTAACATTGATTGTTAAGGTAATTATTGCCGTTATTTATCCTACGTCCCACCAGCGTAAGAATGTGGTACAAGGCCGTTTTTAAGATGGGTCCGGTCGCAGGACCGGAGCCCAACACGACTGGCAGTTCCAAAAATGCCTCGGGCCCGGTCCACATTCCCCTTTTTAGGGCGTCTTAGGCGCCGGGCGATAAACCCAACCCGCCCGAAGAGGGTTAATGCCTGGGGGACGGTCCCCTGATGCCAGAGGTGTTGTATCCAATGGTGGAACACACCCGAACGAACCGTGCGGCACGCAACCACAGCTGGTCGAGAGGGCCCCACCAACTGGACACAATGCAACGCTACTTTTAAGGTAATGATTGCCATCTCCCCATGTCCTTTAGATGACATGTAACTCTATATCATGAACGACTTGGGAAATGTACTTGTTTTCTTCTTTCTATAAATACCTACAACTTTCAATTGTTATTAGTTGTCTAAATTTCTGAGACGAAACTTGATGATTTTTTCTGAATATGAGCACAGGTAAAAAAATCATACATAATAGTAGTAAAACTAGTCAAATAAGAACATTAAGTTTATAAGTCCCAAAAATTCGTTTAAACGGTCCAGCAGGACACATAGCGTAACAGTTATTGGCGTTGGTTCCCTAAGCTACTAAGAAGACAATCATCTGGAGGTTGCAGTTTCAATCCTGACTGCAGGCGGGTAACAATACAGGAATACTTAACACTTGTACCCGATTATGGCTAACGGAATCAGAACAGGCGACCCCTGTGGATTCAATAAAGGACGTAGTTCGAAGTTCCGTGTAGGTTTCCGAGTTCGACAAACACCTGAAGAAGGTCAGAGGACATATCGGCCGAAACGTTGCGACAATAACAATGAAGATGAAGACAATCGTCCGAAAACCCTTAACTTTCAACTGTTACTTTCCGAAAACAACTATGAAATGGAAGTTAAAGGATTAAACTATATCATCATCAAGGTATGCTGACAACAAAGATTCCCTTGATTCTCTCTTGCTGTCCGTCCCTATCGGCCATCGCTCTTGGTAAATCCTATAAACAGCGTCCATTGTCCGCATAAAGCCGATGAATATAAGTTTTTGCTAATTAGCCATCACTAGTGTGTCTATGAGTAGAAGTTCATAGAAGAACGTCCTTTACGAATTCTTCCCTGTTTCTCCAGCAAATTTATCTTGTTCGTCTTTCTTGAATGATTTGTCAGATGGGAGCTAAGTGGCCGTAGAGCTGCTGTTTTTTTTTAGTATTGCTTCCAAGATTTGTTCAAAACAAAACACAGCATGCTTGTAAAGTTCTCATCTAACTTTTTCTCAAGGGGTTTCCTTACAGTCCAAGAGGTGCGACTATGCAGTAGTACTGACACGGCTACAACTTGGAAGAATTCCCGTTTGATTTAAACAGAAAGATCAGATTTCTGTATAGTAGATAACCTACAAGAGAAGTCCATGCTTTATATATGTGTGTGCTAACATCTCTTTCAGTAGATGAGATATTGCTACCGAGATTTTTATACCAACACTTCACAATTTCCGAAACAGAAATATTTGTATCGTCATATTACAAACCGAAACCAGTAGGTTCACGGGTGTCAAATTAAACAGAAATATGGGTCTAATTTTTTTTTACCATAATTCAAGTCAGATTCTTTCAAAATGTGCAAATTTAATGTATTTTTTAAAATTAAATATTTTGTCATTAACTTACTTGAACCGAAGTAATTAAATATTTTCAGTTAAAAAAAAATCTCGCAATCTGTTTCCGCTGATCATTGGCGACGCAAAGTGTGTGTATTATTTGTGCATTCTTAAAACCAACTAAAAATGGTAAAAAAAAAAGTAAAAACAGAAAAAAAAAAAGAAAAAAAGAAAAAGAAAAAACGAAATTCAACGGAGAAATCTAAGTCGCAATTATGTGGGACATCGCAGTTCATTGCTATTGAGTGTTTGGGGCCACTCAACCATGATATCACGGTATTGGATTGAGAGAGAGAGAGAGAGAGAGAGAGAGAGAGATTTGTTTTTTAGGCTCGGTCATTTCTTTCCATTCATAAATCGGTTGATGCGAATTCCATGTTGTCTATGACGTAAGTATGCTTATCCACAGGTTCTTGATCTATCTATCTATCTATCTATCTATCTATCTAGCAGATATGAAGAGACCAAGATAGCTGACTAAACGTGATATATAATTAAAACATACACACATGCACGCACATACACAATAATTTATTTGCATAGATGTATATATTTATATATATATATATGTGTGTGTGTGTGTGTGTGTGTGGATAGATTAGTAGATAGATAGATAGATAGATAGATAGATAGATAGATAGATAGATAAAGAGAGAGAGAAGATTAGACTAACATTAGAGCGAAAAGGAGGTAAACAAAGATTGATAGATAGAAATAGAATAGGATGTATAATCAAAATAGACACACTCGCTCTCTCTCTCTCTTATTCTCTCTCTTTCTCTCTCTCTCTCTCACTCTCTCTCTCTCTCTATCTCTCTCTCTTTCTCTCTCTGACTCCTGACTTAGCGTAATGGTTATCGACTTCAGAAATGGAATCGGTGACCCAAATTCAAATTCTGAACGAAATTCTTTGCCTTTCCCTTCCCAATGATCATGTATTCTCCACACATGTGTAGGGAAGCCTGAGATATTTCTATTCTTCCTACTATTTAGTAGGGAAGGCTGGGATGTTTAGGCAACCAGTCAATGAGAAGGAAAATTCTATTCAAATCAGACTTACTCCGCGTAAAAATAAAAATTGATCTTGTTTTACATCCTGCCCGTAGGGGAGGGCTTAGGCAAGAGCACACACACACACACACACACACACACACACACACACACACACACACACACAAACACACACACACACACACACACACACACACACACACATATCCTGCCATATGTGCGAACAAAGGGTTTGTTTAATTTGTCTGACAGAGAAGCGCAGACTAACGTGAGAGTGTGAAAGAAGTAAACAAATGTACTGGTAGTGAATAGAAAGACAGATAAATTTTGAAAGACATAGATAGAGTTGGTATTTGCAAATTTGTTTATATAAGCACGTACATACATGTATCTTTGTTAAAGTGACCACGACACGCACGGCGGATACCAGATCCTGACACGTGCATAAATATTTTCGTTAGCTTTTTTCTCTCTTGAAGATTTCGCGCGCAAAATCAAAATGTCCGAAGCGTAGAGAAGTCGACATAAGCACGTAGAGGAGGAATCTGTCCCCCTTGTCATAAAGTCACCTACCCACGTGATCATTTGCGTGTGCCGTTACTGTAAAACGCGTGCATACGCCCGTCACGGAGAATGATCAAAGAAATTTAAACACATGAGTTTACAGAAGATATTATACACAAATTTTCTTTTGGAAATAATTTGTAAATTTTTCAGAAGCAGATAACATCGTTATATATACTTACATTTAAGCGGAATTTGAAAGGTCTTTTTTTTACGCAAAAGATTGGTGTCTTTTTATTATGAACGTCTTGAGCTTGAGGCTATATATCGGTACTACTGTATGCTAACTCATATGAAAATTAAATTTATTTAATCTTAAAAACAAAGAAAATTAAAGAAATTTAATCTTAACAACAATGAAGAAAAAAGAAATTTGATTTTAACCCAAATGAAGATTACCGAGATTTAATCTTAACAGTGAAGATTTATAGAAATTGATCTAACTCCAAATGAAGATTAACGAACTTTTATCTTATACCCAATGAGGATTAACAAAATTTGATCTTAACAACAATGAAGATCAAAGAAATTTGATCTTAACCCAAATGAAGATTACCGAGATTTAATCTTAACAGTGAAGATGAAAGAAATTGGTCTAACCCCAAATGAAGATTAACGAACTTTTATCTTACACCCCATGAGGATGAACAAAATTTGATCTTAACAACAATGAAAATCAAAGAAATTTAATTTTAACGATAATGAAGATTAATAGTTTACATACACATTTGGACAGAATACTAAATATATAAATTTTCTTCTGGAAATAATCTATAAATTTTTTATTTGCAGTTAATATAGTTACCGAATTGAGCCTCAATTCAAGGCAAAGCCTTAGTACAAATAATTATGTTACTCTTCTTGCTGCCTGCTCCAGGCGATGCGATAGAAATATTGTATAGTTGCTCCAGTTGGACTCTAATAAAATGCTCGGAGAAAAAACTAGATGATAACTACGTAAGGATGCTGCGTATTGTTTTAAAAAAATTCTGGAAGCAGCACCCCTCAAAACAGCAGCCGTACGTCCACTTCTCTCCTATATCATAAACCATACAAATAAGACGAGCAAGAATTCTCGGGCAATTCTGAAAAAGTGAAGATGGGCTCATAGAAGACGTTTTCCTATGGACTCCTACACCTGGACACACCAATCTTGGCCGTCTTGCAAAAACTTACGTTCATCAGCTCCGTTAGGGAACCCGAGAACCTACCAAGAGCAATGGTTGATAAGGAAGGATGGCAACTGAGAGTCAATGTAATCCGTGCTGTCGGCACACCTTGACGAGGATAACGAATAATCTTCTAAAGTTTAAATTGAAACGTGATTCAAAGCACTAGGAGCAAAAATTAATACAATTTAGTAAAGATTTTGTGACCAAAACTACATTTATATACAAGGAGGGTTTGACGCAGGGTTTTTAAGCAAAGTAGTTTAAATTCGACTCCTACACTGATTTCCTCATCATATTTGTCAGGCTATATTTTCATAACTAGGAGCGAAAACACACACACACACACACACACACACATATATATATATATTTACCAACCCTTCGGCTCGAGCAGGATATAACACAAGGTCAATTTTTTAAGCGTGGTTTAATAGGTTTGAATTCAGAGCTTTCCTTTTCCTAGACTGGTTGTCTCATCAAGGTTGAAGAACCTAGTCTGCCCTACTATTTATCCATAGCTGGAGGGAGAATAATTGGATTCATACCTTTCCCAAGGGTGTTAATGCTACGTGAAATACAATCAGCCTCGTCTTGGATTTGAACTCGTATCGCCGTGTCTATTTCCCTCGACGATAACCATTACACCACGGGCATATAAATATTAGCGTGAAGAGAAACACAAACAGCCCCGTCCAAGATTTGAACTCAGGTGGCCAGGTCCATTCTCTAAAAGGAAAACCGATCGGTCGAACTAAGGGATACTAACTCCTAATTTTGAGTCGAGAATTTTTTTCTTCTCCCAGATCCGTTGTTCTATCTAGGCGAGCGATCCAAGTCTGCTCTACATACGGATACATGAGCGTGTATGCATGTTTGTGTACGTATATGTGTCGGCCTCTCTGTCTATCGGCATCGAGAAAACAATGGATTCATGTCTTTCTCAAAGGCACCAACGTGAAGTGAAATGCAAACGACAACGAACTGGATTTGAAATTAGATCACCGTTTAACTTTTCTACGACGGTAACCGCTATATTAAGCACACCTCCTTAACAAATATGTGTTGACTTTCCCCGTTACACCACCACGAACAGGGTGTGACACAAAGTCAATTTTTAAGTGGAGTACAGCTGGTTTGAATTCAGAGTTTTCCTTTTCCAAGATTGGTTGCCTTACCAAAGTTAAGAAATCCAGTTTGTCCTACTATTTACCCATAGCTGCAGCGGGGGAGGACAGATAGATTCATGCTTTTCCCAAGGGGATTTTGCGCAACAGCATTGTCCCGGATTTGATCTCAGATGGCCGATACCATTTTCAATGACAATAATAGTTGCGTTATGCGTGCCTCTTATGTAAGAAGCCAGCACAATCAAGGTCGTTTTGAAAAGAATTAGGAAAGCTATTTCTTTAGCAGTTGACTTAAAATGCCTGCCGATGCTACAGATATCTGTTTTCCATTACTGCCTTTATGAAATTCAAACAGCATGCAACGGTGAATATTACACTCGCTATAGTATTTGTCTCCCATTGGGGTAAAACATCGCTATGAATTATCAACTATGTACCGACTGTAACAGTAGTATCATTGCATAAATGGTTCACTTAATTTCGTGATGCTATCAAATTATCTGATTGTACAAATATTCCTGTACCAAACGCAACCAAAAGAGACTGGAATCCTGGGTATTCTAGAAATGTAGGTATGATAAACCAATTCCATCTCATAACGAAAACGAATTATATAAACAAGTAGATTATGTAAAACGTTCATCATCGAGATTTGTTCCCACACTCCATTTCTATCGAAGTTTTTTATTATATATATATATATATATATATATTCATTTACCCACCCTAAAATTCATACTAAATGGATAATCTCGTATACGTTAGTTTTTCCTACTTAATCCGCCTTTGGCTGGTCACTTGTGTTTTTCTACTGATTCAAACTATTTTCCAAGGCTATTAGCTTTATGTGAAACGATACCTGCCTCATCCAGGAGTTTAACTCGGGTCACAGCGTTCATTTTTTTCAGACGGTAGCCATTACACTTCCAGTACACGTATGTGTATATCCATGTGGGTGTTTGTGTATATATTTACTAAGATTAACTTAATGAAGCACAAGCTACCAATTCTGGAATGACCAAAATTATTTTATAATTAAACATTTGAGATAAAAGCTTTGTTTTGGTGTGGTGGTTATCATTATCGCCCTTCCTTTGTCTGTCTGTCTATCTGTCTGTATTTATCTCTCTGTCTGTGTGTGTGTCTCTCTCTACCCCTCTTCTCTCTCGGTCTCTATTTCTGTCTCTGTCTCTCTGACTGTATTTTCTCTGTGTGTCTCTCTCTGCGACTCTCTTCATGGCTGTGTCTCTTAGTCAGTCTCTGTATTCATCTCCCTCTGTCTCTCTTTCTGTCTGTCTTTCTCTATCTGTGTCACTCTGTCTGTCTGTCTGTCTGTCTTTCTCTCTCTCTCTCTCTCTATATATATATATA
The DNA here is from genome assembly GCA_963585895.1 of Sepioteuthis lessoniana. Classification (NCBI taxonomy): domain Eukaryota; kingdom Metazoa; phylum Mollusca; class Cephalopoda; order Myopsida; family Loliginidae; genus Sepioteuthis; species Sepioteuthis lessoniana. The sequence continues at coordinate 55,648,033 of OY757934.1, read as the reverse complement.
TATATAGGCTTCACAGTGATAGTGATTGATATCAGTCGACCGAGCTTCTTACACTGTAAACAAACAAACAAACAAACAAACAAACAAACAAAAAAAACACAACCCTGGAACGTTGCTGATAGTTGCAGGTCAATTTTTAAAGTAGAGTTTAGCAGGTTTTAATTCAGAGTGGTCCTTCTCGTAGACTGGTTGCCATTCTAAGCTTAAAGAATCCAGTCTACCCTACTATTTACCCATCGCTGGAGGGAGAATAGCAGAATTCATACCTTTCACTCAGGGTATTAGCACTATGTGAAATGCAAACTGCCTGGTCCATGGTTTGAACTCTGGTTGCTGTGTCCATTTCCTACAACTAAAACACTACGAGAGCCTCCAATGGTGTAATGTATATGAGTGTTGGTTAAAATGTGGTCAAGAGTTCAATCTCTGGATAGTGCCTAATCAACAAAATATTTTGAATCAGTAGAAGAGACAAGTGACCAGTCAAAGGTGGATTAAGTAGGAAAAATTAACGTATACGAGATTATCCTTTTAGTATGAATTATAGAATGGGAACTGTTTAATCCCACTCGACTGAATGAATGGTAAAGCTATAAATTCCAAGGGAATTTCCAAGTATGTATTCTGAATAAAGCAACAAAGTTGGGAATTTAATAAAAGCTAAAATGGGGACACCTGTCCAAATACATGAAGGTCGAAACGCAGGTACTCTAACAACTAATTCGAAAACACTCATCCAAGTACATCAGGGATTAATAACAAACATGAAAACATTTCATAGAGTTCCAGACTACAAGATTTATTGATTTTGTGCAGGGTTAGCGCATACCATGAAGTTAGGGAATCACATTCACTGTTGATATTGACATTTTTGTATAGTTTTTTTCTCTTGCACACGGTTATGTGATATCAAGTATTCCTATCTAATACGAATAATTTCCACACTGTAGTATAATTTAAAGTATAACTATCTAATACTAATGGCTTAAAGTAACTATTTCTTTTCGATAATAGTCATCTGTTCGCAGACTTATATGGTTTCATATAACTAATAACTATCCTTTTTAAACAATTATAGCTTCAAGTAACTATTTGTAATACAAATTACAGTTATATTGTGTCAGGACGACCAGCTCGAACATACATACAGCAGCTATGTGAGGACACGGGATGTAGCCCTGAAGACCTGCCAGAGGCGATGAATGATTGGGAGAAGTGGCGAGAGAGGGTCAGAAATATCTGTGCTAGCGGCACGACATGATGATGATGATTTCAATCTAAATAAATTACAGTTATATTGCATCAAGTATTCGTATCAAAAAGAAATAATTTTTAAACAGATCTATTTGACCCAAAGATGGACTCTAACAGGTACTGCCAGTCGGGGTCAAAGTGGATCTGGGAGTAATGCCTATGAATTGGTACTTCACATTCCCCAGATACTTGTTGGAGAGAGGTCTTACCCCTCCGTAGAGATGCAATCGGTGTAAATAAAGGAGTAGTCCCCTCATCTGCAGAACTGGAGCCTCACCATCGGTTTAGTGTCATACCCCGGGCCACTTTTTGGAGAGGGATCTTGCCCCCTCTTCAGGGGATACAGTTGACGTATTCGGGGCCTCGACAGTAGGGTTACGGAATGAACAAGAAAAGTCAGAAAGCAGACTGATGAAAACGTAGGACTAAACAATAAATACGAAGATAGTTTTTCAAAAAAGTCGTGGTAAGATGACAATACATCATGTCAGAAGTTTAGACAACACAAAAGTCTTTTTGTTCTCATGTAGAAAGAAATAACTCCTACTTTCATTTAATTTTACTTCATATGTAACTCCCTCCTTTCCTTCCTACCACCGTATGCATTTCAAAATATGCAAACAGGTTTTAACATTACAAGATCTGCGTATAGTGCATTACTTTCTGTTGCTTGTACTTTAAATATTTCTAAATAGACCACAGTATATGCACAGACAATAACGTCATAGAAAGAAGAACCTACTTCTCCTGGCTGAGGGCATCTTGCGTGGTGAACTGGTTAGCAAGCTAGGCCAGTAGATCTTTGTTAGTGACTTCGATTCTCACTGGGTACACCATAATTCTTGTCATGTGTAAAACTAAGCAAAGCTTAATATATGACCAAATACCATAGTTTGATTTTTTTACATCTTTATCGACTGGTCTATCTGTCTGTTTACTTATATCAGTCTCTTCATATCTATCTATCTATCTATCTATCTATCTATCTCAGTCTCATCATAGTTATCCATGTTTAGCAGCAATGGGTATGCTCAGTAATTACATGGGTGACTACTTTGTAATAGCAAGTCCTGTAAGCAATTCATGTCCTATGTGCTAGACGAAGAAAAAATCACTTAATAGAATCTATCTACCTATGAGCCCGACAGCGTTTCGGTAGAGAAGTAAGACTCCCTTCCTAACATGTTTCCAGGATATGAAACTAAACAATCTGATGGTGAAGCTTCAGTTCTTGGGCGCTTGGGAATGTTGAGGATCCCTTCATTGCCATTACTCCAAGGTCCACTCTGCTATGGATCGGTAGTACCTAGTAGAGTTCCATCGATGCGTCAAATAGAACTGTTTAACCATTTCGCGGTGTGGAAATAAACGATTGATGTTAAATAGAATTATTCGTATTTGATAGAAATACCTGAAACCATTTAACTGTGTGCAAACGAATGAGACCTGGCTTGTTTAAAAATGTTACCCACAAACTATTCGTTTACAAATCATATATCTAATATTTATATGTATAAACAGAATTTGGCATTATATAACCTACACGGGTTGATATGCCATAAAATCCAACCAACCAACCAACCAACCAATCAACCAACCGAACATATCTATCTATCTATCTATCTATCTAAATCCCTTCGTAAATGTCTATGGTAAGAAACAATGAAGGTGCTCAATACTTAAAAGGGTGAACAGTGTTTTTTTTTTTTTACATTCACTATCTTTACACAACTAATTTTATCAACTTTATTATTAATTATGGTCTGAATTTTAAAGAATGCGTCGTTACTTATACAGCGGCTAACAGTATACGTCAAAAGAATGATAAATAATAAAAGAGCTCCGCTGGTAGGGGCACAGTCCAACAAAGGCAGACTTAAGGCCGTAAGGTCCCTAATTTCGGCTGGGTCACCTTCGGGTGGGCGAACTGCGTCATAGTCCACAGGGCTCGGGCCTCAGCACGTGAACGACCTTCCCCTCCCATAAACCCCCGCTATAATCGACCTTCGGGTCATTGATCTTGCGTCAGGTCCTGTCTAGTGGGAGGCAGTGACAAATAGCTTGATAAGATTCACGCACCCTCTTTGTGAAGCCGATTTTATTATTATCAATTGCCTTGCCATCTAAGCGACATCTATTACTCATCGCCCTCTTCATCTCCGGTACTTTGTGTCTTTTTATTGTTTTTACCTACTGGCAATGTTAGTGGCACATTTTTATTTGGGTAATCCCAGTGCCGTGTTGGCTAGTATGATGTACTGCGACAGCGTAAGGGAGTTCGAACTCCAGCAACGTTATTACGTTCACTTTCGGATTATTACCCTTAGGAAAAGTTATGATCCCTTTTATCTCTCCATCTGTGAATCAAATAGTCGCGGTCCAGCTAGTTAGGCTCTACGCCACCGGAACTTTCTCCGCCTTGGATTGAATAACCTACGGAGGTTGATCTACCATTAAACAAAGAATCCGAATCCAAAACATATAGACATTGATTTTTTTAATCCTTATTTCACACCTATAATGAATTGGTTGGTTGATTGTTTTGTTTTACGGCGTATCAACCCTTTCCGGGTCATTTAACACCGAATTAAATTTCAAACAATTCAGTTAAGTATAAGTATAGTTTTTGCTTACAAACAGTTAAATGTCAAACAGTTCTATTTCAAACAATTTAGTACACAGTTTCAATGTCCAAAATAGTTCTATTTCAAACAATTCAGTTTAGCATAAGTATACATTTTAGTTCTATTTAAAAAAAAACAACTTTTATTTCAAACAGTTCATTTTCGGATACGTACACTGTTTTGTTGTATTTAGATATAGTTCTATTTCAAACAATTCAGTTCAGAATAAGTACACAGTTAAAATGTCAAAACAATTCCATTTCAAATAATTCAGTTTAGCATAAGTACATTGTTTAGTTCTATTTAAAAATAATTGTATTTCAAACAATTCAGTTCAGCATAAGTACGCAGTTTAAATTTCAAAACTGTTCTATTTTAAATAACTCAGTTTAGCATAAGTACGCAATTTAAAAGTCGAAACAGTACTATTTCAAGCAATTCAGTTTAGCAAAATTTCACAGTTTAGTTCTATTTGATCTATAGATAGGACCCTATCAAGTGTTACCATACCGGACCAGAGAGGACCTGGGAGCGATGGCAATGAAGAGAGATATTCAACATTCTCCAAAGCTTCTACATTACTGGAACCTCCCCATCAGACTGTTTAAAGTTATATCCAGGACACACATTGGGGGAGGGTCTTACCCCTCTGCAGAGAAGCAGTCGGGGTATTTACAGCCCCAGCCGACCGAGCAATTCTATAAAGAATAGTGGAAAAAAAAAACAAAAAAAACAAAAAAAAAGCAAAAAAACAAAAACAAAAACAATCAGGGACATTTTACGCTACCAGTAGAAAAAAAACAAAACAACGTGTGTGTGCAAGGGTAGCGGCAAAATGAATTAATAGAAGGGCCAGAAACAGTCAATAAACGTGTATCATGGAACCAATTCAAACGTTCCATCAGTCATTTGTTTGCACATTTAGATGGTTAAAACAGTTCAATTTGACCCATAGATTAGACTGTAACAGGTACTCCATTCCGGGTCAAAGTGGACCTGGAAGTAATGGCAATGAAGGGGTACTCCATATTACCCTGTGCTATAAAACTGAAGCTTCACTATCAGATGGTTTAGTTTCATATCCAGGTGCGGGAGTGTCCAACCCCTCTGCGAAGATGTAACTCAGATGTTTTATGAAACAATACCCACAAATACCGGGTTTTTGTTGGTTTGGCTGTTCGTCTAGAGGTATGGATCTCGTTGTTAATTCTCATACCCGGTCGTGTGGGAATTTCACAGGTTGTACGAAAATCTTTAAGAAATAACAAAGAACAAAAAGAGGTTGGTAGGAAGAGACAGGTAAACACGGATTTAGGACTGCAAAACGTAAGAAGGTGAAGTTGACACTCTTAATCATTCTTGTATGTATTGATGTGTGGCTATCGCAAGAACTCTGCGAAAATCCTACATAGCTACCAAAGGTGCTGACTCATCTGGTCATCGTCTTCACCGTTCAACGTCCTGCTTCTGACTTTTCTTCCCCGTGTCCTGGGCTTGAATTGTCTGACTGACTGCTTCGGAATCTCACACCTAACTGACCACCCTGGAGTCTCACTCCCGACTGAATGACGTCCTTCGTCCTTCTCTTCCGGTCTCACAGGTTTTCATGGACCCAGCTCTTTGGGTGGTCTTCGCGCCAAAATAGACAAAGGATTATCTTGACACTCTGGTACCACTTCAAACATGTTGAAGATGATTCCACCGGCCACTCACAACACACAGAGACCCCCACACACATCGACACACACACACACACACACACACACGCGCGCGCGCGCGCGCATTAATGCCTATTGTCGTGCCACAGTTTCACCATCTTTGAAGACAAAGCAAAACCTGTGAGACATTCTATAGTCGAAGATTAAGTCTTGCTTGAAATGGTTGAACAGCCAATCACAAGCACTCGTTCATTATCTGCCGAAGTTGGTCTTTCATTAAGTACCATCAATCGACACCATGCATCAGCTCGACAGGGGGAATAGACGCTATCGAGAAATTTTCCATTAACTGATCAATGACCAGTCTCAGTAACGTCTGAATATTTGCAAACAACTGGTAGCAAATACTCGTAATGCCCGTTCTTGGCGTCAAATTGTGACTTGGAATAAAAAAATGGAACTATTTTCGTAATTCTATTAAAAGAAATCAGTGGCTTCGTTTCGGTCAGGCTTCAGAACCTGTAATCAAACTAGGGCAGTCGTGTATTTGGAGGAATTTCGAAGGGATGCAGCATTTCGAGCTTGTCTCAGATTGTCAGGCCACGAACGCTAACATTTATGCTCAACAAATGGCGCGAGTATCTTGAAACCCGTCATTAATCAATTGAGGACACTCATACCAATTGACAATGCCCCATAACTCACTGCCAATATGACCAAGCGGAAACTTGATGAACTTGAGTGTCTAGAAGTGCTACATCCTCCTGTCTACTGTTTAGACCTTGTACTATCAGATTATTATCGTTTTCGAGACCTCGTACATTTCTTGCATGAACGGAGTTTCCACAATGTGGATGAGGTTTAAAACGGATGCATGAAGGTTTTTGCCTCTGAACAAGCCAAATGATATAAGCGTGGAATTGAGCCACTGGCTAAATGATGGCAATAGACAATTAAATATGATGGGATATATTTTGATGAATTGACGCTTTCTTGGTGTAATTTGTTCGAATTATTAATTAAAGCTTAAAATATGTAAAAATTTTCACTTAAAACCTGTGAATCCAGAAAAAATTATATATATATATATATATATATATATATATATGTGTGCGTGTGTGTGTGTGTGCGTGTGTGTGTGTGTGTTGAATCAAAAAGCATGGAAATGGTTGAGAATTTGATATATTTTAGCAATTTCTGACCCATGATAAACATACTTGAAACTGTGAAATGTGAGAAGAGTGATTAGCAAGAGATGTATATATATATATATATATATACACACACAGAGAGAGAGAGAGAGAGAGAGAGAGAGAGAGAGAGAGACTACTTAATGGTGCGTGCAAACTAGTTCTTTCGTAACGAACTAGTTACAAATTGACATCTCATAAACGTTCATATCGTTGGGTCGTCGTATCTTGGAAGGGCCCAACACACTGGCTGCTTGGACAAACAGAAAGAAGAGGCGTTCGTGGCACAACAGGTATTGACATAAGAAGTTAACACTCGGCTATTTGAGTTCAAATCCCGAACGATGCAGTTGGCATTTCACATAGCACTAATACTTTTGAGAAAGGTATGAATCTAATGAATCTCATTCCAGCTGTAGATAGATTATTATGCTGGCTGGCCTTTTAAACCTTGGTTAGACTCTTAATTCAAACCAGCTGTAAACCTGAAGAAGAATGGTTTTCGCCAATGTTTTCGTACACAAGGCACACTTCACAAGATGCGCCTCCATAATCCGACTAGGTACTGGGATATGTATTTTGTCTTTTATAAGCAAATGGACCTTGTTTGTTAGAACTTTTGCCTTTCTCTCTCTCTCTCTATATATATATATATATATATACGTCTATGTTATGATAGTGTAGATATAGAGTCAACAACGCTTAGTGATTGTCGATTTCTCATCTATGAGATCAACGGGTCACAGGCGTGAAACTGACAGTCACCAAGCACTGCTGACTCACTGTCTACCCTGTCCTAACATTGACACACGCAGCCACACACACACACACACACACACACACACACACACACACACACACACACACACACACACACACCTAGGTTAAGATAGTGTAGACACAGAGTCAACCAGAGGCAAGAAACTGACTGTCGTCAAGTGTCGTTAACTCTTCTAATTTATCCAAACATTGATACACATGCTCAATCACCGATATTGAACTCTATTTATAACTATAGCATACTCACGTATATATATATATATATATATATATATATATACTTTGCTATATTTCTAAATCAGACTTGTTGTGATTATGGCATAGGCGTGAAACTGATAGTAACCAAGCTCCGTTAACTCAGTATATATATATATATATATATAGGAATATCTCGAGTAACACATTTGGCGGGTAGAATCTTCCGTTAAGTACACGAATTTAATCAAAGACTGATAAAAATTGCCATTTATTCCCGAAGATTATTATCATTAAGTGACCAATCACGAACAGCAGGAGTTCAAGAAAGTCTCGCGTTTCACGTTTCGAGATTATTAATTGCAAATTAGTCACGTGCTCCCGGTGTGGCGGGAACACGGAGATTCGTAGTCTCGGCGGTCAACATTGGAGATAACAAAAGGGAAATGTGGTTTATCAGGGTTCAGACGATTGCGAAAAACTTTCCAGATGAGGAAGTATGTCCGCCATGGAATTCTTGACCTCACAAAAAAAAAAAAAAAAAAAAGGAATTAACAAAAGCAAAACAAATAGAAATGAAAATATATATAAAAAAAACAAGACCTGATATCAAAAAGCAACAGGACTTGGTGTCACGTGTTCTTTAAAGGATTGGGCGCAAATTTGTACCGGTATCAGGGACGCTTTACTTAGGGTAAATAATCAATCTAAAAATAAACATTATCAATTGAATGGCAGATTGTGTACATTTATTACGTATTACTAGACGTTGCACGAACTAATAGCGATCCTATTGCAATTGCAGTCTATGACAGTATTAACATTTCGCTTAAGGAAAGAAGATGAAAGTGCCTAGAAGATACTAATTCTATTCTCTGCCGATGAGAAGGATCGAAAAAAAGAGGTGTCCTGGATATGATACTAAACTGAATTGTGAGGCTCTCGTTCCGGAGATCTGGGAGTGTGAAATACATCTTTATTGCCATTATTCCCAGATCGACTCTGACCCTGAATGGTAGTATCTGTTAAGGACCTATCTATGTGTCAAATAGGTCGGTTTAAAAATTATTCGTATTCGAAAGAACTAACCAAAAAATATAAATATATACGTAAAAATGAATACGATTCGCTAACCTCTAGGCATAAAAGAGGCCAAGATGGGTTGACATGCCGTTAAAGTCGTTCAGACAATTAATCTGTTGATTCTAATCAGCATTTCAAACTTATCTCTGTTGTATAAATTTAGATGATTTAAAATGACATTCAGCACAAATAAAAAAAAACAACAAATTATTATTCAGTTGTAAATCGGACTTGAATTTATGCTATCTACTTATATATATATATATATATATATATATATATATATATATATATATATATATATATAAGTGAATGAACAAGTCCTTTTAAAAAGGTGTTTGAATAAAAAAAAAAGTGTTCAAATTCTGACTAGTAGACCAGAGTAAAAACTTAGTTAAATTATCTCACTTCCTCATATATCATAAGTCCAACATTTTACTTTTAAAGTTATAATCTGATTAGGTATTTTGTCTATTATGATTTTTCATCTTTTTGTTGTTTGGGGGTTGTTTTATGCATTGATTCTCATATTTATCAATTTCTATTTTTGGTACAATGCTGACCAAATTAGTAATAAATCTCCTATTTTGTTTTAGGGTAAAGTCCATCAATGCTGTAATTCTTCGTTTCTAGTGAAGTAATTTAGTGCAGTTAGTTGATACGACTCCATATCCTTGGACCGATTTATTTCTAATTTTTGATATATTATTTTGTAATAGTTTAAGTTTAAAAAATTTTTTTTCACCCAATGAGGTGGGGTTGTAAAATACACCAAATTCTTCTTTGCAGAGGGGTAAGACTCCTCTCCATCGAGTGTCCTAGATATGACACTAAACAATCTGATTTGGAGGCTTCAGTAATGCTAGAACTTTGTGGAATGCGGAGAACCCCTTCATTGTTATCTTTCCTGGGTCCACTCTGGCCCGGAGTGGTAGCAGCTGATAGAGACCTACCTATTGGTCAAATAGAACTGTTTGACATTCAAACTGAGTACAAACAAATGACTTGTGGTAAATTGAATAGTTTGAAAGAAAAAACTGTTTGATCATTTAACTGTGTGTAAACTAATGGCTGGTACTTAATTAAATTGTTAGTGAAACATAAAAACACTTGGGAACATTTAGCAGTGTGCAAACCACTGAATAATGTTGAATAGAATAATTAGTGTTAAATAGCAATACTTGTAACCCCATCACCGTATGCCAACAAATGATTAATATTGAATACAAGTATTACATAGCAATACTTGAAACTATTTAAATGTGTGCAAAAAGAAAAATATAATAAGCTCAAGCTCGTTTAAAAAGTGTTATCAACAAAACGTGTTTTTAAATCATATATGTTATATATACGTATAAAGAGTATTTGACATTAAATAACCATCAAGGGTTGATGAGCCATTAAACCAAAGCATCATCATCATCATCATATCGCGCTGGTAGCACGGATATCCCTGACCCTCTCTCGCCGATTCTCCCTATCGTTCATCGCCCTAGGTAGGTCTTCAGGACAACATCCCGTATCCTCACATAGCTGCTGAATGTATGTTCGTGCTGGTCGTCCTGCTTTTGCACGGCCATGTGTGGGGGTCCATAAGAGTACATCACTTATGAGTTCGTCAACTGCTTCTCCAGCAGTGTCCTACATGTCTGGCTCGTCTAACTTGAATAGTTTTCGTGATAGGGGGTAGGTGGCCGTACAGTTGGTGTCTTGTGGGGTGTTGCCGCCAGGACTTGTTTAAGATTGCACGTAAGCATACCAAACCTTAAATATTTCTCTCACAACTTTTCTTCAATGTCACGCAGTCATGTTTTAAAATCGTACCAGGAATATTCAGTATTTATTAATTTTTGGCCCATTTTATACACGTTTCAATTGAAAATTGTATTTTTCGCCAAATACATAAAAGATTTTGTAATGAAGCCGACATGAGGATGTGAGATGAATAAACGCATAAAAATATGACGCTCGTATTGTAGGGGATAACGTCTTAGGAAATGGACTTGGCAACACGAGTTCAAATCTTTGCATTTCACTTATCGCTAATATATAAGATACGGATCCAATTTTTCCCCTCCATTTAAGGGTAAATAGTGGGGAAGACTGGGCTCTCAACCGATCTAGGAGAAGGAAAACTTTAAATTTAAACTTGTTAAAATTCGCTTAAAAACTGGTTTTGAGTGGTATCCTTGTGTACAGAGGGTTATGTACACACACACACACACACACACATATATATATATATATATATATATATATATATATATATATATATAGATTAATTAAGTTGATCGACCGAAGTCGAGGGTGACCCGAAGGCTCCCTTTTAAATATGATACCGAGGTGTAGCGGAGGACACTACTCCATTCCTTTAATTGCTCCACTTACTCTTGATCCGTACCTTTTAATACTGAGTGTTTAGCAAGGTGGCATCACGTACCATTTTTTGAGTCTTTGGTATGATTCAACCCGGGATTGAATCCAGGTCTCCCGGAACCATTGGCAAACACTTTTTGTTACTATTAGTTTCATGTGTTTTAAGAAAAAAAAAACAACCCAAAAACAAAAAATAACGACCCCCCCCACACACAGACTTAAGACAGAAGTTTGTTTGAAGTTGTAAATATTGTTACAAAATAAATACTTCTTCCAACAAGATTCAGCATGAAGATTACTTCTTTCTTTTTCACTTTATAAAACAGATGGAACAAATAGTAACATAATGAACCAAGGTATATAATACAATAATTATTTTAGTCTTTATAATGCTCTTCTGGCCGGCTGAAGAGCACTTTAGTATATCCAACGTTTTTAAACAATTGTTTCATTCACTCGTCTTTTTCTTTGACTCATTGCTCACACACACACACACACACACACACACACACACACACACACACACACACACACACACACACACACACACACATATATATACATATACATATATATATATATTTGGGTCGTTTAAAATGCTCTAAGCCTTACCAAGAAAGAAGAGCCAAAGCTAAAAATTCTGTCTGTAGCAACACACTACCTCTTTTTATACAGCTATAAAAACTAATTCAGATTTCTCAATTTCTGTGTAAGTGAGGCCTATATAGATATACAAGGTTTAGCAGAATGATCTCCTAGATTTAGAATTGCCGCCGTATGGCAACTATGAGCAGTGAGTTAGTGGAAGGTATATCTTTTAGCTGCAGCAGCCATGTGAGTTCAGTTGCTATTATGGCATCACGTTTTCGTGAATGAAATGAAATAATGAAGTATAGGTAAAACAAGTGAGGGGTGATAAAAAAGCCGAAGATAATGGGTTCAAATGCAGTCAACAAAGATGGAGGGCACAGTCTAAATAATTAATAGCATGATAACAGTATACTTACTTTTAAAGCTATAGAAGACGAGTAAAGGAATCAGCTAGGAAACAACAATGATTTATGAAATATTGATAAAATGTCATTTCGGAGCGACAGAAGACCAAAGAAAGCATCGACCGGGATTTTGTTATCGAAATAACAATGATCCAGGAGAACTGTTTGAACAATTAGTGAAATAACGACAATATGTATTTTTAGAGCGACAGAAAACTAAAGAAATCATCGACTGGGACTGTTTGATCGAAACAGCTATAATCAAGAGAACTGTTTGAACAATTCGCGAAATAATGACAATATATATTTTTAGAGTGACAGAAGCATCGACTGGGACTGTTTAATCGAAACAACAATAATCAAGAGAACTGTTTGAACAATTCGTGAAATAATGACAATACATTGTATCTCATAACTTCAGTCAACATTTGGTTTTGATATATTTACATCGGTTCAGATGTAAAGAATTAAGTGAAATTTTACTCATCTATTTGAGATAAGAAAAATGAGAAAAATTCGCTAAAAACAAGAAGAAATGCAAGAAGGGGAAAGAAACATCCGCCGTTATTGAGAAGATAGTTGCTCGACCGGAGATTAAGTGACAGACGTTTCAATGATCTTATTCCATTAAACAGATCTAGAAGATGAATTACAAAGTAGAAATCTGTAAAGGAATGCAGCTTAGGCGTCCGTAAAGGACCATTGCTTGCGATTAATTACAATCTTTGACCCGAATTTCTTTGTTTAAGTATCATCCAATGTAGAATAAATTTGTAGTTTCCTTTTCTTCTCTTAATTCGAGTAAAATTGCAAATAGAAACATGGTTGATTGAGATAAAACGACATAGGATATTGTCGAAAAAATATTTTGTAATTGCTTTGCAAAGAAAAAAAAAAAAGTATAAAAAACCCGGATGAAACATGGTGCTGCCCAAAAGTTAAAGTAATTGAATACCGGAAATAGATTTCTCAAAGAAAGAAAAAAAAATTAGAGAAAAGGATTATTTTTTTTTCTTGATAAAATGTTTTTATACATCTGTGAATAATTCGGCGAGACCCGAAAAACATTTGGTAATTTAACTGATAATTAATTCTTAAAACAGTTCATTTTTTTTAGTAGAATTTTGGGTAGAATTTTCGAGTAGAATTTTGAATATATCTATACAAATGTATTTACCTAACCCCTCCGCACGAGCGAAATGCGACACACGATCATTTCTTAAGCAGAGTTTAACAGGTTTGAATTCAGAGTTTTCTTTCTTCTAGACTAGTTGGGATGCCAAGGTTAAAGAACCCAGACTGTCCCATTATTTATCCCTAGCTGGAGGGGGGGATTTTTTACATTTCCCCAGGGCATTAGCGCAATGTGAAACAACCACATCTTGGATTTAATCTCGATTTTTTGTTTGGTTGGGTTTTATTGCATATCAACATTCATAGGTTATTTAATGCCAAATCCATTTTATACAAATCATCAGTTCTATTTCAAACAATTCAGATTAGTATAAGTATAGATTTTGTTTACACACAGTTAAATATCAAAACAGTTCTATATTAAACAATTCAGTCGAGCGTAAGTACAGTTTCAATGTCAAAAACTCTTCCACTTCAAGCAATTCAGTTTAGCATAAGTATGCAGTTTAAATGTAAGTACACAGTCTAATTGTCAAAAATATTTCTATTTCAAGCTATTCAGTTTACTCAATCAGTTCTAATAAAACAGCAGTGATGTTATTTAACCCATTGCTGGGAGATAAGGGCACTCATATCTTTCCCAAGGGTATAAGTCCAAAAGTGAACGTTATAATCCGAGTCGTGTTCGAATTCACTTACACTGAGGCTGCAGTTCTGCCCTTTGGTCATTGCACTACGGGAAATTGCAAAGCTGAGAAACTTATATGATCAGCTGATGGTGTGTAGGAAACAGTCTCGAGGAAACTCTCAATTCTTGATATTTTTTAGAACCAGTCTCAATACTTTTTGATCGGCAGTCTTGGGCAGTACACAGGATCGTTTAAGTTTATGTTTGGTTTTATTGCATACCAACCATTGTAAGTTATTTGATGCAATCCTTTTTATACATATATATTAAATACATATAATTTAGTTTGATTTGGTTCAGTTTATGGCATATCAAACATTGTAGGTTATTTAATGCCAAGTTCATTATACATATATATATATATATATATATATATATATATATATATATATATATATGATTTAGTTTGGTTTGGTTGGGTTTTATGGCATATCAACCATTGTAAGTTATTTAAAGCCGAATCCTCTTTATACATATGTATTAAATATATAGGATTTGGTTTGGTTGGGTTTTATGGCATATCAACCATTGTAAGTTATTTAAAGCCGAATCCTCTTTATACATATATATTAAATATATAGGATTTGTATTGTTTCGGTTTATGGCATGTCAACCATTATAGGCTATTTAATGCAAAATCCTCTTTATAAATATGTATCATATATATATATGATTTGTGAACCAATTTTGTTGATAACATTCTTAAACAAGCCTGAGCTATTTTTTCTCACAGCTAAATGATTTCACTTATTTCTGTTTAAGATATATATATATATATATATATATATATATATATATATATATATTTATCAAAGAATTATAATTCAGTTTGATTCGGTTGGGTTTTAAGGCATATCAGCCATTGTAGGTTATTTAATACCAAATCCTTTTCAAGCATATATATTGAATATATGATTTAATTTGGTTTGGTTGGGTTTTATGGCATACCAACCATTGTAGGTTATTTAATGCCAAATATTTACATCATGTATTTTTTATATATCAAAGTTTCGATCTATCGCAACATTTCACTCGTTAACAAGTCCAAAAAAAAAAAAATGAAGATCAAATTTTTATCTTTCACCTTCAATAAAGTATACCTGCAATATATATATATATATATTGTAGGGATATTTGTCTCTGCCTCCCACCAGACAGATCTTGCCAGAAGGTCAATGATTCGAAGGTCGGCTTAAAGTGGGGATTATGGGAGGGGAAGGTCGGGCACACAGCATCACCCAATGCGGGAGAGAAAAATGTTCTACATAGACTACACTACTTTATTTCTGTCTTTGTCTATCTCTCTTTTGCTTTTTACTGCTTTCGTTTTCTTCTCTCACTCTAACTTTTTCTCATTTAGTTTTCTATTTTCTCAGCCACGCTTCGTGTTCTTTTCGATTTCTTAAATTTACCTTTCCTTTCAACATATTTTCCTTTTTTCTTTCTTTCTTTGTGTGATTCGAATTACGAATATTTTATTCAGTGTATCTCGGGCCATTGGCCAAATGAGTAGAGTATTCGCCAATGGTCCGGGAGACCGGGGTTTAATCCCAGACTCAAAAAATGTTACTTGATTCCGCCTTGCTTAACACTCAGCATTATAAGGTAAGGATCAAGGGTAAAGTGGTGCAATCCAGAGAATGGAGTAGCGCCGTCCCCTACAACTCGGTGCAGTAGCTATTGAAAAGGGAGCCTTCAGGTCACCCTGGACTTAGGTAGCCAAATTTACTTACAATCTATTTACAGATTAAATGTTCTACGGTAAATTTAGCATTTGCTTACTCTCTACACATTCTTTTTGTGGCATGGATTGGGGGACTGGAAAAATTGGAAATCAAGACCTTCTAGGCTACAGTATTGTTGAGATCGGCCAGAATACTGAGAAGATTCCTGGAAACCTGAGAAGACTCTGGCTGTCACTCAGACTCTAGTGAAAGATCCAGAGAGAAAAGCTTATAAGGAGTCTAACAATAAACAGAGGTAAGAATATCAAAGCTGACTTCATGATTTCATTGTGATAAATTCAGAAATTTTGTATTACGAAGATATGAAAATAAAAATACCTATAATGAATAAATTTCTTACAGAGCAATTTTGCTTATCATTGAAAAAATTCAACAAACCGTCATTTGGCTATTATAAATTTATTTCAGCCGGCAACCCTATAAAAGAAAACAGCTTCTTCACATAGTCATCAGACAATGGATTGCGTTAACCATTGTGTGACGGCTACCTGAAAAAGCAGCTTTCTTTTATAGAATTGCCTGTTGAAATAAATATATAGCCAAGTGACGGCTTTTTGAGATTTTTAAAATTATATATATATATATATTGATAATACATTATTTTAAACTTTCTGCGACGGGCAGGATAAGACAGAAGGTCAATTTTTAGGTGGAGTAAAGCTGGTATAAATTCAGTGTTTTCCTTCTCCTTGATTGGTTGCCTAACTGTTGTGGCCCCGGAAAGTGTCACCAATGAAAAGGCAAACACGGATATTAGATAACAGATTATATCACACAAGAAAGACAGAGTTACATAAAAAAGGTAAGAAGTCTCGTACTGTTCGGATAACATCGCTATTGATCTGCCTCGTGGCAGCGAAATATCTCAGTACTAATAACGGTGTGAAGAGTCCATTATGGTGAGATGGGTAAGGCTCCCACAACACTAACCATGGCTGAAAAACCCAGTATGCCCTACTATTTACCCATAAAGAGGGAGAATATATGGGTTCATGAGTTTTCCAACGGCATTGGGGCGAAGTGATATGCAGACAGCCTCGTCCAGGATTTGAGTTCAGGTCACTGGTTTCATTTCTCTAGACTATAACCGTTACGCTAACTCCCCCTTTTTTACATTTGTAGTATCGTACTAGCTGTTAGGAAAAACTAAATTAGCTCTTGTTATATATATATATATAGCGAGAGAGAGAGATAGAGAGACAGACAGATAGATAGATAGAGAGAGAGAGAGAGAGAGAGAGAGAGAGAGAGAGAGAGAGAGAGAGACGAGACAGACACTGACCAGGAGAGTCTTAGATGTTTGAGAAGACTTCAGCGAAAAACCAATAATAATAATAATAATAATGGATGACACGAGGATCAGAAGAACGGGAATTACCAGAAAACATTAAAAAATGGGATGAAAAACAACTCTATTGACGTTTTAAACGACTAACAAGCGACATCTCACACGATAAAACGTGGACGTGGCTAAGAAAAGGACACCTTTAAAGAGAAACTGAATCTCTTCAAATAGCAGCACAAAGCAACGTCATAAGAACCATCCATATAAAAGCAAGAATAGATTAGATGCAACAAAACAGCAGATGTAGGTTATCTGGTGATAGCGACGAAACGATCTCACAATAAGCGAACTGGGAACTGTGCCAGAAATTTGAATTTGACTATACGAATAAATGGTATATGCAACAATTCAGAATCTGTCCAGGAGAATGAGACGCTTAACACTCAGCATTATAAGGTAAGGATCAAGGGTAAAATCCTCCGGGATTTTAAGATAAAGGCGGATCACCTAATCTCGGCTAGATGACCAGTCCTTATAATAATCAACAAAAAAAATGAGAACTCGCAGAATTGTGGACTTTGCTGTCCACATAGTAAAATTGAAAGAAAGTGAAAAGAGGGGTAACTACCTGAATCTTGCTAAGGAATTGAAAAAACTGTGGAAGATGAAAGTGACGGTTATACCAATGGTAATTGGTGCTCTTGGTATAGTCACCAAAAGGTTGGTAAAAAGACTAGAGGACTTGGAAATAAGAGGACAAGTAAAGACAATTTAAACTACAGCATTGTTGAGATCTGTCAGAATACTGAGAGGATTCCTGGAGACTTGAGAAGACTTGCTGTCCCTCAGACTCTAGTGAAAGACCATCAGTTAACACTGATGTGATAAACTCCCAAGGAGTAAAATAATAAATATAATAATAGTAATAATAATAACACATATAAACTCCTATGGGACTTTGACATACACACAGATCACCTAATCTCGGCCAGAGAACCAGACCTAATAATAATCAACGAAAAAAAAAAGAGAATTTGCAAAATTGTCGACTTTGCTGCCCCGGCTGACCGCTGAATAAAACTGGAAGAATGTGAGGAGAAGAATAAATACCCTGAATGGGAAGCAAAACAACTCTATGGGCGGTTTGACCGACTAATAAACAACATCTTACACGACAAAACCTGGACATCGCTAAGAAAAGGAAACTTTATGAGAGAGACAGAATCTCTCCTAATAGCAGCACAAGACAACGCCGTAAGAACCAATCATATCAAAGCGAGAATAGATAAGACGCAGCAAAATAGCAAATGTAGACTATGCAGTGACAGATATGAAACCATCCGTCACATAATAAGCGAATGCAGCAAATTAGCGCAGAAGGAATATAAGACTAGACATGATTGGGTCGGCAAAGGGATCCACTTGGAGGTGTGCAAGAAATTTAAATTTGAGCAAACAAACAAATGGTTTATGCACAACCCAGCACCTGTCCTAGAAAATGACACACTTAATCTCCTATGGGACTTTGACATACACACAGAACACCTAATCTCGGCCGGGAGACCAGACTTAATAATCAACAAAAAAAAAAAAGAGAACTTGCAAAATTGTCGACTCTGCTTTCCCGGCTGACCACAGAATAAAACTGAAAGAATGCGAAAAGGATAAGTACCTCGACCTTGCTAGGGAATTGAAAAAACTGTGGAACATGCAGGTGACAATTATACCAATTGTAATTGGTGCGTTTGGAACAGTAAATAAAGGATTACTAAAGGGACTGGAGGAGTTGGAAGTTGGCGGGCGGGTGGAGACCATCCAAACGACAGCATTATTGAGAACAGCCAGAATACCGAGAAGAGTCCTGGAGACTTGAAGAGACTTGCTGTCACTCAAACTCCAGTGAAAGACCATCAGCTAACGCAGATATGATAAACCCTAAACGAGTATATAATAATAATAATAATAATAATAATAATAATAATAAATAAATGAATAAATAAGATATAGATGATAAGAATATAAACTTACAGAAAGATCAAGGCATTTATTGTTAAGATACTAAAACGAGCTTGTTCAGAAATCTTTTCTAAAATTTCCTCATCTATAAATTTGGCAACGAATGCAGATTATATTAGTTGAAATCAAAATCTCCATAAACAAAGAAGAAGACGGAAATCTTTTAACCCTGTTATTGATAAAAACACAATTAAAAAAAAGAAAAGAAAATGCAACTGATGTGACATTAAATACGGCTGAGAAAGTAAAGCCATCGGGAAAACCTTGACACTGAAATGACGAAATATTAACTTGAATGCATATAACAGTTATTCTTAAATCGGGCAACAAGAACGAAATATGAAGTCTCTTGAGAAGAGGGCGAAATTACTGAAATAAAATACATGATATAATATGAAGAAAATATATATATATATATATATATATATATATATATATATATGAGAAGTATACTCAAACAAAAAATCTTTGAATAAGATTGAAAAGACTGCGTTGTTTTAAGCGAGATGAACTTATGCATTTCCCAGGGCTTACTGCGAATATATCGTCAACAGAATTCATCTTAAGCAATGACGTCAATTAAACTATCCTTTCTCTATGTATGAGTGCGTCACACACACACTCCCTCTCTCTCTCTTTCTCACTCTATCTCTCTTCTCTCAGAACGAGAGACTTTATAATAATCTTGATATATATCGTAATTATTTGTCTATAATTAGTACTATTTTTCCAGATTTTTCAGCATAATAGCTAGAGGTGCGTATTATACACGAGAACTATATTATTAACTTTTTTCTCTGGTCACATTCCGTAAATTCGAGACAGAATGACCGAAAATAAGTTATTTCCCTGATCCACACTTGTGTGTTTTGCAGCATTGCAGAGAAATATCCACTGGAATGTGTGTTTGTTTATAATTATTTTGCTACTAATGTGAACTTCAGTTGAAGTTTCCAGCTACAAATTCTAAAAAGTCAATGCATCTTATACACGAAAATATTTTCCTAGGATTTCGTTGTCCAATGTTATGGGTGCGCGCTATACATGAGTATGTTTTATGCACAAATAATCAAGGTAAATTCGTTTTATCGGTGAGGAGAACAGAATCGACTAACCGAATTCACTCTCTGGTTAGGATAATTTGGGTTCTAACAAACTGGGGTTCGATCCCAGGCTGAGTCATGTAATGACTCAAAAATGGTACTTGATGCGGCCTTGTTCAACAATCAACATAATAAGGTACAGATCAAAGGTAAAGTGGAGCAATCAAGAGAAATGAGTAGCACCCTCCCCTAAACCTCTGTGTTGTAGCTGATGAAATGGGACCCTTTGGGTCACCCTCAACTTCGGTCGCCAGCTTTATTTTTTTACTTACAGTCTCTTCAGGTAAAAAAACAGGAGCATTGAAAATCTTTAGCGTTCTGATATCAACTCCATCGAGAACACTCGAATAACAGATCAGATCACGAATCGTTCCAAGCTGTGCGTACCATGTAACTCAATGCAGCCTATTTAATGTTACTAGGAGAGAAGATGTGTGCTGTTAAGCGACCCCCTATTTTCTTGGGATATATCACAAAGGGGAATTCCTCGGCATGACTTTACTTCGAGATAATACGTTATGCAACGGTTATATTTCTTTCTTTCTTTCTTTCTTTCTTTCTTTCTTTCTTTCTTTCTTTCTACACACACACACACACACACAAGCATATATATATATATATATATATATATATATATATACTTGGACTATACGAATAGAGATCTCGGACAATTTTTAAACTTTCAACCACAGTTGCGACATTTCTTTTGTCAAGACGAATAAAAAGCTGAACATGAAATCGTCGTCTGCTTTCCGCCTAAATACATATCATTATCATCATCATCGCAGCATGCATAGATTCTCTTTATTTTCTCTTGCCATTCGTCCCTACCAGCCATCACTATTGGTACGCCTTCTACAAGGCATACGGTGTCTGTACAGAGCAAATGAAAGAAAATTTTCGCTGGTCCACCAACATTGGTATGTCCATGTATAGGAGTCCATTGGAGAATTTCTCTTATTCGTCCTCAGCAATATCCAGCATGTCTTGCTTGCCTTTCTTGGAACGTTTACGAGATCAGAGATAAGTTGCCATACAGCTGCTGTTTTGTGGGATGCTGCTTCCAGGATTTGTTCAAAGCAGCACGCAACATCCTTGTGTAGTTCCAATTTAGCTTTTTTTCCTACTGTTTCGTTTGAGTCTAAGTGGTTGGTTGCAACATTTAGACTCTCTCATTTTCTCTGTTTGCTTCTATCTCTATCTGTCTGTTTCTGTTCCTCTGCTTCTACCTCTCAATTTATCTGTCTGTCTGTCTGTCCGTCTATCTCTCTCTCTATAAATATATATACATATTTACCAACCCCTCCGCTCGGGCAGGATATGACACAAAGTCAAGCGGAGTTTAATAGGTTTGAGTTCAGTTTTCCTTCTCCTAGACTAGTTGCCTCACCAAGGCTGAAGAACCTAGTCTGCCCTACTATTTACCCATAGCTGGAGGGAGAATAATTGGATTCATACCTTTCCCAAGGATATTAGTGCTATGTGAAATGCAATCAGTCTCGTCGAGGAATTGAACTCGTGTAACCGTGTCCATTTCCAACGACGATAACCATACACCACGGGTAACTCTTTCTTTCTCTCTCTCCCTCTCTCTCTCTCTATAGATATATATATATACGTATGTCTGTGTGTTACGAGCAGGATTTGACGAAAGAACAATTTTTAAGAAGTTTTTCACAGGTTTGAATTCAGAGTTTTTCTTCCCTAGACCTGTTGCCATACAAAGTTTAAAGACTCCAGTCTGTCCCATTACTTACCTATATCGGGAGGGAGAATAGCTGGATGCATAACTTTCTCAAGAGTATGTATGTCCTCTGTGAAATGTCAATAGCCACGTCTAGGGTTTGAACTCGGGTTGCCGATAACCATTATATCATGAACCCTTCATTTTATATATATATATATATATATATATATATATATGTTTCGTTCTATCAGAACTCATCAGTGTTGCTAGACAGTATCTTCCCGTAGCTAGGATCGAAACCCGGTTGACTCAAACGTCAACACAAGCTTCTAACCACGCAGCCACGAGGAGATATTAGCTGCGAAGTAAATTTTAAACGGTTATGAATCACAATTACTATTGTTTACATACATCCGTTCAACGGTAGCCTTAAGGCTGTTAGGAAACATATTATATTTTAGCAGTGCGGATATAAAACAAATGTAATTTAAATTTATTCAAATATTATGATAAAAATGTAATCACCTTTAATTTCAACCACCTAATCCATCTCCTAATACAAAAGGCGGCGTTGTTTTACTCGAGATGAATTTATGCATTTCCCAGGGCTTATGGCAAATATATCGTCAAAAGAATTTATCGTTTAAGTAATGACGTCAATTAAATTATTCTTTCTGTGTCTGTCTGTCTCTTTCTCTTCACACAGAGAGACGAATGTGCACGTACACCCCCCACACACACTGATACCGACAGACATGCATATTTATATATCCCATTAGTATTTTTCTTAGTCTAGGGCAAGATTAAGGGCTTCTCAAAAGACTATAAGATGTGATGTTAGAGACGTGCCCCTCCCTATCCAACCCTAGTGATGCCACAGTTTCGGTGGTTAAGGTGGGACTGCCACCTTTGGCGCCACCAGTAGCTTTTGCCACCGGACAGGGTATGAAGACAAACAGAGCGAAAGTTCCTCTGGTCAAATGCATTTGCTTTCAGATGTGATCATAAAAGATATTAACGCTCATTCATATAACATGTACATTTCATTTGCGTGCGTTAGATCTTGGTGTCGCGCGCATTTTATTTTCGTCGATTTGGTCAGAATGAGGAGTATCCCTTCATTGTCATTGCTCCCAGGTCTACTCTGACCCCGAGTGGTAGCACCTGATAGGATCTTATCTATGGTTCAAATAGAAGTGTTAAACATTTAAAATGACCAATGTTAAATTGAATTGTTAGAAATAGAACTCTTTGACGATTTAATTGTGTGTAAACAAATAACTAATGTCTAATTGAATTGTGGGGGTGTCCTCGTGGTGTAATGGTTAAAGCGATGGACTGCGGAATCGTAGTACGCGAGTTCGTTCTCCAGTCGTTTTTATTACGTTCACTTTCGGGCAAAATACCAAGCTATGGGTTAAATAGTACCAGTACTGTTCTCCTAGGAGAATGGCTTTGGCATTGAATAACCTAAAAAGAGTTGATATGCCATTAAACAAAGAAACCAAACCAAACCTAATTGAATTGTTAGTGATACATAGGAATAATTAGAACCATTTCACTGAGTCCAAACAAATAATTGATATTGAATAGAATTATTAGTGTTAGATTGCAATATCTGAAACCATTTAACTGTGTAGAAATAATAGCAATACTCGTGGGCACACAAATTGTTACTCATTTAAAAATGAAATCACCAATAAACTATGCCCGAGGTGTCATGGTTATTGTCGCAGGAAATGGACACGGCGACGCGAGTTCAAATCCTGGACGAGACTGATTGCATTTCACATAGCACTAATACCCTTGGGAAAGGTATGAATCCAATTATTCTCCCTCCAGCTATGGGGAAATAGTAGGACAGACTAAGTTCTTCAGCCTTGGTGAGGCAACTAGTCTAGGAGAAGAAAAACTCTGAATTCAAACCTGTTAAACTCCGCTTAAAAAAATTGACCTTGTGTCATATCCTGCCCGAGCGGAGGGGTTGGGTAGATATGATAAACTATGCACTTCTAAATCATATATGTATATCCATTTGAATGAGTGCAAACAAATGATGTTAAATTATTACTGTTACATTGCAATACTTAAAACCATTTAACTTAGTTCAGACTCATTCTAAAATATCATCGACAAATATTTACAAATTATTTATACTTGATATAAATGCATAAACAGAATTTGACACGAAATAATCTATTATGGTTGATGTGCCATAAAACCCAACCAAACCAAATCATATATATTTAATATATATGTATAAAGAGGAATTGGCATTAAATAATCTACAATGATCAGCAATTGATCAGAACCTTGATCAGCAAACTAGAGCGACGACTAACCGAAGCAAAGCTTCTTTGACCATTCACCTGTGAATTATGCCTTCAAAAATGTTTGATATATCCACTATCTTAAGTGCCGTAGGTGGTTAGGATCATTATCTTATGAGTAGCTTAAATCAGGGTAAGATGAATGCATATCCACATTTGTGCCATAGTTAATCTTATTTCTAAGTTCTGTTTTTTTACCCAAGAACTGCCGGTATTATATGAAAGTACGTGTGTGCCTATGTATATGTGTATTTGCATGGGTGTACGCGTGCGCATCAATATTTACATACCAACATAAATCCAGAAGGAATTAATACACAATGGTGCATAATGTCGAAAAAGTATGCTATCATTTACAGCGAGCATAAACAAAAAGCCAGCTAATTACTCACCCGTGAGTTTCGAACTCTCGGTTGGAGCATCACTTAATTCCACATAGAGAAACGCGCCTTAGGCTAATCGCTTTTCTTTCGATTCAGGTCATGATCACCTCCCCACTCGCAAACCCGCATTGCCCACCCGAAACCGAAAAACAAAAACTAAAAGTAAATAAATAGGCGGGTGTCGGTCTCGTGTCACTGTGTGCATGATTCGCATAAACAAAACATATCTTATTACGCATGGGCAAAAACGCTAGAAGCAACAGGTCTCACAAATCCATGTACAAGAACATAAGCACAAATTGAGGTCCGACATTGTCTCCGGATTAATGTCGGATATGCTTCGTGCCCCAGATAATTGTTGAGACTCATTTAGAACAAATATTTTCCTATCCATGTGGAATTTAAAAAAATGAAATAATCAAGACGAGTATTGCCATCTAATTTGATATTCAAGAAGAAAACTTAGTTCTGATAACAGTCAATAATTATTATATTGCTATTTTCGGAGTTTTTTTTTTTTTACACCAGTGTTAGCTGATGGTTTCTTTCTGAAGTCTGAGTGACAGCAAGTCTCCTCAAATCTCTAGGACTATTCTCAGTATTCTGGACGATCTCAGCCATACTGTAGTTTGGATAATCTCTTATTGTTCTCTTATTTCCAAGTCCTCCAGTCCCTTTACCAGTACTTTGGGTATTGTCTCAAGTACACCAACTACAATTGGTATCAATGCCACCTTCATGTTACATAGTTTTTTAGTTCTCTAGCAATGTCTTGGTACTTTTCGCTCTCTTTTTGTTTTGTTTTACTCTGTGGTCTGCCGTGACAGCAAAATCCACTCTTTAGCAGGTTCTCTTTTTTGTTGACTATCACTAAGTGTGGTCCTCTGGTCGAGATTAGGGGATCCGTTTGTACCTCAAAATCCTAGAGAAGTTTGTGCATCTCTTTCACCTGGACGGATTCTGGGTTATACATATACCACTCATTCGTATGGTCAAATTAAAATTTTTTGCACAATTCCCAATGAATTACCTTCCTTGCCCAATCCTGTCTAGTCTTATACTCTTTTTCCGCTAACTTATTGAATTCACTTCTGATGTGATTGATCGTTTCGTCTCTATCACCGCATTATCTACATTTGGCATTTTGTGGCGTCTTGTCTATTCTCGCTTTAACGTTGTTTGTCCTTATGGCATAGTCATCACCATCATGTCATGCCACAGACACGGATATCCCTGACCCTCTCTCGCCACTTCTCCCTAACGTTCTTCGCCTCTGGCAGGGCTACAGGGCGTATCCTCACATAGCTGCTGGATGTGGGGGTCCATAGGAGTACATCACTCATGAGCTCGTCCCCACTTCTACCTCCCATCACGAAAACTATCCAAGTTAGACGAACCAGACAATGGCATAGTAATGTGCTGTTATTTGAAGAGATTCACTTTCTTTCTTAACGTTTCTTTTTCTTAGCCACATCCAAGTCTTCCCCTGTGTGATTTCGCATGTTTGTCGCTTAAAATGTTCATACAGTTGCTTTTTCTACCAATTTTTGTTTTCTACTTGTTGTTCTGTTGATCATTGTATTGTTTGTGTTGTTTCTGGCCGCTATATATAGCAGAAATTTCATCAGAGGAATAAACATGGCGGCTGTCCTACTCGTAAGATACTTGGGACAGAAAGAACTTCAAAAAAAGGACAAGAGAACCAGAAAATTTATGACAATGCATAAAGCCTTACATCCTAGCGATGATAAAGAGCCGGTATTTAGTCATAATAACATAAGGAAATAAAAGTGAATTCTGACGAATCGATCTTTACATTCTAATTTCAAATTTCGTTTTTTACTCACCTTTAATCCAAATTAATATTAACATTTAAAGATTCAATAAGAAGGGAAATTTTCAGATATTTTAATGGAGTGGTAGTTTCTGATTGGGTCCTATCTATGGATAAAATAGGAGTGTTTGACATTTAAACCGTGTACTTATGTTAAACTGAATTGTTAGAAATAGAACTGTTTTAACAATAAGAAGGGAAATTTTCAGATATTTTAATGGAGTGGTAGTTTCTGATTGGGTCCTATCTATGGATAAAATAGGAGTGTTTGACATTTAAACTGTGTACTGATGTTAAACTGAATTGTTAGAAATAGAACTGTTTTAACAATAAGAAGGGAAATTTTCAGATATTTTAATGGAGTGGTAGTTTCTGATTGGGTCCTATCTATGGATAAAATAGGAGTGTTTGACATTTAAACCGTGTACTTATGTTAAACTGAATTGTTAGAAATAGAACTGTTTTAACAATAAGAAGGGAAATTTTCAGATATTTTAATGGAGTGGTAGTTTCTGATTGGGTCCTATCTATGGATAAAATAGGAGTGTTTGACATTTAAACAGTGTACTTATGTTGTATTTTGACCCTCGCCCCAGCTCAAAAATGCTATTCCAAGGTGATACACCGGAAGGAAGTGGCACATTCCAATGGCCAGTAATCGAAAGAGATCCCGTGGGCGGATTAAGGCTTATGATATGGGACAAGGTGAAGGTCCCATTGTGCCACTACAGTGATGCACCGGAAGAGAGTAACCTCTGAACTGCATGACAGTAATTTCCGCTTGATGACGATTAAACATTCGATATTAAAGATCCAGTGGGCGATCGTGTGGGCGTTGAATTATTATATAATTGAGTTGAGTTGGGTGCCAGAGCAGTTGCCAGTAGAATTCCAGAGAGTTAGAGACGAGATGTGGTAGGGAAGGCCACACCCGACCGAGGGGGCCCTCAGAAAAGCCCCGATGGAGTGGACCCCAAGACCTCTGGTTGAGTATCTAAGAAACAAGAAAGACACAATGTGACGGTCATAACAGTGGGGTCAAAATATGAAGTTTATGTTCGGTCTCCAGCATCCTCTCACATGCAAACCTTGAACAACCCTTTCGAACCCTTGCAATAAAGTGAAAGGTGAATATTTTTCTAAAGAAGTCTTCTTGCGTCGTTTCTTCCTGCGTCCTTTATTCTTGCGTCTTTGTCGTTGGGTCGTTGTGAATTATTCTACATATATATGTACACGTATGTAGATGTGAATCTGCATATGTGACTATATAACACTTATGTTAAACTGAATTGTTAGAAATAGAACTGTTTTAACATCTGATAGTGTGTAAACAAAAAACTGTACGTATTCTTAACTGAATAGTTTGAGATAGAACTGTTTTGACATTCAACTGTGTGTAAACAAAAATCTGTACTTACTCTAAACTGAATTGTTTGAAACGGAACTGTTTTTGACATTTAAACTGCGTACTTATGATAACCTGAATTGTTAGAAATAGAACTATTTTGACATTTGACACTGTGTAAGCAAAAAACTGTATTTATGCTAAACTGAATTGTTTGAAATAGAACTGTTTATGAGTATAATAATAGATTTGACATTAAATAACCTACAATAGTTGATATGCCATAAAACAAACCAAACCAATCAAATTAAAGTAGGATAATTTAATTTAATTGTGAATGGTAATTACATAATATAAAGGACGAACTCATAAGCAAAGTTCTCCTATGGATTCCAACGAATGGACACACCAGTGTTGGCCAACCATTAAACACTTATATTCATCAGCTCCGTAAGGACAAACGATGCCAATAATAATGTCCAGTTGGAATGGGTAGTGAGAGATAGATCAAAGGAATCCGTGGAATCAACACGCCTTAACGATGATGATAATGATTAAATTAAGTGCATTGACTAATAAGGGGATAACTTTAGAAGTATATACTGTGTAAAATAAATTCCTTTTCTCATCATTAAACTACATACTCATGAATGGATCAACTATGCACCTCAAACAAAACCTTTGGGATCAATTATTATTTCAAGACAGTAAGATAATTACTTAGGCAACACCAGCAGTACCTCAGGATGTCAACAGAATTCATTTTTATCCCAATGTGTCAGTGCCAGATCCTTGTAGATGCAACCTCTATCCGATCTTGGAGTCACTTGATATAATTCTTCTTTCCAACAAGACGAGGTCAAATTGAGAATAAAACTTTACTTGAATGATGAGCCTGGGACCAGGTATGTTTCAGGACTGATAATTCATTTTTTATCCCAATGTGTCAGTGCCAGATCCTTGTAGATGCAACCTCTATCAGATTTTGGAGTCACTTGATATAATTCTTCTTTCCGACAAGACGAGGTCAAATTGAGAATAAAACTTTAGTTGAATGATAAGCCTGGGACCAGGTATGTTTCGGTACTGATAATTCATTACTAATAACTTTCCAGAAAAATATCTAAAAACATACCATGATTAGAAATTCCATTAACTAATTCAAAAGTTTCAATTGATCACCTTTCGTTTTGCTTTCTAGTAATGTAAAAAAGTTGGCGACCGTAGTCGAGGGCGACCAGAAGGCTCCCTTTTCAATAGCTACTACATCAAGGTATAGGGGAGGGCGCTACTCCTTTTCCTATATTGCTCAACTTTACCCTTAATACGTACTTTATATTGCTGAGTGTTTAGCAAGGAGGTATCAAGTCATTGGTATGACGCGACCTAGGATTGAACCGGACCATTGGCGAACACTCTATCCACTAAGTCCACTAAGCCGGTATTCTAGTAATGTCATCATCATCATGTCGTGCTGGTAGCACGGATATCCCTGACCCTCTCTCGCCACTTTTCCCTATCGTTCATCGCCTCTGGCAGGTCTTCTGGACTACATCCCGTATCCTCACATAGTTGCTGAATGTATGTTCGTGCTGGTCGTCCTGCTTTTGCTCGGCCATATGTGGGGGTCCATAAGAGTACATCACTTATGAGTTCGTCCCTGCTTCTCCAGCAGTGTCCTGCATGTCCGATTCGTCTAACTTGAATAGTTTTCGTGATAGGAGGCAGGTGGCTGTACAGTTGGTGTCTTGTGGGGTGTTGCCGCCAGGACTTGTTCAAGATTGCTCGCAGCATTCTTGTGTAATTGCCGTCTAGCTTCTTCTAGTAATGTAGCCTGAGTACAATATTCTATGTTAGCTCTTAGGGATTTATATATTTAAAAAAGAACATTTGCCTCCCTTGAAATAAAATTTCTAATTATTCAGCTAATTATTCCATTTGCTCTCGATACAATAAACAAGATATAATCTTCAGCTTTAAATGTATCATCAAAGCCAACCCCTTACTTTATTGATTTCCCTGTTGCTTAATCTATATTTAATCTATATTTAAGTTTATTATTTTGAGATCAAATTCATAGTACTGACTTTTTCTATATGAAATTTTAATTTCCGAATATCTTCCCAATATGATAATTTATTTAGGTCAAACTGTGTTACTTAATTTGATAATAGTCTAACAAGTAGTTTTAACTTGTTAGCAAATAGTTTTAATTCTGTTTTTATATCGTTAGGTAAATTATTTATAAATATCAAAAACAACTACAGTCCCACTGCTGATCACTGAGGAATACCGGATGGCATATTCAGTGATTAATAATAACTGTAAACAATTTTTTTTATTATTCTGTCTGTCAAAAAATATCTTACAATATTCACCATTATCTTTAGAAATACATAAGATTTTTTTATTTTCACATGTAAACGATGATGTGATACCGTGTACGGAACAAAATTAAAAAAAAAATTAAATTAAATTGAATTAAAAATAATTATTAGAAATATCCAGAAACTCCCTGAAGCCCCTGACTGGAAGAGGGGCGACGCATGCACAAAGAAAAGGAACCGTCCCGACAAAAAGAAAGAATCTCGTTCTCTTTCAGCAGTGACCAGCGGTGTGACAATACCTAAATCTTTCTTGCTAAGAAACGTTCGTCTCTAGACGACGCGTTAGCAAACCGTTCCACAAGTAGCAGCTGCCTCTTTTACTAACGACCCACGAATAAAAACGCCGAATAATGAACTCGTCAGAATCACAATTAAGACATAATACAACGGACTACAACTGAAAACACCGGATTTAGACATATCTCCCAAAAGCATCTAGCATGTTGTTAACTCTTTAAATACCAAATTTGGACATATATACCCAAGAATGGCTAACACATTTTAACACTTTGACTGGGAGATTCAACTATTTCATTTGTATTCAGGAAGAATTTCTCACCCACTGAATGGTTGTTGAACCCAGAAATAAAGGCAAAATATAAAAAATATCTTCGTCTCTTATCTTTTACTATCTTCTTCTTTCATATAATTCATTTACAGCCTTATAATTCATTTACAGCCTTCATACCCAAGAAGTTAAAACAGCAAGCTAATGTCGGGTAAGAATTAAATAACCCAGAATGGAGTCAGATAGCAAACAATATCATAAATTACCTTTGAAACCCCATTGCCGTACCAAATGCCTCGTTAAAATCCAAATATATAATATACGCATAATCCCCTAACATGAAATATTCATTTATAATATTAATACTTTCAAAAATTATAAATAATGTTGAGTTATCATTGACGAAGTTATGACGAGGTCCAATTAAAATCTAAAAAAAAACATCGTCAGGTGATTCAATAAGAAATATGAGTCGGCCAAACATTTGAAATAGAGATCTTATTTTTCAAACTTACAGTGATGTGGTTATTATTATTTTTCTCAAAAGAAACAGTTTATTTAACGACGTGAACCTTTTTTTTTTTTTAATGAACTGACTAAATCAAAACATCAAAACGCTGAACGTTATCTCATCTTGCAAATCTGAGACATTCCAGTTTGTGCAACAACCAGACAAAGATGATTAGGTCGTTTTTTTTTTGGCAAAATTAACCCTCGGAATGTTTTCTTCTTTAACAGAATTTATTTTTGCTTGCGAAAAGTTTTTTTCCTTCTTCAGATGAGTAAATTTATTTTGTTACCTCGACAGGGAACTGCAGAAACCGGTTGTGTTTCTAACTTATCAGAGAATAGTCTCAGCTTGTGAATCTATTGTGTATCTAAATATTCCCATATGCATAGAAGCAGCCAGATCTTGTCAATTTCCACAATTTTATCGAATGACTTTTACGCCATGTCAACCCATCTATGTTTTTTATGCCTAAAATTGTTCCATTATACATTTTTATTTTTGTATTGTTATTTCTTAATAGATCTTTGGAGATAGTTATATGATATCAAGTATTCCTATCTAATACAAATAATCTACACACAATTGTATGGTGTCAAGTGTTCCTATCTGATACTCATATTTTATACACAATTACACGGGTTCAAGTAGCTGTTACTATTCAACAATAATACTTAGTTTGCACAGGTATTAACTAATAATAATACTTTATATGTATATATTAGATCATTCAGGTGTATTTGTTGAGTCCCTAGTGAGGAGTGATCTCATTAAACCTTAGAAACGTGTGCAATAAAGAAAATACGTTATTTAGTTAAATGTGAGATGAGCTACTGTAGGTGTATAAACTAAAGACTTTATTAGATAATAAAAGAAATAGACAAATACTTGTATTTACGTTTACTAGGCTTAGCTTTGTTGAAGAGGTGCAGGTAATGTCTATCACAGCGGAAAATGAAATCAATGAGCCGAGTTCGAATTCAGACAAAGGCTGTATTCACTTCGCACTCATACCCTTGAGAAAGATATTAATTTAATCTCTTCACACAAAGTGAGGTGTAAAATATTAAGTAAGAATATTCTCTCAAGCCTTGGTAGTCAACCAGTCTAGTAGAAATAAAAAGAGCCCCTTCGTCGCTTCGGTACTTTCTTCAAAGTCGTT
Source organism: Sepioteuthis lessoniana (assembly GCA_963585895.1). Lineage (NCBI taxonomy): Eukaryota > Metazoa > Mollusca > Cephalopoda > Myopsida > Loliginidae > Sepioteuthis > Sepioteuthis lessoniana. Next base: position 55,615,763 of record OY757934.1, on the reverse strand, counting down.
TGGTCATCTCTAGCGACGACATTTGCAATATGATCTTCTAATCCTTACTCTTTCCTTGAACATTTCGGTGGTGAGGAGCTAGTAGACGTGTTGTATGTGCAACTGCAAATATTCCATAAAAACATGTCTCAATCTGTGTCCTAATCGAGGGTCAGATCCATGGGGTCTCATGTGATTAATTGATGCTACCAATTAGCTTTTTTTCGAGTAGTGATTTATCCCTTAAAACAACAGTCTGACTATCACCAAGCAAAAGATTCCAGGAGAGTTTAAATCATGTACCGTCAAGAATCTACTCTCTCAACATTTTAACCATCAGATACTTGAGTCTACTCACGTCAATGACCCTATCTGGTCACGTGACTATTTTATTAATTTATCTTATCTATGTATTTACCAACCCCTCCACATGAGCAGGATGCGAAACAAAGTCAATTTTTAAGTGAAATTTAACTGGCTTGAATTCAGGGCTTTCTTTCTCCAAGATTGATTGCCATACCATGGTTAAAGAGCTCAGTCTGTCCTACAATTTACTCATAGCTGGATTGAGAATAAACGGATTAGTACCTTTCCCCAGAGTATTAACGCTTTGTGTTATGCAAACGGCCTCGTCCAGGATTTGAACTCGGGTTGCCGTGCCCATTTCCTACGACGGTAACCACAGACTCTTCATTATCTTATTTATCCATGACACTAAAGTTCATCTGATCGTGGGTTATGGTGATATATACCCCATTACGTTACTGCATTGACCCTCACCGACACTAAACAGTGACTGACTCGATAAACGAGTCAAGCAAATCTAGTCAGTTACCTGTAACCGTTACTGTCTGTATTTCCGTAAATATATACTGCTGTGAACCTTACATCTCTTTGTGTTATTCATTCCTGGCCCTTCTAGACCACAACATAGTGAGGCTTCAGTTCTAAAAATCTGGGGAGAGTGGAATACCCCTACATTACCATTACCCCCACTTTGATCCGGAGTGTTGACATCTGTTGGGGTCCCATCTATGGGTTGATATGAACTTAAAATCAGTCAATCAATAAATCAATCTAGCTATTGGAAGAAAAACTTGGATCATGAACTTTCATTAACTTTTTGAGAAGTTTAACTTTTAGATACTTTTCCCTTCACGTCGGTAACCTTATCCCGGGCAATTGGTTGAAAAATAACAGAAAATGTTGAAATATTTTAATTATAGGCAATAGCGATGAAGAAATGGGACTTTTCTGGTCATGTCATAAGTAAGTCGTAAGTTGGCTTACCGTAGTCGAGGGTGACCCAAAGACGCCCTTTTCATTAGTTACTACACCAAGGTGTAGGGGAGAGTGTTTCGCCATTTCCTGAATTGATTCACTTAACCTTGATCCATACCTTATTGTGCTGAGTGTAAAGCAATGTGGCATTAAGTACCATTTTTTGAGTCTTTGGCATGACTCGAGTCTCCCGGACCATTGGCAAATTCTTCTATGTATAGTAAAAGAGATTGGATCATGAGCCTTCACGGATTTCCCAATTAACTCCCTTAGCTATTTAATCCTTACTCTTGGCTGTCTTCCCGCCTAATACTCTATATTGGATACCTGACTGAAAAATAACTAAAAAGGTTGTTAACTAACTTTTATTTATAGGCAATAGCGATGTAGAAATAGGTATTCCCTGCCGGAATTCAGGCCGCCTATATCATAAGTACATCTAGCCAGTCGGCCGACCGTCGTTGAGGGCGACTCGAAGGCTCCCTTTACTATAGCAACTGCACCGAAGTGTAGGGAAGAGTGCAACTCCTCTCACTGGATTGCTCCACTTGCCCTTGATCTGTACCTTATAATGATGAGTGTAAAGCAGGGAGGGATCAAATACCATTTTTTTTTAGTCTTTGGTATGATTCGACCTGGGATTGAACCCCGGTCTCCCATTGGCGAACACACTAACCATTATACCAATAGGGCATTGCTTAATACCATCCGTTCGGGTTCTAATATTAAGAAGATACTTTTCATATACCCCCATAAAAAGTGCTAGGATCAGAATTTTGATTAGATACTGTGTTTAATTTTTCGAGATAAAGTTTATTCAGAAAACGATCATCTGAAAAATGTGTTCATAATTTACGCTTTTATGGAGCTGACACCCGCTATGTAGAGCTGCACACACTTGAACAAATTGTGTGTTTGTGTAATTATTTGTTATATGGAAATGTAAACAAAGTAAAAAAAGCGGAAAAATTCTCTTTTCTTTCTTTCTTTCTTTCTTTTTTCAACATTCAACATTTAACATATTGATGAAAATATATGCGTGTAGGTCTGCATGTCAGTATTCATAGAAAATATTCGGCATTTATCGATTTATGAGATATCTATCTATCTATCTATCTATCTATCCCTGTGTGCCATAGTTTCTTTCTTTCTTTCTTTCTTTCTTTCTTTCTTTCTTTCTTTCACAATATGTTTGTCTATATTAGTTTGTATGCATGTATGTATGTATCTATCTATCTCGTTAGCTAGCTATCACCCCACCACACACACACACACACACACACACACACATATATATATATATATATATATATATATATATATATATATATTAGTTTATATATATAATTAAGAGCATGAATTATCTATACGACAATTATCAGGTCTTTTCAGCCTGATGATTGGCGTATAAAGACGCTATGAAATCAGTGTTCGCTGATAAACACCCATGCTATTAGATATATATAAAAAAATAAAATATATTTATTTATTATTATATTATAAAATAGCTCTATCACAGATATTGAGCACTCTCTAAATTATATCGCACTTAGTCTGCCACAAACTTACCAAGTAAGATAGTTACAACCATATACTGTTGTAATATATATATATATATATATATATATATATGTGTGTGTGTGTGTGTGTGTGTGTGTGTGTATGTATGTATGTATGTAAATGTGTAATATATATATATATATATATGTAAATATGTAATATATTTATATATATTTATGTGAATATGTAATATATATATATATAATATATAAAATGGGATTTTGGTTGTGTCAATATGACTCTATGGACGCACCATGTGGACACAGACAAAACGTATGGAGAAAAAGGTAGACGGCAACTGTATAAGAATGCTACGAACTATATCAAACAAATTCTGGAGGCTACACTCTACAAAACAGAAACTGTAAGGTAACTCTAAAATCATTTAAGTTAGATGAACAAGACATGAGGGACACTGCTGGAGAAGCTTGGAAGAATTCATAAGTGAGGTTCTCCAATGGACTTCTTCATATGGACATACCAGTGTTGGCTGACCAACAAGAACTTACCTACAACAGCTCTGTACGGACACAGGATATAGTATGGAGGATCTGCTGAGAGCGATGGATGATAGGGGTGAATGGAGAGAAAATGTGAGAGAGTCCAGGAAATCCATACTAGCAACGTGAGTTGATGATGTTATCTATATATAAATGGGTGAAAATGCGTGAGTGTATGTGAGTATTAATATACATATATAAACATGCACACGCATTCTTGTATACACACACACACACACACACACACACACACACACACACACACACACACAGACAGACAGAGATGTGTATACACTGGTACAAACATATTTATATACATGTGCAGACATATGTACTTGTATATGAAAATTATATATATATATATATATATATATATAGTAAGTTAGCGACTTTAGTCGAAGGTGACCCGAAGGCTCTCTTTTCAGTCGCTGCTACATCGAGGTGTAGGAGAGGGCACTACTCCTTTCCCTGGATTGCTCCACTTTACCCTTGATCCTTATCTTATAATGCTGAGTGTTAAGCAAGGGGGTATCAAGTACCATTTTTTAAGTCTTTGGTATGACTCGACCTTCGATTGAACCCCGGTCTCCCGGACCATTGCCGAAGACTCTACTCATTAGGCCAATGGCTCGGTAAATTTATATTTATATACACACGCATACGCATATATATATATATATGTGTGTGTGTGTGTGTGTGTGTGTGCTTCCAATAATATTTATTTAACCTGACGTCTTTCAGTTTTTGCTATACATCTTTGTTTGTCTTTCATTTTCGCCTTCAGCTGTTGATAATTTCCTAGAAAAAAGCAATAGCTTTGTTTAAGAAAATAGAAACAAAATATATTTAATTTTCTGCCCGTTTCCCAAAATGTGTTTATTTTTTTGTTTGGTAAAAAATGTCATGTGTGTAATTTACAAGACAAATGACACCAATCAACCATAATCATTCTGGCTACAAATGGCGACAGTTATGAATAATAATAATAATAATAATAATAATAATAATAATAATAGTCAACAAAAAGAAGAGAACCTGCCGAATAGCGGACTTTGCCATACCGGTTAATCACAAGGTAAAAGTGAAAGAAAGCAAAAAGCACCTGGACCTCGCTAGAGAACCGAAAAAATGTGGAATACGAAAGTAACAGTGATACCAATTATAATTGGCGCGCTTGATACAGTCACCAAAGAATTGATCAAGGGACTGGTGAACTTAGAAATAAGAGGACGAGTGGAGTATATCCAAATTATAGCATTGTGGATATCGGCCAGAATAGTGAGAAGAGTCCTGGAGACTTAAGGAGACATGTTGTCACTAAAAATCCAGTGGAAGACCATGAGTTAACTCTGGTGAGAAAATTCTCAAAGGAGTAAAATAATAATAATAGAAGGATAAGTACCTCGACCTTGCTAGAGAATTGAAAAAGCTGTGGAACTTGAAAGTAACGATTGTGCCAATTGTGATTGGTGCTTTAGGCACAATAACTAAAGGATTATTAAAAGTCCTGGAGGACTTGGAAGTTGGCGGACGAGTGGAGACAATCCAAACGACAACATTGCTGAGAACGGCCAGAATCCTGAGACGAGTCCTGGAGACTTGAGGAGACTTGCTGTCTCTCAAACTCCAGTGAAAAACCATCAGCTAACACTGATGTGAAAAACTCTAAAGGAGTAAAATAATAATAATAATAATAATAATAATAACAATAATAATAATAATGATAATAATAAACAAAAAAGAAAAACAAAATTCAAAAAGAATATCTCAGGAGAACCAGAAAACTACTCGAGACAAAAGTCAATGGCAGAAACCTTATCAGAGGAATAAATACTTGGGCTGTATCTTTCGTTAGATACTCGGGCCCCTTTCTCGAGTGGACCAGATATGAACTTAGACAAATGAACCAAAGAATTAGAAAACTAATGACCACGCACAAGGCGTTACATCCCAGAGACGACGTTGACCGACTATATGTACCAAGAAAAGAGGGAGGAAGAGGACTTGCCAGCATTGAAGACAGCGTTGACACATCCATACAACGACTCGAAGACTACATAGAAAAACACGAAAGAGAACTGATTACGGCAATCAGAAACGATACTGAAAACACGATAGATAACAAAATGATAAAAACTAGGAAATAAAAATGGGAAGAAAAACAACTCCATGGGCGTTTTAAACGACTAATAAACAACATCTCACGCGACAAAACCTGGACATGGCTAAGAAAAGGAAACTTTAAGAGAGAAACAGAATCTCTCCTAATGGCAGCACAAAACAGCACCATAAGAACCAATCATATCAAAGCGAGGATAGATAAGATGCAACAAAATAGCAAATGCAGACTATGCGGTGACAGAAATGAAACCATCAATCACATAATAAGCGAATGCGGCAAATTGGCACAGAAGGAGTTCAAGGCTAGACACGACTAGGTGGGCAAGGTGATCCACTGGGAAATGTGCAAGAAATTTAAATTTGACCATGCCAACAAATGGTATATGCACAACCCAGCACCTGTCCTAGAAAATGACACGCACAAACTCCTATGGGACTTTGATTTACAAACGGATCACCTAATCTCGGCCCGAAGACCAGACTTTATAATAATCAACAAAAAAAAAAAAAAAAAAAAAAAAAAAAAAAATTGTCGACTTAGCCGTCCCGGCAGACCACTGAATAAAACTGAAAGAATGTGAAAAGAGAGATAAGTACCTCGACCTTGCTAGAGAATTGAAAAAGTATGGAACAGGAAGGTGACAGTTATACCAATTGTGATTGGTGCTTTTGGCACGGTAACTGGAGGATTATTAAAGGGCCTGGAAGATTTGGAAGTTGGCGGCCGAGTGGAAATCATCCAAACAACAGCATTATTGAGAACGGCCAGAATACTGAGAAGAGTCCTGAAAACTTGAGGAGACTTGCTGTCACTCAAACTCCAGTGACAGACCATCAGCTTACACTGATGTGGAAAACTCTAATAAGTAATAATAATGATAAATCTGAAGGAAAGTGAAAAGAAGGATAAGTACTTCGATCTTGATTATGCTTTTCGGACTGACTTCCTCATCTAGGTTGTTTTTTCCACAACGTTTCGGCCGTCTGATCCTCCGGCCTTCTTCAGGTTTATCTCGAACTCGGGAACTCTGGAATTTCGAACCCAACCCTTTATTGTTCCGGGGGTACCATGTTCTTATTCCATTAAGGCCATTGCTGCTACTGCCTAATGCTGTCGCTGCTGCTGCTGCTTCTATCGACGCTGTCACTGCCATTGTTTTGTCACTGCCACTGCACTCAGGATTGAACTCAGAGACACATGGCCGAGGCGACTAAGGCGTTGAATCAAAAATTGGAAGTCCCCCAGTGGCAGTGACAAAACAATGGCAGTGACAGCGTCGATAGAAGCAGCAGCAGCAGCGACAGCATTAAGCAATAGCAGCAGCAATGGCCTTAATGGAATAAGAACATGGTACCCCCGGAACAATAAAGGGTTGGGTTCGAAATTCCAGAGTTCCCGAGTTCGAGATAAACCTGAAGAAGGCCGGAGGATCAGACGGCCGAAACGTTGTGGAAAAAACAACCTAGATGAGGAAGTCAGTCCGAAAAGCATAATCAATGAAAACACCTCATCCCAAAAATATAGACAATTACTACTTCGATCTTGCTAGAGAATTGAAAAAGCTGTGGAACATGAAAGTAACGATTGTGCCAATTGTGATTGGTGCTTTAGGCACAATAACTAAAGGATTATTAAAAGGCCTGGAGGACTTGGAAGTTGGCGGACAGGTAGAGACTATCCAAATGACAGCATTGCTAAGAACGGCCAGAATCCTGAGACGAGTCCTGGAGACTAGAGGAGACTTGCTGTCACTTAGACTCCAGTGAAAAACTCTGGATAATGATAATGAGCAGTACAATACAACGCCATAAGGACCAATTATATTAAAACGAAAAACCATAATGCGCTAAAAATTAACAAGTGTAGGTTGTGTGGGGACAAAGACAAAATGATTTATCACATAATAAGCGAACGTAGCAAACTAGCACAAAAGAAGTATAAGTCCAGTCACGAATGAATAAGGAAAGTGTTCTACAAAGAATTGTGCAAGAATTGAAATTTGACCATACTACCAATGATATATATATGAGATCGAAATAGATCACTTAATCCCGATTAGAAGACCAGGCCTTGTGATAATGAACAAAAAAAAAAAAAAAAGAAAAGAAAGAGAACATATTGTATTCTGTCCCAGTAGACAACAGAATGAAAATCAAATAAAGCAAAAAGAGAGAAGTGTTAGACGTTGCCAAAGAACTTAGAAAGTTGTGAAACGTGAGGGGGACGGTGATACTAAATGTAGCTGGCTCACTTAGAACGGTCTGCAAAAGCTTGAAAAGGAGACTGGAAGAGTTGGAAATCAGAGGAAGAATCGAATCCAAATCAAATTTTGCTATTAAATGACCCATAAGAGTTTGGTATGCCGTTACATAAATAAACCAAACCTGTGGAGGTGCCTGTGGTGTAATGTTTATCGTCGAAGGAAATGGACACAGCGACACGAGTTCAAATCCTGGTCGAGACTGATTGCATTTCACATAGCACTAATACCAGTGGGAAAGGTATGAATCCAATTATTCTCCCTCCAGCTATGGGTAAATAGTAGGGCAGACTAGGTTCTTCATCCTTGTTGAGGCGACTAGTCTAGAAGGAAAACTCTGAATTCAAACCTGTTAAACTCTGCTGAAAACATTGACCTTGTGTCATATCCTGCCCGAACGGAGGGGTTGGGTAAATATGATTAATAAACCAAACCAGACCTGTCTATATTATGCAAGACTATATCTCTTGCAAGCGTCCTAATTTGAAGGCAAACGTTTTTTAGGCAAAGAAAATGAAGCAACTGATTGTAAAGAGAAATAGAAATAAAATAAAAAATAACTGCAAAAAATTAACAAACGAATGAAAGATAAAGAAAAGAAGTAAAAAAAAATAAAGCTTTTTCATTTCATGATGGACTCTTTTGTGTTGGCAATAAAAAAAAATCCTAAACAAAAGAAATGTTTGCATTTCAAAACATTCCAGTCATCTTGCAGCCTTGAAATTGTAGAAGATGTTGGTGCTGATCTTTCAGGAAGATCACCAGACGCCATAAAAGGCAACGGAAGAGATGCAAAATACTAACATAAATATCTGTGTTCAAGAAAATGCCAGTACTCTCTCTACAATATTGTATATTACAGCTGCAACACATACATACTGCATTACCACACACACACACACACACACACGCACTTATAAAGGAGGATTGTTGAAAAAGTTCTGAGACAGACAGATGAGACATAGCTAAACATTTTTGTTGCGGCTACTTAGTAACACTCATAAGACTAGAAAAACTAATTCAGATTTTTGCCTTAATTTCTGTGTACTTGAAGCTCACACAAATGTGAGAATTGTACGACAAATCTAAAATTTTGGTGAGGCTTAGAACTTTTCAAACAATCATCGTATATATATATTGTAAATACTCGAGTATAAATCGATTTTATCTTATAACAAAGGGTGAAATTACAGATGAAAACCAAAATGAAATATAACATTAGACAGGTTTACATGCAGTTAAAATCAATCAATCAATCATGTGAATTGAAGAGTAGTAGCACCCGTTGGGTCCCATCTATTAGTCAAATAGATCTGTTTGCAAATTATTTGTATTAGATAGAAATACTTGATATAACAACCATGCGCAATGATCTTTAAAAACTACAAAAAACGTAAAATATAGGCAATTCCCAAATTTCTTGGCTTAAAATAACCCCAGACGAGTTGAAATGTCCTTAAAAAAATAGATCAATTAATTAAGCAAATTTAATGACACAAATATAAGTCGACTTCATAAATATAATTGCGACTTTGTTAAATGATACTTAAAATATTTTCTATATTTAATTTTCATATTTGATTTCTAACACATTTTAATTCTTATATTTTCTGTGTTTTTTTGTTACTGTTCATAAAAGAAGTGTAAATTTTTGAATAAATACAATGGAAACAATTTCTTGAAAAATAGATACAAGTTAGATTTTATTTATTCATATATTTTATTAATTAAAAAAAGAAATTGCCAAATTAAAATACAGTTTTTTTAATGTACATGTATTTGTTTTAAACTAGTTAATAAAATTACAAATTGAATGTAATATATAGCTTTTAATACGTCTTTTTTAAAACCACATGCCATCCATCAACAAGCTTATAGACGTTACACTTTTCGAATTCTTTTGGTTTTGATGCAAAATATGAGTCTGACTCGTATTCATTCTCTTCATTTGATGTCACCTTAAGACCATTCAAATGATTGTGCAATACCATAAAGCAGAAGGAGTAAGGTCAAGAGAATATGAAGAATGAAACAATTTTTCCCAATTGAGCTCCTCTAAGAGACATTTCATCAATTGAACTGTGTGAAGACAGACATTATCGTGATGGAGGATGACACTTTTTCAGTTGACTCAGGAAGGACTTTTTTTGTCGAAAGTTGTTTTCAAACGACGGGGTAAATTGCGGCAGAGATTAGAGGTGATTGTTTGATTATTGTCTAACAGTTCGTAATGGACAATATCTTAAATATCCCACCATAAACTTAACATGATCTTTGGATGAAGTCCACCTCCTAGTTGTTGAGTGGGACTGTTCCATCGACTTTCGGTTGACATCAAGAAAATAAGTTGGATATGAGTTGATCTCAAAATTTCATTAAAATCTAAAGAATTTGACAAGCGTGGCATCTATAAGCTCGTTGAGAGATAGAATGAGGTTCTAGGAAGCAATGGAGGTTATGTTAATGATTAAATATAGCAATAGGTATCGAAGCTCTTTTAAATGTCTATAATGTTGAATCATATATAAGTAAGAAATCATAATTTTAAAAAAAGACGGAAAAATAGTTTAAAGAAAGAAAGAAAGAAATGAAAGAAAGAAAGAAAGAAACACTTTATAGCTAGTTTTTAGAAAAGGATAATACGTTAGAAATTTTGGGAGAGTGAGTAATCATGATGAAAAAAAGACGGAAAATATAGTAAAAAAAAGAGAAAGAAAGAAAAGAAGAGGCTTGACAGGAAGGGAAGATGGAAAGAGGGAAGAAAGAAAGCAAGGAAGGAAAGCAGGAGTGACGAAAAGAAGAACGAGTAAAAAAATAAGAAGAAAGAGATGAAAGAAAAAAAAGTAGGAAAACATGAAAGGGAGAAAAATTGAATGATGAGAAAAGAAAGATAAAACGAAGGAAGGAAAATGACACTGAAAGGAAGGGATTAGGGACAAAAAAGAGAAAGAAAGAAAGAATGATAGGAAGAAAAAAGGAAGGCTAAAATAGGAAAGAAAGAAAAGATCAAAGAAAGAAGATAAAACAGGATATAAAGAGAGAAGAAAAGAAAAATGCAGAAAGGTCGGAACGAAGGAGAAAGAAAGAAAGAAAGAAAGAAAGAAAGAAAGAAAGAAAGAAAGAAAAAATAAAAAGACAGTAAGAACGGATGGAAGAAAACATAAAGGACGGAAAGAAAGAAGAAAGAAAATACAGAAGGAAGGACAAAGAAAGAAAGAAATATATGTAACAAATAAGAGACGAAAAAAGGAGAGGAGGAAGGAAGACAGAAAAAAGACAGAAAGGGAGATAGAAAGGGAGATAGAAAGGGAGATAGAAAGGGAGACAGAAAGAATGAAAAAAGAGAGGAAGTAAAAACGTAGGATGAAAGTGGAGGAAAAAAGGATCGAAGAAATAAAGAAAGAAAGGGAGATAAGAAGGCTGGGAGGATGAAAGAAAAGAAAGAAAGAAAATTGAAGGAATAACGAAAAAACGGATAGAAAGAAGAAGAAAGAAAGGATAAACAATAGAAAGAAAGAAAGAAAGAAAGAAAGAAAAAGACATGAAAAACAAGGCAAGAGATGGAATAAAAAGAAATAAGGAAAGAAAGTGAGAATAATGAAAAGGCGAAAAAAGGAAATATAGAAGAAGAAAGAAAGAAAGAAAGAAAGAAAGAGAGATGAAAGGAAAAAAGAAAGAAGGAAGAAAGGAAAGAAGAATAAGAACGAAATGGAGACGGAATTAATTTTTTACTTTTGTGAGTTGCAATGATTCTAGAAAAAGGAAATTTTAAAGAAAGAAAGAAAGAAAGAAAGCAAAAGATAAGAGAGAGAGAGAGAGAAAAAATGAAAAATGAAAGAAGACAGAAAGAAAAGAACAAAGGAAAAAACAAAGTAAAGAAAGAAAAAAAGAAGAAAGGAAGACAGGAACCTTTAATAAAAATAGGGAAGGATGAAAGGGAAATAGACCAAAAAATCGAAACGGATAGAACGGAAAAATTGGGAAGGGATAAAAAATAAAAATAAAATAAAATAAAATAAAATAAAATAGGATAAATTCTACCAAACAAATTAAAACAAAGGATTATAAAATATCAAAATGGAAAAAGAAACTATATTTACGTACGTATACTTATCGTATGTGTGTATGTATTTAAATACTTACGCATTTTAATATGAATATGTATGCGTATATATATATATATATATATATATATATATATATATATATATATATTAGCATGAAATCACTGACGAAATTTTATACTGAATTAATTAGAAACATTATGAGTCTATCCTCACTGGGTGCCCCTATATTGTGATCTTGTGCTTGATTAAGCTTAGCCTAGCCCACACTTGCTTGTCGATGCGTGCTTACATCGTATACGCATGTGTGATTGTATATGCGTGTACGTTTATGTCACACAGTCTTTTTAAAAAAAAAAAGACTATCGCAAACAGAGCGGAACTAATCGAACGGGTCAAATGAAAAAAAACAAAATTGTCAGCCTTTAAACAACTGGTCAACAGATGGAAAGAAGGAAAGAATAGCCTTAGGAATACTGACAGTGTAGGGTGGGGCCAAGTCAGATTGGTGCGGGAGGAAAAAAGTTAAAGGGTTTCCAGGATTGTTGAGCATAATCATTCTACAGAGATTAAGAAATTTGGGTTGTCATTTCTTGGCTTAGTCGTGGGAAAAAAGGGTTAATATCTATCTATCTATCTATCTCATTCTCTTTCCAATCTTTCTCAGTCTATCTATCTATCTATGCATACATACCAACTATCAATCTGCCTGTCTCAGTCTGTTCATATCTATCTATCTATCTATCTATCTATCTATCTATCTCAGTCTCTTGCCTAGTTGGCTGGGGCTGAGTGTCCCGATTATGACATTAAACAAGCTAATAGTGAGGTTCCACTAATGCTGGAACTTTGGGGAATACGGAGTACCTATTCATAGCCATCACTCCCAGGTCCACTCTGGCCCTGAGTGGTAGCATCTGATAGTGTCCTATCAATGGATCAAACAGAACTAAACTGCCTACTTCTGCTAAATTGAATTCGTTGAGATGTGACTGTTTTGACAATTAAACTGCGTACTTATGTTAAACTGAATTGTTTGAAATAGAACTGTTTGGACATTTAATTAAGTGTAAACAAAAAACTATAATTATTCTAAATTGAAATGTTTGAAATATAACTGTTCATATGTATAAAATAGATTTGGCATTAAATAACCTACAAGGGTTGATATGCCATAAAACCAAACCAAACTAAATCAAACCCAGTCTGTTCATTATCTATCCATCTATCTATCTATCACAATATGTTTATATGTATCAATTTACCTCCCTATCTCAGTCTATTTATCATATTTACCCAACCCCTCCGCTCAGACAGGATATGACACAAGGTCAATTTTTAAAGGAGTTTAACAGGTTTGAATTCAGAGTTTTCCTTCTCCTAGACTAGTTGCCTCAACAAGGCTGAAGAACCTAGTCTGCCCTACTATTTACCCATAGCTGGAGGGAGAATTATTGAATTCATACCTTTCCCAATGGGTATTAGTGCTATGTGAAATGCAATCAATCTCACCCAGGATTTGAACTCGTGTCGCCGTGTTCATTTCCTACGACGATAGCCATTACACCACGGGCATCTCAGTCTATTTATACATATCTACTATCAATCTGTCTATCTCAGTTTCTTCATATCTATCTATCTGCTTGGGTTATAGAATACACAAACTACAACTTTTCAGAGGAGTAAGGCCCTTCCTACAAGGCCACCTTTTGGCCAGGGGTGGCGACTCGTAATGCTCGAAGAAGAGATCTGGTGACTAAACGGTCCATGACCCGAATGTCAAAGTGGTCTCCTAACCTGCACCATTCCACTTTGGCTCTTACTTGATAGATAAAAAAGACCCCACCAAAACAAAACAAAACAAACGAAACAAAACACAAAAAAAAAACATGCTGAAAATCTTATCAAAATGAAAACTTTTCAAAACTTGAAATGCAAAAATTAACTACATGAAAAGCTTAACACCTCAAAGAGAGTTATTATAAGCAGGGAGTTATCCCAAGCAACACCAGAGGAAATAGAACAGCCTTAGAAAAGCAAGGGGTCATGGATTTCAAAAGGATAACCTTTAGAAAGGGCTGTAAAGAAGTACAAACACGCTTATACAAACTGACATTTAACAAATCCATAATTACCAAAGAAGTTAAAAGCGGATACAGCCACGAAAGCTAAAACAATGCATCCCCTTAACGTTAAAAAGCTTTTAATATCAGAAATATGGACATCAAAAGGAGAGTTGCAGAAATGATTGATGTTAAATCAATTTCCTAATGTTGCATAGCGATGCTTAAAACCATTTAACTGTGTGTAAGTTAATGAGTTCTCTCTCGTTTAAAAATGTTAACTAAAAACTATGCGTTTAAAAATTATATATATTCAATATATATATATGTATGAACAGGATTTGGCATTAAATAAAATATAAGGGTTGATATATCATAAAACCCAACCAACCGACCAATCTATCTATGTATCTATCTATCAGTTGTATTGACAACCCAAAAAAGTACCCTGTTTTTCTCATTCATTAGTTAGTATTCAAGCCTGAGAAAATGCTGATTTTCACGGCTGGCTGGATTTCAGTACTTGCACTAAACTAGGGTGACATTTGCAAGTTATCTACCAGTTATCTACAGAAACGAGGTAGAGGTGTTAGAAAATAATAATTTTGGCTTTAAGCACAGCACACGAAACCAATATGTTCAACATATGATTGAAATTCTCCGTTTCTTTTCAATCTTTCCTCATTTTCTCTCTTTGACGAGTGTGCTCAGTATTCTCGTCCTTCAAGAGGCAAAACAAGGCTATGTGAGTGCCTGGTGTGTTACACTTTCATGTTCACATATGCAAAAGCCATGCACTAATTCGTGAGGGACACATATATCTACAGATGTAAATATACTTATTTCTAAATGCAGGAGAAGAAAAAAAAACAAAACAAAAAAAAAAAAAAAAAAAACCAACAAAAAACAACACCAACTACACCAATGTACTATTAAGAAAAAGCAAAAAAAAACAAACAAAAAAAAACAAAAAAAAACAAAAAACAAACAAACAAAAAATAAAAACAACAAAAAACAATAAGCCAAAAAAGCTGTTTGAATAGTTTCAAATAGTCGGGCACAAGGCTACTATACGGGATCAAATTTGTAAAGTCCCTTCATTTATGATTATTACATTGTTAGTTATCACTTCATCGTAACCGTTCTATCTATCTCTCTCTATATATTTTTAAATACGTGAGACATTTAGTAAGGAAGCCTACATGAAAGTAAGATGATTTGTCTAAGGTTTATGCTGTTTTACTAGCAAGTGTTTGAGCACTTCCTTGGTGTAAAAACGTTTTAAAGCCACTTGTTCATTTACCACACACATATATATATATATATATATATATATATATATATATATATATATATATATACGTGTTTTGGGGTATGAGGTTGTAAATTAAGTTTGAAAGAAAACGAGAACGGAAGAATGTAATAATTTGTGGACAGTTTTTTGGTTACGAACAAGAATACGTCGATCAAATTAGATTAAAAAGTCCGAAAAATTGAGGGTTACAAGTGTTATTTTTTTCTAAGAATGTTGCAATTTGTTTTAAAAGGTTAAAACAAGGTTAATTTTCGTTTAATCATTGTAAAGAATGGTAGGGACTGGCTTTGTTTTCCCATATTTGCTTTTATACTATTTAAACTAACATTGGAATCGTTGATGAAGCTATTTCATCCGATGAAGATCGTGCAGAGTGAAACGAAATAACACGCCACCGAATTGTCTTTTATATCTTACACATACAAACACACACAAGACACACATATATGTATATATAAGTATACGATGGTCATTCAATAAATAGAATGTTTTCGTAAAAATGTGTTTTTCAGAATTTTTTTACATAAATGTAAATTCTGCTTTGTTTGGAATTGCTTTATAGCGAAAATTAGTTGAATCTCACTAAAATAGTTGTCTAAATTTCTGAAACGAAGCTTGTTTATTTTTATCATTAAGGGTTTTCGGACTATTGTCTTCATCTTTATTGTTATTTCCACAACGTTTCGGCCGATATGTCCCCCGGCCTTCTTCAGGTGTTTGTTGAACTCGGGAACCTTCACGGAACTTCGAACTACGTCCTTTATTGAATCCACGGGGGTCACCTGTTCTGATTCCATTAGCCATAACCAGGTACAAGTGTTAAGTATTCCTGTATTGTTACTCGCCTGTAGTGAGGATTGAACCGGCAACCTCCAGATGATTGTTTCCTTAGAAGCTTTGAGAACCAACGCCTATAACCGTTACGCCATGTGTCCTGCTGGACACATGGCGTAACATGGAAAACCCTTAATGATAAAAACTCACAAAAATATTTGTTTTGAGGCTATTCAAAATGGCAGCGAATCAGAGTGCACTCAGCTAGAACATAGAATGTGTCATCCTCAATCAGTCACTGAGAAGTGCAAACCTTGTAAGATTTACCGAAGAATGTATGATGTGTACCAAGAAGAATGGTTTAGTAAAAAAATTTGTTTACACATGGGCTTAACGTGGATCTGTCAGTACGAGACTGGGTTGAAAAGATAGTCTGTATGTTGTACATCGATTTGGTGATCCCAATAATAACAGTACAGATACGAACGAAACACTTTCTTATAAAAGTATATCTCTCATTTTATTCTCCAAAGGGGCCCACAGTTTGTGGTTAGTTAAGAGATAGATGGAGAGCATATACTCAGAGAGAGGACTTCTTCTCATATCTTCTTCCGGGAGCCAGGGGGTGTTAACGCTCGCAACCCCTTGCAAGCCGAGACACCTCTGATCGGCTGCGTGTACATTACTCGACTCCGATTCTCTGCACTCTGTCCAAATCTGACCGCGTGGTTCTCATCACTTGGTCTCCTTCCGGTTACACACCTGTTTTACCCGAGTGCCCTGATGTGCTGTCATATCCCTGTTTACTCATCACAGCGTGACAGCTTGTCAAAGCACACGAGGCCACTAGGAACGAATCGAAAATCCATGTCATATGTTATATAACACGTGGAGTGGAAACAACATTGATTCTGCGCACAACGGTTAGTAATGAAGGTAACGTTAACATCCTTCTGGGACATGAAAGGACCTCTCACTATTGATGTTTTTTGAAAAGGTGTTATTGTAAACAGTACTTATTATCGGCAACTCCTAAGGTAATATACCTTTATTTGTTGAATGGCCCTCATATATTTAGCTTGCATAGTTTTTCGCTAACTCCTCGATAATGTTAGTGACTTTATTTGGTATTCTGAGTGGTCTCTTTAGACTTACCACTGTGTCAACAAAACCAATAAAAAGACTCCGAGGACGATGGTTTCGGTTTGGTTTCTTTATTTAATGGTATATCAACATTTATGGAGTATTTAATGCTAAAGCAATCTTCGTTGAAGAACATTAGTGTTACTTTTTTATCATTCAGGGTTTTCGGATTATTGTCTTCATTTTTATTGCTATATTTACAATGTTTCGGCCGATGTGTCCTCCGACCTTCTTCAGGCGTTTCTTGTCGAACTAGGGAGCCTACACGGAACCTCGAACCACATCCTTTATTTATTCCACGGAGATAGCTTGCTCTGATTCCGTTAACCATAACTGGGTACAAGTGTGAAATATTCCTGTATTGTTACTCGCCTGCCGTCAGGATTGAACCTGCAACCTCAAGATGATTGTCACTTAGAAGCTTAGAGAACCAATCCCTATAACTGCTACGCTATGTGCCCTGCTATTTAATCCATAGCTGGTGGGATAAGGAGGTTCAAACCTTTTCCCAAGGGTATTTGTTCGAAAGTGAAGATAATAACTAAAGCGATAAAGTGTGAGTCCCTGTGGGTTAGTAGCTAAAATGCTTTGCTGTGACATCGTAGTAAAAAAATTCGAACCCTAGTCTCGCTATTACGGTTAATTTCGGACTAAAACCATTAGGAAAGGTACGAACACCGCTTATACCCTCAGTTATGGGTTAGATAGTACTGCCGTTTTTCTACAAGGATGGCGGTATTTATCGTTGCCTGTCACCAGACAGGATTTGACACAAGGCCTTTTTATTGTAGGGATTTGGATGTAAGTCGGTCGGGTACGAGCCGAAACACATATCTTGTTTGACAAATGCTGGCCATAGGATCGGTGAATGAATGCGAACTATGCAAGTTCTTGCCAAGTCTCCCGGCATGTATGCCATGAGAATTTGCTTGTCATAGCTTAAACCAGACTCAAAGATCTAATGCTATGCTTGTCATTGATTCTACGCCTCCCTGAAACCGGGGGTGGGGGATTCGGCCTCGCATCTATCATTGACTTGATACTCCATCTGGCACAAATATTAGATGACCCTGCTAAAAAGTCAGGGAAGTTTCCTTTTCTACAAAGGGCAGCTTTGGCATTCAATAATCCACAAAAGTTGATGTGCCATTAAAGAAAGAAACGAAACGAAACCAAAGAGATGGATTGATCTAATTGGAGAGGACTAACAAGACTTCTGCTCACAGAGGCAAAACGGGCAAAAGACAGGATGAAGTGGGCAAAGATATGCAAGGAACTTTTAAGGGGGGTTTATAAAGAGAGTAATAGTACCACACATACACACGTGTGTGTGTGGCTGTATCTGGAATTAAAATATGAAGATAGCACGAAGCTTAGCAAATTATTCACGCTCCTCTAAGCTCGTCACATGAAATAGCAAAGAGAAATGACATGGAAAGAAAAAAACAAAAACAACAAAAAGCAAAAAACAAAAACAAACTAATAAACAAGAAAAACAAACATAAAACAAAGTTAGTGAGTTTTTGTCGTTGTTCGGGTCATGTGACGTTCAAGATTGCCACGCAGTGATAAACAACTGCTTCTCTGACACGAGAAATATAAGAAGCTGGGGTAAAAGTAATAGGGCAGTTAAGACTAGTTTTTTTAATTACTTCTGCCCGACACTGCACATACATGTACGTACACAGATTCACAAACACAAACATACACATACATGCTTATAAATACACTCACGCAATACAGATGTACACACATACACACACATACACACATATACACATATATACACGCATTAGTACACATACAGACATGACAAACACATACACGAGCATACATATAAATGTATACATTCATACAAACATATAAACACATTAATATACACACTTACACATACAAAAACCCCCACATATATATGCACACTCACAGACAAACATACACATATACATACAAACTTATATATACACACACATGTATATATTCATATATATATGTGAAGAAAATAGAAATCCTTAAGTGATAAATTTATTATAATGGAAAGTCAACGTTAAAACGTTTCGGTTTTAGTAAACCCTCATCAGGACTTTCAGATGGTGAAAAATGTTGTTAGCAATATGAAAGACAGAGTAGAAACTTGATAAAGACATTCATAAAATTATACATGTATGAATGTATAGAAAACAGGAGAGAGAGAGAGAGAGAGAAAGAGAGAGAGAGAGAGAGACAGACAGACAGACAGAGTTGTATATAACAGTCAACATACACATATATGAAAGGTATAAAAGACTAAGTAGAAAACTAATAGCCATCCAATATATATATAACCGGCTCATTGTTGTAGTGGGTAGAGTGTTCGCCAGTGGCCGTGGAGACGGGGTTCAATCCCAGGTCGTGTCATACGAAAGACTTTAAAAATGGTACTTGATACCTCCTTGCTTAACACTCAACAATATAAGGCACATATCGGGGGTAACGTGGAGCAATCCAGGGAAAGGAGTAGTGCCCTTCCCTACATCTGGGGTTGTAGCTATTGAAAAGGGAGCTTTCAGTTTACCATCGACTATGGTCACCAACTTTACTTATGTATATATATATATATATGGCAGAGTCTGTGTGCGTAAGTCTGACTGTGTGTAAACGTGTCTATGCGTATGTGTTTGCCTCTCTGAGTGTGTGTGATAGATAGATAGATAGATAGATATATATATATATATATATAGAGAGAGAGAGAGATAATGAAAATGACAGAACAGGAGTGTTTTATAAAATTTTGATTTTACTTGGAGTTTTTAATCCCATATTAAATTGAGAAATTAAATATTAAAATCTCTTCTGCGAAATGAATCTAAATTTGGCATATATATAGATCATCTTCATCATCTTGTCACACTGCTAGCACAGACCTTCCTGACCCCCTCCTGCCACTCGTCTCTATTGTCCATCGCTCGTATACATACATACATACATACATAGAAATTCAGCACATATATAAATGTGTGTGTGTAAACATAACAAATTAGAGACACATATATATATATATATATATATATATATATATATATATATATATATATATATTAATAAAACAAAATAAGCATATATGTACATATATACATATAACAAATTTAACAGACATTGATAAGTTGTAGAAAGGAGAAATTACTGATATATATATATATAACAGCAGTGCCATATAGAAGGTGCCAACGGAAACTTTCTGATAAATTAACCCAAAATATGTTTCTTCATTTCTTCGTGAAAGCATTATGTTTGTAATATTTGACGTGACAAAATAAACTTGACCGAAATAAACCTGAATGAAATGTGTGTGCTACATTTTTTATTGTAAAAGAAAAAAGACATCATCATCATCATCATCATCATCATCATCATCATTATGTCATGCCACTAGCACAGATTTCCCTGACTCTCTATCTCTCGCCATTCGTCGCTATCATTCATCACTTCCGGCAGGTCTTCTAGACTACATCCCGTGTCTGTACAGTGCTGTTGTAGATAAGTTCTAACTTGACGTCCAACACTTGCTCGACCGTGTGAAGGGATCCGTAGGAGAACGTTGCGTATGAGTTCGTCCTTACTTTTCCAGCAATGTCCCGCATGTCTTGTTCTTCTAATTAGGATGGTTTTGAGATGGGAGGTAGGTGGCTGTACAACTGCTTTTTTGTGGGATGTTGCCTCCTGGATTTGTTCAATATAGATAGAAGCATTCTTGTGCAATTGCCGTCAAGCTTTTTCTCTATACGCTAAGTCATGTCTGTAATTATATATATATATATCACCCTATTGTTTTCTTTCCTACTGATATATATATATATATATATATATATATATATATATAATTTTTCTACTGATATATATATATATATATCTAATTTCTTTTAACGATAACCGTAACGCTGAATGCATAATATATATATGTATATATATATATATGTGTGTTTGTGTGTGTGTGTGTGTGTTGTACACTACTTATTTGGAGATGAAGCCATTGAAAACTGTCTCAAAATACATGCAACCCATTAATATAATAATGATTTATTACTGAGACAAGAAACTCAAAAAGCCGATATAATAACCAAAAAAAACAAAACAAAACAAAAAAAAAACCCATTGAATTGATGTCTTTAGCTCAAAGGATTCATTTTTATAGGACAAGCTCCAAATGTCCACTATCGCACTCGTCTTAGTTATATTAATGGGTTCCATCTATTCTAAAACACCTTGAATATATATATAATTGAAAAAATTCAACCAACCGTCATTTGGCTATTATAAATTTAATTCAGGTAGCAAAGAGAAACTAGCTTCTTCAGATAGTCATCACACATTTCTTATATTTTTTTAAATGGACACTAAATCGTTTAAAAAAAGCAGGGGAACAAAAAGACATAGTAAAGAAGTTAATGGCAAAAACGAATGTAATGTTATTGTCTGAAAATTTCTCTGTAAGAAATCTATATATAAATTATCATACATTGAAACCGCTTATATATTTTCTTATAGAATCATTCCTACATCATCTTCTTTGGATATATATATATATATATATATATATAGTATTCATGGTCCAGTTAAACCGGAGTTGGGAATAATTCCATCAGGACAAGAAATTATTCTTAAAAAAATAAATAAATAAAAATAAAGTATATATATATATATATATATATATATATATATATATATATATATATATATAAGTGTTATGCTTCGGTAGTTCTTCGCTAATCCGAGGTCACTCTTTTTAGGGAAGGGGAGGATGCACCCCTTCATCCATCTGTCTATCGTATTTTAATTATTTAAAGTGACGGAGCAGTATGTCGTCGAATTGTCTGGTCTTCCATACTTCTGGGGGAATCTCGTCCAGCCCTGCAGCTTTCCTATTTTTAATTTTTCTAAGAACCGAGACTAGTTCTTCTTGAGTGAACGATCCTAGTTTAATGTTCAATTGCTTACTAATTATTCTGGAGATTGGTTCATGCGTTACTTTCGGTGGGTTTCCTAGTAGGTTTTCGAAATGCTGTTTCCACAGTTTTATTCTTTCCTGTTGGTTTGGAGCTTTCAGTTTTGCTTTGACTGTGCTCTTCCTTCTACTCACTTCGTTTATTGTTTGCCAGGCTATCCTAGATTGCCTATATTTCACTGAGTCTCTAATCTTATCTATCTGATTTTTAATGTATTCTGTCTGTTTCTTTATATATATGCCTGCTAATTGATATTGTGCCGTTTTTAGTTTTCGGGCATTTGTGTTTGTTGGGTTCTTTCGATAGTTTTTGGAGGCTGTTTTCACGTGTGCTCGTTTTTCTCTCACCGCTAACGTTTCCGATGGGACTCTATATTTAGTTCTAGGTTTTGTTGGAATACACTTTGCCGCCGCCTCGAGGTGCGCATTGACGAAATTCTCATATTCATCATTTGGGGTACCTTTTTCCGTCTTCTCTTGTAGTGTTTCGAATCTGTTTCTCAATTCTACTACATATTTATCTCTGTTGTTGAGAAGGGCCCAGTCAAACGGCTGGAGAAGAAGCTAGACGGCAATTACACAAGAATGTGAGGATACGGGATGTGGCCCTGAAGACCTGCCAGAGGCGATGAACAATAGAGAGAAGTGGCGAGAGAAGGTCAGGGATATCCGTGCCTGCGGTACGACATGATGATGATATATATATATATATATATATATATATATATAATATCCAAAGAAGATGATGTGGGAATGATTCAATACGAAAATATATAAGAGTATTCTTAATAATACATTAATACCTGTATTTGCACAGAATTTAATGGTTATTTTACATTAGTAATTCTATTTATCACGTGTTCTTATCTAATTTATTACTAATCATTTGTTTGATTTCAGACATACGGTGTAAAGTACTGCTATCTAACATTAATAATTCTGTTTGATGATAATAATTTCAAGAAGATGAAGGAGTTCTATTTGACCCATAGATGGGACCCTAACAGGTTCGAACGGCACGGTTCAGTGGATCAGATTGTTTAGTGATATATCCAGGACACTAGTTGTAATTTACTAAGCTTTTTTTGCTTAGATGTAGCACAAGACCTCATGAATAGGGCACCCAATGAGAATCGAACTCACTCGTGTAGGATTGGCAGTCTAACATGCTAACCATTACACCACCCAGGACACTAGTTGCTGAGGTTCTTACCTCTTTGCAGAGATGCAGACAATGTGTTCTACAGTTCCAGCCGACTGTGATTTAAGTAGAAATAAACACTTGAAACCATAAATTATTAGTATTAGATAGGAATACTTGAAACCATTTATCTGTGTGCCAACAAATTATTATAAACAAATAAAAAAGTGAAAATAGAGTTATAATTATTATGAAACATCTACAAATGAATTAAATCACTGCACTGATTAACTTAATGTGCCGTAAAGGAAATAACCCGCCTTGTCAGCAGGGTTTAGAATACGCGGATTCCTCTGCAAAGAGGTAAGACACTCAGCCCCACAAAATGAGCCATTCTGGATATGACACTAAATTGCACCTGATGGTGAGATCTGGGTGAAATCTGGGAAGTGTGGTGTACCCCTTGATTGCCATCATTTCAAGGTTCTCCCTGGCTCGGAGTGGTGAAATGGCTCAGAAAACGTTTAATGTATCCCCTTCATGTAATACTCTCCAAATATACTCTCCAAAAATACTCTCCTTGGTATGATACTAAACTGCATCTGATGGTAAGACTCCAGTTCTGGGGAGTGTGGACGACTACTTTATTGCTATTACTTCAAGTAATGACAATGAAGGGGTCCTCAGATATCAAGGACTGGAGACTTAACGCCAGATGCAGTTTAGTGTCATATTAAGGTCACCCTTTTATGGAAAGTATTACATGAAGGGGATACCTTCAGTGGATTCTTAGCCAACTAAAACAAGGTGTGCCATTTACATATAATATAACATATAAAATCATTCATATAACATGGGTGGCTGAAATTTCGAATAGAGAATACCCATTTCTACATCTCTATTGCCTATAGATAAAAAAAGATTACAAAATTTCAGTTATTTTTCAGTCTGGTACCCAGAATAGGTTCACTGACGTGAGGGGATTTAAGTCAACTGAGAGAGTTAATCGGCAAACTCATAAACATACATGTTTCAAGCTCGTCTCGATTTTTTGGTTGGTTGGTTGTTTGGGTTTCATGGCATATCAACCTTTGTAGGTTATTTAATGCCAAATCCATTTTTATATAAATCAGTTCTATTTCAAACATTTCAGTTTAGCAGGACTACGCAGTTTAATTGTTAAAACATTTCTATTTCTAGCTATTAAGTTTATTCAAACAGTTCTAATTCAGCTAATTCAGTTAAGTATAAGTATAGATTTTGTTTACACACAGTTGAATGTCAAAACAGTTTACACTAAACAATTCAGTTTAGCGGAATACAGTTTCATTGTCAAAAACAGTTCTATTTAAAACAATTCAGTTTAGCATAAGTACGCAATTTAAATATAAGTACATAGTTTAATTGTCAAAATCATTTCTATTTCAAGCTATTCAGTTAAGTCAAACAGTTCTAAGTCAAACAATTCAGTTTAGCATAAGTATGCTGTTTAGTTCTATTAACCCATATCAGGTGGACCCGGGAGTGATGACAATGAAGGGGTCCTCTGCATTCCCCAAAGTTCCTCGGTGTAGTAGCTATTGAAAAGGGAGCCTTCGGGTCACTCTCGACTACGTTTGGCCATCTTACTATTTATATGTGTACATATATATGTTGAGAAGGAAGAAGGAATATATAGAAGGAAGAAAGTTACATCTGAACTATGTGTGAATCCCTTTTTGCTAAAATGTTTGCATCTCGCGAGACAAACATCCTGTTACCTTTCTTACTTTGTTTTTCACCATTTCCTTTTGCTATTCACGTCCCTTGCTACCCTGAATCAAAATTTTATATTTATCTTAATTCGTCGTATTTTGTAAATGGATTCAGGCCAAAAGGCTGGGCTTGGTAGTCTGAATATCATTTAGTTAAGGACAAGCAGAAGCAATGACGGTCGAAAAAAAAAGGCGGGAAAAGAAAGAAGAGAATCTGGGTGAGTAGTGAGCAGTTGAATTGTGGGGGTCATCATCCCTGATGTTTCTGTTCTCGAGCACGGACGCCCAACAGCTGGCCCTTCTTCGGGGCCTCCTCTTACCAGTCGTCACGTATGTTCACAACGACACGTGTTGAACTTGTCAGAGATAGCGGACGTATTTATAGGACTTAGCAGAGGTTGATATTTCTACTTCCTTTGGAGGAGTGTCTATTTGAACGATGATGGATGCCAGGGGTAGGCACTCGTGGCTTCATCATCCAATCATGCTGATAGCATGGATTCCCTTGATTCTCTCTTGCCAACCGTCCCTATAAGCCATCGCTCTTAGTAGGTGTCAGAATAGAGCTGATGAATGTCAGTTCTTGCAAGTAGACCAACGCTGGTGTATCCCTGTATAGAAGTCCTTAGGAAAACGTCACTTATGAATTGGTCCCAGCTACTGATTTCTTTTCTAAATATATCGACCTCTCGGGGTTATCTAATCTCAAAGCTATCCTTGTAGAAGACCCACAGTGGTACTTTTTAACCAATTCCTGGAAGGATTTTGTGGTTTATGACTTTTCGGTGGGTATTATTCCGAAAATGAACATAATACTGCGACTGGACTTTGAACTGACTGTACTATGATTTCACAGTCCACTATTTTAAGCATTATGCCACGATGATTCCCTCTGTCCCTGTTTCTCTAGCAGTGCCCAGCATGTCTTGTTCGTCTCACTAGGATAGTTTGTGAGATGGATGGTTAGTGGCTGTACAGCTGCTGTTTTGTGGAGTGCTACTTTCTGGATTTGTTCAAAACAGCATCTTAGTGTCGTTCATTTCTATCTTTTTTTCCAAGAGCTTCGTTAAATTCCAGTTGGTACAGCCATACAATAGTACTGACACAGCTACAGCCAATAAAAAATAAGCCTTACATTTTTAGCTTGCAATAAGATTAAAACTTGCGTTGCTTTTTCCTCGCAACAGCTGATCTAGCCAAACTGAACTTCTAAACTTATCCTTTACTCTATAGATCTCTCTATTAATCTATCTAAGATCATATCTATCTATTGATCTATCTATCTCAGCCCAGTCTGTTGGGTCAGTACAATATGACGATTGTATCTCTGCGGAGGGGTTAGACCCCATCCCAAAGAGCGTCCAGTTATGGCGCTAAACTGCATTTGATGGTGAAGCTTCATCCTGGATCCTCGAGAATGTGGAGTACCCCTTTCATTGCCATTACCCCCAGGTCCACTCTAACCCTAAGTAATAGTACCTGTTAAGGTTATATCCAACAGAATTGTTTAATAATTAACTAAACTAAACTAATAATTAATTAAACCTAAAACAATTTATCTTGTATAGAATTACTAGAGCAAGATATCAATACTTGAAACCGTTTAACGGTATGCAAATAGATGAGCTCTGGCTCGTTTAAAAATAATGTGGCCCAGTAGTCTGGGGCTGTAGAAGACACCAACTGCATCTCTGCCGGGGGATAAGACTTCCACAAAGAGTGTCTGGATGTGACATTAGACCATTCGATGGCGAGGCTCCAGCCTAGGAGATTTGGAGAATGTGGAGTATCCTTTCGATACCATTACTCCCAAGTCCATCTGAACCGGAGAGGTA
Organism: Sepioteuthis lessoniana; assembly: GCA_963585895.1. Taxonomy (NCBI): domain Eukaryota; kingdom Metazoa; phylum Mollusca; class Cephalopoda; order Myopsida; family Loliginidae; genus Sepioteuthis; species Sepioteuthis lessoniana. The sequence continues at coordinate 55,588,994 of OY757934.1, read as the reverse complement.
GCACCTGATTGGGTTCTATCTATGGGTCGAATAGAATAAAATATGTGTGCAAACAAATGACTGATGTTAAATTGTGACTGTTATATAGCAATACTTGAAACAATTTAACTATGTGTGAAAAAGAGCTCAGGCTTGTTTAAGAATGTTATCAACAAAATGTGTCTACAAATCATATATACTTGAATAAGGTATGAGGTTTAACCGGACAGATATGTTGTTAAAAAAAAAAACGGAAAGAAAAATGCATAAAATAAACGAAAAAAATATATTACAAAAATATTGATTAGTTTCACCAACGCGTTTCGACATGGATTATTTAAGATATGAAATTACAAAATTTCTGGTTGGAAGTGGTTTTTGCCATTTTCAGCGTGGGAATAATGAATTTAAAATAGCAATTTGAACGAATACAGAATATATATGCATAGATATATAGATTAACAGAATTTGGCATTAAATAACCTGCAATGTTTGATATGCCATAAAATCCAACCAAACCAAAAATAATGTTACGTACAAACTATTCGTTTACAAATCATATATGTATTTAAGATATTTGTATAAATAGGATTAGCCTACAATAGTTTATATGATGTAAAACACAACCAACCAACCAACCAACTATCAATCTGTCGGCCTCTATTCATATCTATTTATCTGTCTGTATGTCTCTTTTCAAATCTATCTATCTATCTATCTATCTATCTATCTATCTATTGATCGATCGATCTATCTATCTATCTATCTATCTATCTCTGCGGCTTCAAGGGAATACAAAATTGAACATTAATGAAAACAAATTCATTCCAGATTATTAAGTCTTTTTTTTTACTCTCTCTAAAGGGAGCTACACAAAGGGAGCAGCTCTCATGTCACAATCTTTTTGAAACTGGACAAATTTGCCTGACTTGAAAATAATCTCTCCCCTTCATCAACGAATCCTATGCAACCACCTCAGTCGGCAAAGCATGCCATCTTTAAAACTAGGTTGCAGGTGGACTGTATCAAAGCAAATACTTATATACATTAGATTGTTAAATACATTAAGCATAATGTTCCCGCTTGATTAAGGCATTCAACGAAATCCAATGCCCAGCACGACACATGTTGATATTTACTAAGTTTAGTTTTGTTTAGTTTGGTAGGAGAAGGGGAAGATTACATCGTCTCAAAATCATAAGTGGTATGGATTAAACTGGCTTTACAAGTCAGTCTTAACAATGCTTGCTTGAATCCTGATCGCTAAAACCAGTTGGAATCACTCAATCAATAAAAGATGAACTTCAGGCGTCATACACAAATCTGAATACTGGTGAGGTGGACAGAAAATGCCAAGTATTAAGGATGATGATGCTATTTTAGTTAAGTGCCAAAACACTGACGCACGTGCACACACATACACGCACACACACATACATACATGTGCGCATACGCAGGTGGTTGAGATCAAATACACACACAGACACACACACACAAACGCATATACATACGACTTAAGAACACAGAAATACATGCACTCAAATTTCACATTGAAATTTATTAATTTTGGTGATATAACGATTCCTTGTTGCGTTTCCATTTCTTTCTTTCTTTCTTTCTTTCTTTCTTTCTTTCTTTCTTTGTTTCTTTCTTTCTCAGTCTGTTAATATATATATATATATATATATATATACATATATATATATATATATAGACTGCAATCCACATTTGCTGTTTTTCAACCTCAAGTTGAACATGTATAGTCATCTGAGGAAACGGAAAGTATAATGATATTCTCCGGCGAAATAAATTTATAATGACAATTTGACCTGGTTTGAGTTTCCTTCTAAGTGCATTATATATATATATATATATATATATATATATATATATATATATATATATATGTTTTTTTTATCTAATTGATCTGATGAAGTCCTGTTAATTTTTTTCGTGTTTTTGAAAATTTCAAAAATGCATTATTTATATATATATATATATATATATATATGTTTTTTTTTATCTAATTGATCTGATGAAGTCCTGTTAATTTTTTTCGTGTTTTTGAAAATTTCAAAAATGCGTAACAGGATGGAAATAAATTTATAATCCTTTGTGATTGGTTTCGTTGTTTTTCCTTAAAGAAATTATTGCTCTGTATAATTGGTACATTGAGCTCTTTACCAGGAAGATTTAAATGTTCATTCACGAATAATTTCTTGTCCTGATGGAATTACTCCTAACTCCGGTTTAACTGGACTAAGTATTCTCTATTTTATATATATATATATATATATATATATATATATATATATAAATATATATATGCCTACATCAATCTATCTATCATAAATGTTATATACCAATAATAGATAGAAACCAAAGCAGATGTACCTATGCATCTTTCTTAGTTTTTTCATATCTATCTATCTATCAAAAATTGTTATCTACCTTGTATTCTCCGCCCCATTTAATTTATCCATAGCTGCTGTACGGCCACCTACCTTTCATATCATAATTAAGACGAAAAAATATGATGGGCTCTGCTAGAGAAGTAGGGACGAACTCATTAGGGAAGTTATCCTATGGACTCCTGCGCATGGACACACCAGTGCTTGTAGATCAGTAAAGACTTAAATATACAAGCTCTGTGTGGAGACTGGATGCAGCCTGGAAGACCTGCTAGGTGCGATGAACGATAAGGACAGATGGAGTGAGAGTTAAGGTACTCCGTGCTATCTGCACAACTCGATGATAATGAGATTAGCATCTACAACTTTAATTGATATATATATATATATATTGCTGTATATTATGATGTTACATTTCCTGTTATGGCGTTTGACACTCTACTTCACATCTTTAAGATTTTCTAATATTTAAGAAATCATGTGAAACAAACTGTCATAAAGAGAATGTAATATATTACATTCTCTAATACTATGTATATATATATATATATATAGGTATAACGCCATTTTGGTAAATGGAAAAGACTTTCCAGCGATTAAGTATACTACAGACAGACCTTTTGTAAAGAATTTCCCCCCGGCCGTGACACGAGTAAAAATAAGTATCACTGATCAGCCATTCCATATGCCCCCCCATATATATATATATATATATATGTGTGTGTGTGTGTGTGTGTGTGTGTGTGTGTGTGTGAGTGTGTGTGTGTACGCATGAATGTGTGTGTGTGTGTGTGTTAAATATGTTTCAGAACATATGTGAAAATTACGAAATCAAGGTCGGTCTGATGTTGAAAATATTGTGTGACGAAGTTATGCACTTGAAGAAAGAATGTTTATCTGGATATGCAATGAATGCACTTTAGTGTCGTTATCCATCTGCATACAAATACGCGCATGCGCACACACATACAACTACACACACATGGACGATGTCTCCAACTTGCTGCTTTATTTGATTCTATATCATTGAACTCTTAGCCAGATTCAAGTACTTTCTTTTTTTCTCCCCCTTCTCGTATCACTTCTTCTTTTTCCCAAAACACAAAGAAAAGGATGAAAACCAAAGAGACCTTTTCTGGTTTATGTTTATCTCTCTTTTCCTCTTACATCTTTACTTCTCTCTGTTCTCTGAATTTTTTGGTTCTCCTTGAGTTAACCACTATCCGCCATTCAAAAAAAATTATAAATTTTTCTTTCCTTATTATCATCTAATTTTCGTCCTCGGTTTCTACGTATATTTTTTTTCGTTTCTCCTATCTCCTTGTTCTTCTCCTTTTCTTCTCTTTTACTCCTAATCTTTTTTTTTTTTTTTTTTTTTTCACTTTTTTTAGCCCCCACCCACCCTACATATGGCCGAGCAAAAGCAGGACGACCAGCTCGAACATACATACGGCAGCTCTGTGAGGATACGGGATGTAGCCCTGAAGACCTGCCAGAGGCGACGAAAGATAGGGAGAAGTGGCGAGAGAGGGTCAGAGGTATCGGTGCTGGCGACATGACATGATGATGATGATGATGGTTTTTGTTCTTACTACTTTTGTTGTTGTCGTCGCCTCTATTGTTGTTTTTTTTTTGTTATTGTCGCTGTTGTTGTTCTTTTTAAATCCTGTTTTACTCCTTTAAGTCTTGTTGTTGTTGTTGTTGCTCTTCTTCTTCTTCTTCTTCTTCTTCTTCTTCTTCTTCTTCTTCTTCTTCACGAGCAGATATAAATTAAAAATCAGAAACGTCATTCTTTTTTACTACTACTACTACCACCACCATCACTACTACTGCTACTACTACTAGTAGTATTAGTAGAAGTAGAAGTAGTAGTAATTTTTTTTGTTGTTGTTTCCAAATCTAAATATTCTCATTTTCAAACTCTCCTTTAGCAGTTAAGTTAGCTGCTATTTATAGAATTTATAATTAATTAACTATAAATGAATGGATAAACAAATAAATAAATTATAATAAGTATTTGATAGTTATCTCCCTTAAGAAATTAAAAAGATCACGGCGTGAACAGTCTCAACATTATGATGATCAAGTTGCAAATTAGATTGTAACATAACATTTAGATCTTTGGAGGTGCCCGTGTAATGGTTATCGTCGTAGGAAATGGACACGGCGACACGAGTTCAAATCCTGGCTAAAGGCATTTCACATAGCACTAATACCCTTGGGAAAGGTATGAATCCAATTATTCTCCCTCCAGCTATGGGTAAATAGTAGGGCAGACTGATTTCTTCAGCCTTGGTGAGGCAACTAGTCTAGGAGAAGGAAAAACTCTGAATTCAAACCAGTTAAACTCCGCTTAAAAAAATTGACCTTGTGTCATATCCTGCCCGAGCGGAGGGGTTGGGTAAATATAATAACATGTAGATCTTTGTTTGGTTTAGTTGCTTTGGTTAATTGTATTTCAACCTTCATGGGTTATTTAATGCCAAAGCTATCCTTGTAGAAGAACTGGAGTGATTCTATTTAACCCATAGCTGAAGGGATAAGTGGGTTCATAATTTTCCCAAAAGTCCAAAAGAGAACTTATGATATATTTTAGAGTTCCATTCCTACTAAACGTACTGATTAACTTAATATAAACAGTTTCGTCCTTCTCTATATCATCCTGTAATACCCTACTACGAAACCGCATAGAACCCAAAATCGACAACATACTTAGGAAAAACCAAAATGGCTTCCGAAGAAATACATCCACGACCACACAAATATTAACCATCCGTAGAATCCTTGAAGGTGTACGGGCAAAAAACTTACTAGCGACATTAATATTTGTTGGCTTTACCAAGGCCTTCGATTCCATTCACAGAGGAAAGATGGAACAAATCCTACTAGCGTACGGCATACCGAAAGAAACCGTAGCAGCAATAACGATTCTCTATAGAAACACCCAAGTAAAAGTACGATCAGCAGATGGAGACACAGAATACTTCGACATTGTAGCAGGAGTACTACAAGGGGACACGCTGGCTCTGTACCTCTTTATCATTTGTCTAGACTACGTACTTAGAACATCGATTGACAAAATCAGAGAGAATGGCTTCGAGCTGACGAAGAAAAGAAGCAGAAGGTACCCTGCAAAAACAATTACCGACGCCGACTACGCCGATGAGATAGCGATACTGGCAAATACACCCGACCAAGCCGAAACACTACTGCATAGTTTGGAACGAGCAGCTGTAGGCATAGGCCTCTATGTTAATGCACACAAAACGGAATATATGTGCTATAATCAAACGGGGGACATCTCCACTCTAGACGGAACCCCTCTTAAACTAGTAGACAAATTCACTTACCTAGGAAGCAGAGTCGCATCAACCGAAAAGGACATCGACACGAGGTTAACGAAAGGATGGACAGCTATCACTAGGCTATCGATTATATGGAAATCAGACCTAACCAATAAAATGAAACGCAGTTTCTTCCAGGCAGCGGTCACATCGATACTACTATATGGGTGCACTACATGGACTCTAACAAAACGGCTGGAGAAGAAGCTAGACGGCAATTACATAAGAATGCTGCGAGCAATCTTGAACAAGTCCTGGCGGCAACACCCCACAAGACACTAACTGTACGGCCACCTGCTACCTATCACGAAAACTATTCAAGTTAGGCGAACCAGACATGCAGGACACTGCTGGAGAAGCAGGGACGAACTCATAAGTGATGTACTCTTATGGACCCCCACACATGGCCGTGCAAAAGCAGGACGACCAGCACGAACATACATTCAGCAGCTATGTGAGGATACGGGATGTTGTCCTGAAGACCTGCCCAGGGTGATGAACGATAGGGAGGAGTGGCGAGAGAGGGTCAGGGATATCCGTGCTACCAGCGCGACATGATGATAATGATGAAGGTTCACTTAATTTTTAATGAACTACGTTGTAATCTCCATAAAAAAACTATTATTCTATAAACTTTTCATATTTTTCTTTTGTAATACAAATTAGCTTCTGATTTATGTTCCGAACATTTTAAATGCCATCCTCGGGTCCCAATTGTACGTAAGTGAATCATCAGAATGTAATAAGTTGTATAGTTTGATGATTGTGAAAACACAAACCTATTTGTAGGAATATCAGATTTTAATTTCTATGTTACTCTCTCTCTCTCTCGCTCTCTCTCTCTCTCTCTGTATACAAATAAGTAAGTTGGTGACCATAGTCGAAGGCGACCCGAAGGCTCCCTTTCCAATAGCTTCTACACCGAGGTGTAGGGGAGCGCGCAACTCTTTCCCCGGAATTGCTCCAGATTACTCTTGATACATACTGAGTGTTAAGCAAGTAGGTATCCAGTACCAATTTTAAGTCTATGGTATGACTCGACCTGGGATTGAACTCAGGTCTCCCAGGCTATTGGCGAATACTCTACCCACTATATATATTTATATATATCATTGAGAAACAAAAAAATCAATAAGTACATTCCATTATGAATTTATTTCACCCATTTATTTCACCCATTTAGATGGGAACCATCTAAAGAGCCCACAGAAAACGGGCGAAATGAATTTATAATGGAATATATTTATTGATTTTCTTGTTTCTCAATAATAGTTTGACCTGCATAAGCTTATTCATATGTTTACATATATTATAAAGTTTACATTGAGCACTCAATTTGGATAATTCCGTTAAAGTATATCTATAGAATCAATTGATATAATAATAAAAATAACATATTTTATCGTGAGATAGATCCGCACAGCGTGCAGCATATTTGTGGTCCTTGAATGGACTAAGATTAATAAATATCTTTATTTTAGCGGGGAAGGGGTTGCCCCGTGGCATAGTGGTTAACGTGTTGAATATCGTTGTGAGTGAGTTCGAACACCACGCTGTGGTGTAATGGTTAGGTAGCTCGACTAGCAAACCCACACGAGTGAGTTCGAGTCTCATTGGGTGCCCCTTTTATATGGCCTTGTGCCACATCCAAGCAAGAAGCTTAGTAAATTTCCACGCTTTTACATTAATTTTTGGACGAATACCATGGAGAAAAAGATGAACCCTCTTATCCCCTAACTATGAAGTAAATAGTACCACTATTGTTCTTCTACAAGAATAGCTTTGACATTAGGTAACCCACAAAGTTTGATAGCCCATTAAACAAAGAAACCAAAACAAAACCCGTCTCTATGTATTCAGTCTACTCTACTATTTACCCATAACTGGAGGGAGAATAATTGGATTCATATCCTTCCCAAGGGTATTAGTGTTATGTAATCAGGCTCGTCCAGGTTTTGAACTCTTGTGGTCGTGTTCATTTCCTACGACGATAACCATCACACCATGGCCACCCATCGATATATCAATTATTTACAAAGCTTTTTTAGTGGGTCACAAAGATAGATATATAAAGCATCCAATGAGACGTGACCTCGTCATTAATGGTTTGCTAGTCTAGTTTGCTAATCATTACACCATGTGTGGCACCTAAAACACATCGAAATCTTACTAGTGGAAGTACTCGTCTAGGGTAAGAGGTCATCGTGTAATCCTAAGAATTCTAGAAAATTTATTGCCTTTATAAATTTAACAGCGATGTGCTTGATCAGGAATTAGGTGGGTGACCACTTAGCAGTGGTATATACTGTAATTAACCAAGAGCTTATGTACCAGATTCAGCAAGATTAGTAAGCAAGAAAAAAAAAAGAGGAAGAAGTTAAGTGTCAATGAGCCTGCTCTGTATTTAGAGGAGTAACCATTTAGCAACAGAAAGTACTTTAAGAAACCTGTAGTTGGTGGGGCTAGGTGAACCAAAGATTGGTAAATAGCAACTAAATCAAGTATATCTGCCAGTCTCTGGTGTTTTGCGCTAAGCACCGACCTTGGGACATGGTGATTCATCGTGGTACTTGGGGTCTGCGTGGGTTGAGGGAAAAAGTGGACAGACAGACAACTGGCATATAGATGGCATTCAGTCAAGATAACATAGGTTAACCGTTAGAACACTGAGCTCCCCACGCCCGTGGGTCACTTCCCACTTTGAGTTTCAGGATGAAAATGTAAAATGCTGTAATCTGTTATTTAATAAACTGATAGGCAGTATCATTGTTCGACGACAGCGATGTAGAAATGGGATTTCTCATTTGGAACCCAGACCGCACAGGTATATGTACAAGGATAATTCAATAAATAAGGGAAGTTTTTTTTTTATAAGGTGGGGCCAATTATGTATATGTGGGTCATTCAATAAATAAAGGGAATTTTTCGACTGAAGGAGGACATATATATACGATGGTCATTAAATAAGTGAGGAATTTTTTGATTGAGGAAGGACCAATGATATACACGATGGTCATTATATAGATAAGGGGAGGTTTGTTTTTCTGAGGAGGAACCTATTATACACACACACACACACACACACACCCACACACCCCCCCACACACACATATATATATATATATATATATATATATATATATATATATATATATATACGAGGGTCATTCTATCCCTAAGGGGAATTTTTTTGAAGAAGAAAAGATTTGTTTTACAGAATTTTTTTTACAGAACTACAAACTTTGCATTGATAGCACTTGTTTATTGAAAAAAATAGTTTAATCTCACAAAAATATTTGTTTTGAGGCTATTCAAAGTAGCGGTTATCAAACAGTATATTCTAGACTTAAACAGAGGTCTTTCATTAAGTTTTTACTCGCTGAGAAGTGCAAACCATATGAAATTTATAGAATTATTTATGATGTGTGCGGAGAACTATATTCTCGTCAAAAATATTTACAAATGGGTTAACATTTCCTAGAGTCGAAAAGACAGACCATAGAGTAGAAACACACTGACTCCCAGGTAAAGAAAAAAATTCAAGTATTGCTATGTATCATTACCAATTCCATTAAACACCAGTCATTTATTTACACACAGTTGAATGACAAATAGTTCTATTTCTAACAGTTCAATTTAACTTAAGTCATTTTTAGCTTACAGTTTAAATGTCAAATAGGTCTATTTGACCCATATCCTATGTTACCATTCCGCGTCATTGTGGACCTGGGAGCAATGAAGGGGTACACCATATTCCCCAAAGCTCCAAGACTGGAACCTTGCCATCGGATGGTTTAATGTCATATCCAGAACACTCGTGAGCGGAGGTCCTTCCCCTCTGAAGGTGTATTCTACTGCTCCAACTGACAAGGCTTGGGTATATTTGACCCAGCAGGTATTACCACTGCCAGTCAGGGTGGACCTGACAGTAATAGCAATAAAGAAGTACTCTATACTCCTGAGAGTATTTTAAAGTTGATTTTTATCGCAATTCGCTTGCGTCATCACCATCATCATCATCGTCATCACCAACATCATCGTCGTCATCTCCATCATCATCGTCGTCATCACCATCATCATCCTCGTCATCACCAACATCATCGTCATCAACTTATACTGATAGCATGGATTCTCTTGACTCTGTCTCTCCCTCTAACTATTCGTCTCTGTCGACCCCGCTTCCCTAGTTAATAATAATGGATAATAATACTTGATGTGAAAATAAAACAAATGAAAAAAGTTTATATTCATGACAGTAATCATTATTTCAGTTTTGATCCCTTCATAAATCCCTTCAAAGTATACCCATCTGATTATCTTAATCTTGAGGATATTGTGCCTCCCGTGTCGTTGTTCCACACTAACTAAAAAAAAAAAAAAAAAAAAAAAGAAAAAGCAGCTGAAAATTTTGAAAAATTATGATTTGTTATTCAACAGACTTACTGACGTTTAAATAGATTGGAACATCTTATAAGCAATAGCAATGAAGAAAATGAAGATATCCAGGCCGGAATTCAGGTCAAAATTCAGGCTCGGGTAGGTGTACTTATATATGACGGCACAAATACCGGGCTGTAAAAGTTAATAATGTTCTGAATAATAAAGAAAACAGGAGACTGCTATATAAGTAGCATTTAATTGATCAAGTATACAACATAGAGAAATGAATCGGAAACCCGAGTGAAGCTTTTTGCTTTTCACTTCACGCTAATGTTCTTAAAATAGATATAAATCCATATATTCTCCCGCCATCTCCAGATAAATAGTTAGACAGATTGTGCTTTTTAGTTTTGGCAAAACAACCAGTCCAGGAGAAAAAAAAGTCCGAATTCATGAGATATGAAACTTTGCCACTTCCACCATATTCCGCTGATCTCTCATCCACCGACTACCCTTTTTTTCAAGCATCGGGACACTTTTTTACGCCTAAATACCATTTCTTTCCAAAGGAGTAGAAATTACATTTAAAGATTTATTGGCATCAAAATTTTATCGTACAGTGTTTTAAACTAACAAAAGATTACTGAATGAGAATCAACTAAAAGGAAATTGTCTTTAAACGGTAGCATTTTTATTTACTGCGGACTTTTTGTCCTCATCTTGGTAGTTTTCGTGTTGTTTCTTCTTCACTATGTTTCGGCCAAATTTCACCTCTGGCCTTCTTCAGGTGATTAACCGCGACCTCGGATAGGAATGCTGAGTCTTGTAACCGTATCCCCAGTAATTACTGCCTTCCATAGTTGTTGGGTATCGCACTACGTTTTTGACCAAGTAAACCTCTGGCCGGCTTGAGTAGGAATAGAAACCGCTATCTTCTGACAATGCTCATCTGGAACCGCAGAGACTCAACGCCTCTATCCGCTGTGCCACGGGCCCCTAAGAGCGATCAAGGCTGGATTTTTTGGTCTTGTAAATCTAATTATTTGTTCTCCTTATCAGGTCTTCCATAGTCGGGTCCGTACCGAATTTGTAATTGTCTTTAATTGGAAGCATTTTGGGATGAGGCTTCTTAATCTGAGAATTAATCTTTTATTTATTGCAGACTTTTTGTCCTCATCTTGGTAGTTTTTGTGTTGTTTCTTCTTCACTACGTAGTGAAGAAGAAACATTTTCGTAGGGACTTTTCGGCCGAAACGTTGTGTTTCAACTAACAACAATAAAGATGAGGACAACAGTTCGAAAAATCACAATCAAAATAAATAACTTTTGTTAATCGATGGCAAAAATGGATAGATATTCCGGGGTTAATATTTTTACTGATTAAAACTCTGTTTAAATTCATTAATTCTGGAAGAAAAAGTTTATCGTAAAATTCAGATATTATTTTCCTAACAGCCTAAAACAGACGAAGCAACTTATAATTCTGTCCTCATAGTCTTGGTTATTTGGTGCTCTTAATAAGACGGTCTTTGTGGGTCAGCTGGTGATAATTACCTGATGCTATATCGATTGTTTACGGTTGTTTTCAATGGTTCCAACTTTATGATAAACACAGAATGACTTTGATTTGGAGTGTATTGCATGGTAAGTAAGAAATAGCTAGGGTTTATTTACTCATTATAGGCATATAACTGCTCTCAAATACTAAAACAGTAAAAGAGGGCGGAATTAGTGATTAGAAGAATAAAAAATGTCACTAAAAGAAAGATAAAGGAAAAAGAGGAATAGAAAAAAATTTAATGCATGCATTAGAAAAAAAAAGAAAATAAATTCTTATCTTAACCTCGAGAGTGAAGCTAGAAATTTCGGTAGCCGGAAGATGGGGTTTACTTCTTGAAGTAACCCGCCATTGTTTGGCGAGATTTGATATTGGATAATTTTTGTTGAAATTCCTTGAGGAAACTACAGTTTATAAGTTGTGATCAAAAAGTATCTAGGTTGAAGTTTCAATTTATCTAATTCTAAATTCTAAAATTTAAAAGAAATGTTCATCGGTACGAAATATATTATAAAGGGATGATGCTTAGTTTATATATATATATATATATATATATATATATATATATATATGTGTGTGTGTGTGTGTGTGTGTGTGTGTGTGTGTGTGTGTGTGTGTGTGTGAATATACAGAGATGAAAAAACACAAGGTATTCAGTGGATGATTTTATTTGTAGAATTATTTGCCAACTTTGACGTTTCGGTTTTAAGATCTTCATTAGGGCGTGTAAGTCATTCATTTTAATAGTTGTCATTCATCATCTTATGTCTATTCTAATAAAAAGCAGAACATCATTGTGAGATGTTTATAAGAGCCTTACACTGAAAAATCCTCTTTGAGAATAAAGAAATTTCCAGTCTTATTTTGAATGATAATTTCAATGTTCCAAATTCTCTATATAATGGAAATAACTATGAAATTCTAATTAGGAGCTTTCACTTCTTTCTAAAGATAAGTATATAACTAGCATTCTCTTCATGCTTGTATATATGTATGTAAAAATAAGCCAGAAAACGGCACATCCTAGCGAAATATTTATTAGATTAGAACGTTTTAAGTGCTTTTTACAAAAATATACAGGCAAATGATTATTTTGTGGGAGTCTCCACTCGCGTTGAAACTTACTTTTATAGATATATAAATATTGTAAGTTTAAAATTTCCATGTAAGCATAAAACGGGACTTTTTAGCAAGATGTTTATAAGTGATATATTTAAAATGTTCTTAGATAATAAAAAATGTTCCTGCACTATTTGGAATCAAATGATAATTTCAATGATTCAATGATATAATAGATATATATTAATGTTATAATAGAGAAAACTATGAAATTCCAATTAGAATTCTTCATTCTTTCCTAAATAGAAACATCAATATTATCATTCTCAGTTGTTACAGTAGGAACCCATTGAGTTGACGGGTAGTCTTGTATAATTATATGAGTAGGGGCTGCCGTTTGTCGATGCTTAGAGATCTAGTGAGAACCTACGAAAGCTCCGCGCCAGACTAAGCCAAGCTGATTATTAACATATGTGAGGATGATGAGACATAAATCCGTTTATATCTGAAAGTAAAAATCGTAATAAAAGCTCATAAACATGCTCATAAAAGTCTATACGTACGTCCTTTATTAGTGTAATAAACAGTTGCAAAAATTCCCAGCAGCATCCTTTACACAATATTAGGGAAATCTGAGAAGTGTCTTTAAAGTTTACTCGATCTTTTATATTTCTGCATTTATTGAATTGTTTTATGGAGACGCAGGTGGCCTAACGGTTAATGGCACGGTGAATGTTATCGGTAGACCGATCTAAAATTCTGGCGGAAATAGTTTACACCTAATTTGCGCTTGTTTCTTTAAAAAAGGCATGAACCCACCTTTATCCAAACTATGGTTAAATGTAGCACAATTAAAACTCTTTAATTCTTGTATTTTACATAAGTCAATTCTGGGATTGTACCTTGTTACTATTACCATATAACTCAGTAGAACCTGTCGCATGATACTTGATGGGGAATATGGCACCGCTAAATAATCAAAATATTCTTGAAAGGTGCTATGAAAGACAAATACTCACTATGACACCCTGACCAGCTTATCGGTTACGGGGCACGTGCATATATATATATTTTGAAGAGTGTATATTTAGCCAAATGGAGACACGGAATACTTCGACATTGTTGCAGGAGTACTACAAGGAGACACGCTAGCCCCGTACCTCTTTATCTTCTGTCCAGACTACGTGCTAAGAACTTCGATCGACAAAATCAGAGAAAATGGTTTCGAGCTGACTAAGAGAAGAAGCAAAAGATACCCCGCAAAAACAATCACGGATGCCGACTACGCTGATGACTTGGCGTTACTGGCGAATACGCCTAATCAAGCAGAGACACTACTGCATAGTCTGGAACGAGCTGCAGCTGGCATTGGCCTCCATGTCAATGCACACAAAACTGAATATATGTGTTACAACCAAACGGGCAACATTGCCACACTAGACGGAGCCTCTCTGAAACTAGTAGACAAATTCACCTACCTAGGAAGTAGCGTCTCATCAACCGAAAACGACATCGACACACGACTGACGAAGGCATGGACGGCTATCGATAGGCTCTCGATCATATGGAAATCAGACCTAACCGATAAAATGAAACGCAGTTTCTTCCAGGCAGCGGTTGTGTCGATACTGCTATATGGATGCACCACTTGGACGCTAACTAAACGGCTGGAGAAGAAACTAGACGGAAATTACACAAGAATGCTGAGAGCAGTATTGAACAAGTCCTGGCGACAACACCCCACGAGACACCAACTATACGGACACTTGCCCCCCATCACGAAAACTATACAAGTTAGACGAGCCAGACATGCAGAACACTGCTGGAGAAGCAAGGACGAGCTCATAAGTGATGTACTCCTATGGACCCCCACATATGGCCGTGCAAAAGCAGGACGACCAGCTGGAACTTACATACAGCAACTATGTGAGGACACAGGATGTAACCCTGAAGACCTGCCGGAGGCGATGAATGATAGGGAGAAGTGGCGAGAGCTGGCGGCACGGCATGATGATTATGATGATGATGATATTTAGGCAGCAAGTTATTATTCAAGTAAGTTTTGTTAAAGACAATGGGACACTATTTATTATTTTTAATTTTATTTTTTCAAGACTCTTTGTTACCATCTTGATCCCAACACTAGAAAAATAACAATATATATATATATATATATATATATATATATGGTGTCACAAAAAAATTGACATCATTTTAAAAACAATTACCTAGAAAACCTCTTAGTTTAGCTCATTGAAATTAAACAGCTTAGGTATTGTTCATTATAAGTTCATTCTGGGACTGATTTCATAAGTGCACAGTATGTACACAACCTGTGACACGGCACATGTCAAGTCGGTAGTTAAGCTCTTGCCAAACGCGCTGTAGCATGTCTCCGGTAACATTATCCAGGGCAGAAGTGTTTCTCTGCTTGATTTCATCAATGCTAGCAGAAAGAGGGGGGATATAGACCAATCCCTTCATATGTCCCCATAAAAAGAAATCACAAGAGGATAAGTCTGGTGAGAGTGGCGGCCATTTCATCACAAAACTGTCTTCATCTCCATCACACCCAATCCATCTCTTTGACAGATTGTCATTGGGATGAGAACGTACTGTTCTCTTTTATTTAATACAAAATCTTGATCAGTTTCTATACATTTTGTGAAAATTTAAGATTATTTCATCAAGAATTGACAAAAAAACTGACCTGCGAAATTATGTAAAACTTTTGGGACAACTTCTATATATATATATATATATATGTGTGTGTGTGTGTGTGTGTGTGTGTGTGTTTGTAGAATTTGCAAATTGTACAATCTGAGTTTTTTTACACCAACAGAATTAGAGATGAGACAAAAAGATTGATATATATATATATATATATATGTGTGTGTGTGTGTGTGTGTATGTGTTTGTAGAATTTGCAAATTGTACAATCTGAGTTTTTTCACACCAACAGAATTAGAGATGAGACAAAAAGATTGATATATATATATATATATATATATATATATATATATGTGTGTGTGTGTGTGTGTGTGCGTGTGTGTTTGTGTGTGTGCGCGTGTGTGTGTGCGTGTGTGAGTGTGCGCGTGCGTGTGTGTATGTGTGTGTGGGTGTGTGCGCGTGTGTTTGTGTGTGTGTGTGCGTCTGTGTGTATGTGTGTGTGTGTGTGTTTGTGTGCGTGTGTGTGCGTGCGTGTGCGTGTGTGTGTTTGCGTGTGTGTGTTTGTGTGTGTGTGTGAGTGTGTGTGTGCGTGTGTCTGTGTGTTTGTGTGTGTGTGTGTATTCTAATGGATCAATAGATATAGATATCTATATAAGATCAATATTGATTATTAAAAACTCACGAACGTCTTCACATTAATTTGATTTTTATGATTTCGATCTTCTGGATAAGCAATTGATTATATATATATATATATATATATATATATATATTTGAAATGAATAATACATGTGTACACACACATACAATGAATATATACTTATATACATGTGTTTATCTGTGTGTGTGTGTGTGCATATATATGATTCAATTCACACACATATATATATATCAGTCAGAATATTTGGCCACCTTCAAAAATTTCCCTTTCTCATCCTAAAAGTGTTATTTTTAATGAAACAAGTTAAGCATCACTGTGGCTTCATTCATTATGCTAAATATAAGTCTTCTTAAAGAACATTAAATGTAAATTAAACCAAAAAACACAAACATTTCTTAAACTTTTGATTCATCAAAATTAACCTCTTTTGCCGCGATCACTGCTTCACAGATTCTCGCCATTCTTTCAACCAAAGTCTGAAGGTAGACTGAAGATAGTTCTGACGCACTTTCCTGCCAGTGTTGCCTGAGGTGAACTGAACTTGTGGGTTGCTTAGCTCTGACTTTTCGGTCAAGTTTGTCCCACTCCAGTTCAATGGGATTTAAGTCCGCTGAATGCGCCGGCCAAGACATTAATCAAAGGACGTGCTTTTAATGTACCTCTAGCAGAGTTTACTTGTAAACTTTAGGTCATTATCTTGCCGGAGTACAAATCCTTGACCCACAAGCTGCGTCTCAAATGGGATCGCGAGATGCTGCAGTATGCTGTGATAGCCAGTCTGATTCAATTTGCCCTTTATCTGGTGCAAATCCTCAATCTTGCATTTGGCAAAAGGTCCCCACACCATAACAGAGCTTCCTCCATGCTTTATTGTTGTTGTGATACAGGGGTTTGCAGTTCTTTCACCAACTCTTCACTGCACATAGACCCTCCAATTTGACCCAAAGATTTTCGAATTTTGATTCGTCAGTCCAAGGGACTTCATTCTACAGCTTTATTGTCCAGTCTTTGCGCGCTTTGCCCCACTGGAGCCGTTTGACTTTTTTTTCTTACTTCCTCACTAGTGGTTTCTTAACAGCAATTCTGCCATATTGGTCAGGTGCATTGAGTCTTCTCACAGTGGATGTAGATATATTTTTTCACAACATGGGTTCAGTTGTGCAGTGAATGCTGTCAACCTGTCAAGTAGGTAGTGACCCTGATAAAATTGTCCTCAGCAGAGTTAAAACATGTAGTATCTCGCAAGCAGTAAAGTTGTCTCCTATTAGTCAGGGACGACCAGAAGGCTCCCTTTTCAATAGCTATTACACCCAGGTGTAGGGGAGGGCGCTACTCCTTTCTCTGGATTGCTCCACTTTACCCTCGATACGTACCTTATATTGCTGAGTGTTAAGCAAGGAGGTATCGAGTACCATTTTTTAAAGTCTTTGGTATGACGTGATCTGGGATTGATTTCAAGATCATTGGCGAACACTCTACCTACTGGACCACTTTTGGAAAACTTTTTTTTATTCATGCTCTGTATTAGAAGAAAAACGCCTTCAAATCAATTTTTCAAAAGATATTTTGTTATAAGGTCATTGAGGAAGACTTGTATTTAGTATAATAAATACATGTGGTGCTTAACTTGTTTTATTGAAAATAACACTTTTAGGATGAAAAATAGAAATTTTTTAGGGTGTCAAAATAATTTTGACTTGTAGCGAATATATATAAATTAATTCTCAAGATATTCCTATAGCAAAACATGTAAATCAGATTATCTACTAGAAATATATCTATACGTGATAAAGTACATATGTATGTTATTACACACACACACACACACACACACACATACACACACACACACACACACACATATATATATATATATATATATGCAGAATACATATCAATTCTGATGAGGTTATTTTTCAAGGGAAATATGTCAACCAATTTTCTAACTTTTTCTTATTCAATCAGATCCTATTTTGAACCTTATCCCAGCTACGGGAATCTTGTATGTCTAGCCACACTGATGAGTTCTGATAGAACGAAATAGATCTTTCTGTGGATGACAACATATATATATATATATATATTTGTGTGTGTGCGTGTGTGTTTGTGTGCGGCTCTGTGTGTGTGTGTGTGTGTGTGTGTGTGTGTGTGTGTGTGTGTGTGTGTGTGTGTGTATACCTGCCTGTCTCTCCTCGTTTTATGACTATGCAGAATTGATATTTTACATGGATATTCACTTGACCTCATGCGCCGACCCAAACTCTACCAGGGATCCTATGAAGGAAGTTTACTCTTCATGATACCCCGTAGATGCAACGGGTTATGAAAAAAATTCCGAATCATTATTGGAATTTACGCAAAGTCATTCTACTTGACTCACTTCTATCTGCAATATGAATCGCTGTGTTGCATTACAGTCTTTTATGTAATTCATACACTATGCACTCATGAACTTGACTCCTGTTAAAGTCTTTAAGTGGCATGGGGTCATAGAATGAATTGTAAACGATGCTCAGCTTGAATAGATATCATTATTTTTTTCTTCTTGGTCTTTTCAGGTTTTCAAAAATAGCAAAGTAATTTGTTTTCCTAAACGTGTTCTTGTTGGTATATCTAAAAATTGCACAGTTTTTGCATCAACTGTTCTAAATGTACCAGAACAGCTCACTATCCGTTTTTAGTGCAATGATGAGGTGCTGCTCCAGAATTGGGATCTTCAGAAACCAAACATCTCTACACAGATGTTTTACCATATTTTTTTTCTAATGACAAAGTTACTTTTTTTTTCACTCTCGATAAAGAAAAATGTAATTTGATCATCTATTATGCGAGACCCCACGCATGTACGTGCGAATTAAGACAAAATTGCCCAGTTTTCGCTGCCTGTGCGACAATGTGGATAGACCTTATTTTTTAATCTCTTCTTTAGATTCATTTTGGTTTGATGCTGAATCATGTGGAATCATTATCAGTTGCTTCATTCTTCATTTGGTATAATTTGAAGAATGAGATTATGTGCAGGGAAGACAGGGTTTATGCTTTTTGGATATAATATTAATACAAAATAGCATTCAGAATTCAAAATTATTTTGTCACTTGTATGTATAGATGATCCTTTCGTTTATCTATTTCTAGTCATAAAAGAGATAAATATAAACGAGTAGGTAGGTAGGTAAAGAGAGATCGAAAGAGAGAGAGAGAGAAGACGAGAGAAAAACAGAGTGAGAGCGAAAGCTAAAGAGAAAGAGAGAGAGAGAGAGGGGGGGTTGGAACAGAAAAAGAGAGAGTGACAGAGAGGGAGAATAAGAAGAGAAGAAAACAGAGAGAATAAGAGAAAGATGGAAGAGATAAAGAGAGAGAAAGAGAGAGAGAGAGAGAGAGAGAGAGGGAGGGGAGGGAGGAGAAAATGAAGAAAACAGAGAGGAAGAGCGAGAGGAAAACAGAGACAAAAAAAGAAAAGAAGAGAGAGAAGAAAGAGAGATGAGAGAAATAGAGGAAGAGAGAGGAAGAAAAGAAGAGAGAGGAATATATATATATATATATATATATATATATATATATATATATATATATATATATATATATATAAAGAGATTGAGACATATAAGAACGAATCGGAAGTGATTGCAAGATAGATATGAACAGAGAAAATAGGAATAAACTTTTGTTGATTGATAGATAGACTGACAGACATACAGATAAATAAGAGATTGTAATCGAAGTACGAAGGTTAGTTTTCTTGTTTTTCAAGAGTTCGAATCTAGAGTTCGAATTTAGCAATTGATGTAGAAATGCAACTTTGTGTTAGAGTTGGTCTACTTATTCAGTATTTTACAATATTGGAAGAGAAAAGATTTTCGATATTAGATATTATATTGATATATTTGATAGATGGATAAATTAATAGAAACGAACTGGTAACGACCGATAGATATGGACAAACTTGTATTGATAGATATATAGATATGGGCAGACTGTGACTTATATATATATATATATATATATATATATATATATATATATATATATATATATATAATAAATATGAATAAATTGGGATTGATAGATCGATCGATAGATAGATATCAATAGGCTATGATAAATTCGGATAGGGATAATATAAACATAAAACGGCTGAGATAGAACAAAAGAAACAGATAAATCAAGAGAGAGAGAGAGAGAGAGAGAGAGAGTGGGGGCGGGAAGGAAAGAGAGAGAGGGCGGGAGGGAAAGACAGAGAGAGTGAAAGAGAGGGCAGGAGGGAAAGACAGAGAGAGAGAGAGAAAGAGAGAGAGAGAGAGAGAGATGAATCAGAATATTTACATTGCTTGAATGTTTCCTTCTTACTTTCCAAAAATTCCAGGGTAAATGTTTATAAATATTCTGTGGTCATGTATTTACGAGGAATCTCCACAAGCGTAAAAAAAATAGCGAGAAAAGAAAAAGGAGGAATATTGAACACATAAAGAAGGAAAAAAGTCACTGACAAAAAAGAAAAAAAAAAGACTTTGACGAAGTAGCGATAGTCTTGCAAGCATCCAGAGATGAACAAAGAGTAAGAAATTTCAATATTGACTTATGACGATTGAGTAAAGATGGCGGCTTGTCCCTTTGGTTGGATTAAGTGTGGGGGAAAATAAAATTAGGGAACATTCTGTTGCGTCGATAGTAGGTGTGTTGAGTGAAAACAGAAACACTCTGTTTCTCTTAAAGACACGCACACACACACACACACACACGCATATATATAGACACATACACACATGCATATACATACACACATACTCACACCCACACCCACACACTCGTGCACATACATTAACATATACACATATACATACACATGCACAAACACTTACACACATACATACACACACTCACACATAAATATACGTATAGATACACATACACATTCATACGCAAACACACTCACACTAACACACACTCATACACACACATTCCCACACAAATACAAACAAACGTACACATTCTTACTTACATATATACACACACAAATACAAACACACACACACACAAACACACGAGCGGAAATTGAGGCGCACTTCAAAATCTGGACGAAACTGTTTTGGGTTTCAATTAGAGCTGAATCCACTGGAGAAAGACATGACTACACCTCTTTTCCCATCTCTCAGTTATGGATAAATAGTTGGGCAGACTGGGTAATCTAGCCTTGGTTCGGCAATCAGTGTAATAGGAAATCAATGAACTCAAACCAGCTTTAAAAATTGACCTTATATGCTCATTCTCATTGGCATAGTGGGTAGAGTGTTCGCCAATTGTCCGGGAGACCTGGGTTCAATCTCAGGTCGTGTCATACGAAAGACTTTAAAAATGGTACTTGATACCTCCTTGCTTAGCAGTCAGCGATATAAGGTATGTATCAAGGTAAGGTGGAGAAATCAAGGGAAAGAGTAGCGCCATCCCCTAGAGTGTAGTAGCTATTGAAAAGGGAGCCTTCTGTCGCCCTCGATTGGACACGGCGACACGATTTCAAATCCTGGAAGGACTGATTGCATTCACATAGCACTAATACCTCCTTGGGAAAGGTATGAATCCAATTATTCTCCTTCCAGCTATGGGTAAATAGTAGGGCAGACTGGTTTCTTCAGCCTTGGTGAGGCAACTAGTCTAGGAGAAGGAAAACTCTGAATTCAAACCTGTTAAACTCCGCTTAAAAGAAATTAACCTTGTGTCATATCCTGCCCGAGCAGAGGGGTTGGTAAATATGATTATTATATAAAAAAAGTTGGCGACCGTAATCGAGGGTGACCAGAAGGCTCTCTTTTCAATAGCTTCTACACCGAGGTGTAAGGGAAGGTGCTGTGCTACTCCTTTCCATGGATTGCTCCCCTTTACTCTTGATCCATGCCTTATAATGCTGAGTGTTAAACAAGGCGGCATCAAGAATCATTTTTTGAGTCTTTGGCATGACTCGACCCGGGATTGAATCCCGGTCTCCCGGACCATTGGCGAACACTTTACGCATTAGGCCAAAAATTAATTGAATAACCTAAGAATAACTAACATGCCGTAAAAACCAACCAACCAGCCAGCTATTAGAATACCAACACTCTCAGAACCTGAATATCTTTTTCTATACGTGTGTTAGAAATTTTTATGACGAGATTAAGCTGAAAGATTTTGGACACAACGTTGAGTATATAAAGCATACAAGTGATTCCACTAATTTTATGGAACCAAACAGTGGATGTGAGCATAGTTAGGTGGTGGGTAATACCTTACAGCTGTGCCTATTATAATATGAGTGACAAGCTAAGTTCAACATTGCTTTCAACTCACGAAATAAACAGAGCTTCAACCATATCTTCAGTGCGAAAGATTGATTACGTAGACTATTTTTTTCCAACAAAAATTTGGTCGCTTCCGCTGGTTGGTTGGTTGGTTTTAAGGCGTATCAACCCTTTTCTGGTCATTTAACGCCGAATTAAGTCATTTTGATAAAAGTTTCAAACAATTCATTTTAGTGTAAGTAGAGTTTTGTTGACACAGTTAGATGTCAAAACAGTTCTATTTCAAACAATTCAGTTTAGCATAAGTACAGTTTTGTTTACTCATTGTCAAATGCCAAAACAGTTCTATTTCAAACAATTCAGTTTAGCATAAGTACAAAGTTTTTTTACACTTCGTTAAATGGAAAAACAGTAATTTTCAAACAATTCAGTTTTAGTTAATTAGTTTAGTTCTATTTGACCCATAGATAGGACTCTATCTGGTCCTACCATTCCAGGCTAGAGTGAACCTGGGAGCGAGGTATTTTGCATTCCCCAAAGCTCCAGAATTACTGGAGCCTCACCATTAGATTGTGTAATGTCATATTCAGGACACTCGTTGGAGGGGGAGTCTTATTCCTCTGCAGAGATGCAGTCAATGTATTCTACAGTCCCAGCCAACTGGGCCAGCTTCTGCTAGTGCTAATTTTAAAGAGTTTTAGTTTCCGTGGAAACTTATAGGAAGCATTAATTTGGGAGGAACCCTTCGTACGCAAACGTTCCTAAGTGATTTTGTTATACGATCCCTCCCGTGCTTTAAAAGTAAAAGATCCGTGCGATTTCTTGAAATTCCATCAGGCGAATACTCAATCAGTTTATTGAAAGATCAGGATAATCTTTAAAGATTAAAGAGATTATCGGTGTAGGCGTGTGAAAGCGTGGCCACTTTAGAGAATGGTGAAGTGTTATTAAGAACTTTTTTTTTGCGATCGTGCGGGGGCGTGGGAAAAAACGGAAAGCGTAAATTTTATAAGACAAAAAAAAGTAAAAAAACAAAACAAAAACAAATACCCCACAAGAAAAAAAAAATACTAATACCCGCCCCCCCCAAAAAAAAATAGAAAGCCGAAGGAAAAACAATAAGCAAAGAAAGATTTTATAAATATGACAAATTCAGGTAAATGTGGCAATTTGTTAAAATATTTGCAGAATATAAAAATGGTTGTAAAAAATGGACGTAAACCCGACAATATAGAGAAAAATTGAAAAAGGATCTAAACCAAAGATACTTTCTTTTACATTAAATTATTCTCTTTGAATTACCTTGTTTTTCAAATTTTTCTCTATAACCCAATTAATAAATATATAAACAGTAAAATATTACCAAAAAAAAAAATCTAAACAGGAAAATAATTACTTCCTTATTTATACAATTTAGCTGTCTTCCTGAGAATTGGTATTGGTAAAACTCGAGTTCCAGTTGAATGATAGCAATTTATATATATATATATATATATATATATATATATATATATATAGTGTCCCGCAATTTATATATATATATATATATATAGTGTCCCGCAATTTATATATATATATATATATATATATATATATATATATATATATATATATATAGTGTCCCGCGTGTCTAGATCATCTAATTTTGACATATATATATATATATATATATATATATATATATATATATATATATATATATATATATATGTCAAAATTAGATGATCTAGACACGCGGGACACTGCTCGAGAAGTAGAGACGAGCTCGTGAGGGATATACTCCTGTAGACCCCTGCACGTGGACGAGCAAAGGCAGGACGTCCAGTTCGAACCTACATCCAGCAGCTCTGCGCCGATACGGCATGTAGCCCTGAGGATCTGCCGAAAGCAATGGTCGATAGGGAGTTGTGGCTAGAGACGTTCGGGAATATCCGTGCCGATAGCGTGATATGATTATATATATATATATATATATATATATATATATATATATATATATATATATATATATATATATATATATATATATATATAATTCGTTAAATTTAAAAAAAATTTTGAACATTAATTTACTTCGAATAGATTTTAAACAGAATGCAGCAAACGCTAACCGAATGCTGAAAGATTCTTATTTTTTCGTTTCATTTTAAAATTGCATATTCTTCAGAATATACAACATATTAACATTGCCTTTTTGATTGTTCAGTATAAAAACCGAAACGTTTACCGCTTGAAAATAATTCAACCATAAATAAAATTATCCACTGAATACCTTGCCTGTCCATATTTTCTCATTTACATATCAGAGGATTTATTTTAATATCCTGTCATATATATATATATATATATATATATATATATATATATATATATATATATATATATATATATATATATATATATAATATGTATGTTTATATTTAAGAAAAAATGATATTTCGTTTCAAAATGGTCATCATGTTCGCCTGACCTGATAATTTACGATTTTTCCTCTGGAGCTATGTCAAGGGGCTGGTCAATATGATCCTCTCCTCATTGAAATATTCAAGCATAAATCTTATTTTGTTTAAGATAAAACCTGTTTAGTTTCATTTGCTTCTGTAATTACTCTGATATTTATATCTCAGTTGAAGGCACCCATTTTAAAATGAAATTATATAAATTTTCTGAAACACCCTATCTATCTATCTATCTATCTATCTATCTATCTATCTATCTATCTATCTTCTCCTTCTTCTTGCTATCCAAACTAATTGAAAAATAAAGAGCAACAGACCATATATTGTAGTTAAGGACTTTAAAGAAAAATATTCCTTTTACTTGATTCATCAAGAGTCAACAGAGACTAATATATCAGTTAAAAAGTAGGATAAAATAAGTAAAGACCTGGTTTGATTTGGTTTCTTTGTTTAATGACCTATCAACCTTTATAGGTAGAAGAACAGTAGTGGTACTATTTAACCAATAGCTGGGAGGATAAGGGGGCTCATACCTTTCCCAAGTGTATTTGCCCGAAAGTGAACGTAATAGCGCGACTGGAGTACAAACTCGCTTACTAAGATTCCACAGTCCATCGCTTTAACCATTACACCACGAGGACACCCCTAAAGACCTGGAAATAGAAATAAAAGATGTGGCGCCTTAAAACTACCATAGAGCCAATAATAATGGGAACCTAAGGATGATCAAGAAAGGAACAGTTAAACACATTGGCAAGAATCTTGTGAGTCCCAGTCTACATGAAATATAAAAGATTGCTCGTTTCGGAATTGCTCATCTTATGAGTGTACTATCAATGTTACTGAATAATATTCTAAAGAGGCAGCAATAAAAAAACAAAACAAAACAAAAAAACGTGAATATATAAATAACATATCTACCTTCCCAAGATACTTCTTTATTTGACCAATCGTGGTCTTGGGTCACGATTCAGTTAGGTTCGGTGATGTCTTTAGGTTTCAGTCGGTCAAGATTGGTTGACGCGGGTGCTTGGGGTATCCAACAGTCGCGTCTCGCAAGCAAGACTGACATACTCTTCGAGCATCAAGAGGGTTGTCCCCCAGGCTCTAACTCTCTCCAGAGGTGCTAGGTTTATCGCCCGGCACTTTATGCGTCGCTTTTTAGGGGAATGGTGACAGGGCCCAAGGCATGCGTCTGAACCAACGTTAATAAGGCCTTGCGCCGTACTCATGTGTTTGTTGGGCGCCCGACAAATATTTATAGTAACTACCGTCCCTACCCCTAGATCTTGTGTAAAGACCCGGTGAAGGATTGTAAGAAACCGTAATTGGCGCTGAAAACTATTTTTTTAAAAAAAAGTAAAAGGTTAACTTGTTGAATACTAGACTTTGCCATCTGGCAGACCACTGAGTAAAACAATAAAACATGAAATTGACGGTGATACCAATTGTAATAGGAGAGCTCGGTAAAGTTACCAAAGGATTGATACAGGAACTGGAGGACTTGGAATTAAGAGGACGATTGGAAACTATCCAAACTACATCATCATTAAGATCGGCCAGAATACTGAGAAGAGTCCTGGAGATTTGAGAAAAATTACTGTCATTCAAACTCCAGTGAGAAACTATCGGCAACCGCTGCTGTGAAAAACTCTCAAAAGACTAAAATGATAAAAATTGACAAAAGATACAAACAGATTCAAAATCATCTGACTAGCAAAACATAATTTCATCCTTTTATTTTCTGCAGGCTTTAATATACAACTATGAGTGAACTTTATCTGGGTCACTGTATGGCCATAACTCGGCACTCTGTATTTAGAGCCAGTTCGCACAAATACCACTTTAATTGAAACCGCCTATACAAGTCTAGAGGATCGAAACGATCAATGAAAATAGAGAATTTCTCACGATGATTGAGAAGCGAAGGTTGAGTGGGGTAGACGAGAGTGATGATGCTCCAAATCCGTACAAATGTAAGGTGCTATGCTCTGCATTCACCTACTCTGAATTTTTCGAAAAACACGAGACCTTTTGATTTACTTAGACCAACGATGCTTTACTCTAACTTCTTTTACCGACTTCTTGTCTTTCTCTTTTCTCCGCCCCATCTCTCCACCGCTCGCACCGACGCCGATTTTAAGAATTAATTCGTGCTACGTCCATTAAAATGCGTGCTACTCAAAAAGGCTTTAAAAATCAATTTAGGCTCAAAAAGACGCCGAAATCCATTATTGTAATCGGTAGGCGTAAAGCTCAACAAGAGTCGATTAATCAGGGCGAGGGGGGGTGAAGCTTAAAATCGTTTAAATTGCCGTGGAAAGATAATTGTTTTGGCCTATGTGAGAAGTGACTTAAAGTGAACTTAATAAGTTCACAATAGTTCGACTGGCAAATCTTCCAACATCAGGCAAAGTCGAAGAAGTTGCAAAATATTCAAAGTCCCCCTACACACACACACACACATAGATATATATGAACCGACTAAGGGTGGTAGGTATGCACAGACAGATATACTGATTGATAGATAGGTACATATGAACAGATTGATGGTTTGGTTTGGTTGTTTAATAGCATATCAACTCTTTTTGGGTTATCTAATGCCAAAGCCATTCTCCTAGAAGAACAGTAGTGGTACTATTTAACCCATAGCTGGGAGGATAAGGAGGTTCATATCTTTCCCAGGGGTATTTGCCCGAAAGTGAATGTAATAGCGCGACTGGGGTACGAACTCGCGTACTACGATTCCGCAGTCCATCGCTTTAACCATTACACCACGAGGACACCCCCTGAACAGATTGCGATAAATAGATAGATAGATATGACCAGAGAGAGAGAGAGAGAGAGAGAAAGAAAGAAAGATATTCCCCCCTACACACGTGCACACACATATAGACAAAGTGAAAGAGAAGCACACATATTCAAACGCACACACACACACACACACACACACACACACACACACACACACACATCTTTAATTGTCAATGAACTTAATCAAAGTGGTTTTCCCCATCCACTATTATGCAATGAACATATCAGATCAAAATTTAGGTCATAATTTTGTGTCAGGCTACGAATTTTTTGATTCACCATACTAATTAAAGTAATCATCTCAGCCGGGCAAAGTTTGATTATTTAGTTTAATGGCACATCAACCATTGATGGTTATTTAATGTCAAATCCTGTTTTTACATATTTATGAATTTTAAGTGAATAGTTTGTAAGCAACATATTTGAAACGAACCAGAGCCCATTTGTTTGCACACAGTCAAATGGCTTGGAGTATAGCCATCTTTTTTGCACACAGTTAAATGGATTCAAGTATTGCTCACACTACTAGTTCTGTTTGCCATAGTTAAGGAGTGTCAAGGAGTGTTATCGATTAATGATAATTCAATTCAATATTAATCTTTTGTTTGCATACAGTTTCAAATATTGTAAATGATTTAACAGTTCTATAGACTAATAGTTACTACAACTCCGGGTCAGAGTGGACCTGGGAGTAATGGCAATGAATAGGTTGCTCCACATGCCCCACTGGAACCTCACCATTAGATGAGTTTATGACTTATCCAGGACACTCATTATGGGGTCTCACATCTCTACAGAAATTATGTCGGCGTATTTTATGGATGACTGGCCCTCTGCAGTGTTAAAGGTAAAGACTGAGATCGTAGCTGTTCTGAAACAAATTGTTTTGTAATTATTTTACTTATATGAATAATAATTTTTTGTCGTTTAAAATCTATATAAGCAACATGGCTTCTGGTTGACAATTGTTTATAATTAAAGAAATCTAAGAAAAGAGAAGTTTTTTCCCAATTAAAAAGATTTCTACGTTAAAATCTTGCCTTGAGTAGAATAGATAAACACTGAAAGCTGTATATTAAAGTTTGAAAATTCTTGCAAATTATTGATATAGATATGAAAAAGAGAGAAACCCAATCACCTATAAACAAACCCATAATATATATATATATATATATATATATATATATATATATATATATATATATATATGTGTGTGTGTGTGTGTGTGTGTATTTATCAACCACTCCTGCACGGGCTGGATGTGATAAAAAATCAATATCAGTATATATATATATATATATATATATATATATATATATATTATATGCTATTCTTGCCAATATTTTGATAACTTTTACACACACACACACACACACACACACACACACACACACACACACACACACACGCATACATATATATATATATATAGAGAGAGAGAGAGAGAGAAAGAGAGAGAAAAAGTGAGTATATTTTATAATATTTGAACACTTTCTTGATTTTAGAAAAACGCTTTTAAAATGACCTGTTCATTCACACACACACACATACACACAGACAGACAGACACACACACACACACACACACACACACACACACACACACACACACACACACACACATACATATATATATATATATATATATATATATATATATATTATACAAAGAGAAAAATATATTGAAAGTGCTCAATGCGCTTATTAACGGAGGGCATTTAAAAGCAAAAATATTGAAATTATAATGCAAAATCGTCTAACAGAATACTTTTCACACACACACACACACACACACACACACACATATATATATATATATATATATGTATATATATTTAGCATTTTCTTAAGTACTCTTCAGGTTAGATAGTAGAGCTCAAGTACCTGAGAATATTATGCTATTCAACGATATTTAACATGTGAAATAATTGGGTCATTGTTTTAAAACCATATATATATATATATATATATATATATATATATATATATATGAAAGGAAATATGGATAAAATCCGACTGCATAAAGGTAGCTGAAAAAAACATAATCTTAATAGGTGAATATATTATGAAGTAAAGTCGGCGTTAACGTTTCGGTTTCAGTAACCATCATCAGGACTTGAATATCAGAATAGTTCACATAGCGATGGATGCTTGCTCCTGTCATCTCGGCAAGCATCCATCGCTATGCGAACTATTTTGATATCCAAGTCCTGATGATGGTTACTGAAACCGAAACGTTAACGTCAAGTTTACAACATAATATATTCACCAATTTGGATTGTGTTTTTTCTGCAACCTTCATATATATATATATATATATATATATATATATATATATATATATATATATATATATATATATCTACCAACCCCTCTGCTCGGACAGAGGTCAATTTTTAAGCAGACTTTAACAGGTTTGAATTCAGAGTTTTCCTTCTCCTAGACTAGTTGCCTCACTAAGGCTGAAAAAACCAGTCTGCCCTTCTACTTACCCATAGTTTGTGGGAGAATATTTGGATTCATACATTTCCCAAGGGTATTAGTGCTATGTGGAATGCAATCAGTCTCGTCCCGGATTTGAAATCATGTCGCCGTGTCCATTTCCTACGACGATAACCATTAAACCACGGGCACTTCCTTTATATATATGTTGTGTGTGTGTGTGTGTGTGTGTGTACTGGTGTGAGCGTTTCACAGTTCAGTACTTTGCCCACTATGCCAAGGGAACTACTTTAGAAAAGTAGGGGCACCATTCATCCTCTAGCTCGCAGGATAAGAGGGTTCATACATTTCCAAAGGGTATTAGTTCGAAAGTGAACATAATAGGGCGACTGAAGTTCGAATTTGCTGACTACAATGCCATAGTCTTGGGCATTTGCCACTATGCTAAGAGGATTTACTTCCCCCTATATACGATGAGTGCATTTTTCTAGCAAGTTTCCTTTGTGCTTTATGTTTAAATGTTGCTAGTCGGACAAAGGCATTTTTCCTGTGATGCTATTAAAGGTTTTTATGGCATATCAAACCTACTAGGTTATTGTTGTATAGTGGCTCGTACCGCGTGACTTCCGGGATCGCGAAAGTATAAAAGACGCTGTGTCTCTTAAGCATGCAAAAGCAGAAGCAGAAAGAGAAGCAGAGAGATAGCTCTAAAGAACGTCGGTCAGTAGTAAGACCAAGTTCGGACGTAACACCAACAGCGCGAGAATTATAATTCTAGTCGGACTGTACCACTTGAGTTAATAAATAATCAACTTTATTTCACTGTGTATTTTTCCTTACCACAATACAACAGTTATTTAAACCAAATCCTATTTATACATATCCATATTGAATATAAAATATTTGTTGACAAATAGTTTGTCGGTAACATTTTAAACAAGCTTGAGTCGATTGGTTTGCGTCCAGTTTTAGGTATTCTTTACTGGAATAATTCTATTTGATATTTTTCATTTGTTTGCACACATTTAAATGGTTTCAAATATTGCTATGTAACACTAACAATTCAATTTAGCATCGGTCATTTGTTTGCACATAGTTTAAATGATTAAACAGTTCTATTTGACCCACAGATCGGACCCTAACAAGTACTACCACTCCGAGTCAAAACAATTGTAATGAAGGGGTACTCCACATTCTCCAAAGCTGAAGAGCTGAAGCTTCACCATCAGATGCAATTTAGTGTCCTGTTTGGGACATGCAACGGAAATAGAAGACAAGCACATATGCCTCAAAGAAAAGAAAAAAGAAAACGATAAACTGACAAACCTATGAGACGAAAAACAGAAGGTAAAAAATGAAAGACAATTTGACCGGAACAGTGAGACGGATCCTAACAAAACTTTAAATAAAAGAAATAACCTGTATTTCTACCGATACACATCAATGGCGCTTGACAGTAATTTTTTTTTTTCATAATCTTCTTTACGATCGACACACCCAAAAAGAAAAAAAAATCTAACATACTGAGGGAAGTGCCTGTAGTGTTGTAGCTAATGTGCTGGACTGCAACATCGTAGTAAGCAAGTTCGAACTCTAGTCGCACTATTACGTTCACTTTCGGACGAATACCCTTTTCCAAGTATCTGAACCCATGGCTATGGGTTAAATAGTACCACTACTGTCATTCTACAAGGATACCTTCGGTATTGAATAAGCCAGAAAGTTTGATATATCATTAAAAAAAGAAACGAAATCAAACCATAAATAAGTACACCCCGACTAATACTTTTAAATAAGATATTAATTGTCCAAATCAAAGATGACAGGATTTTATTATTTGCAATGAAAATCAAAAAATGATTATCATAAGGTATTATTTGGTCTACCAAATTCTATAGCATCGAAACTCTCCAATCAAAAATATGAATATCTGACAGTTAAAAAAAAGTAAACCTCTTATATATTCAAGTATGTGAGAAGAAGTGAATGGAATCTGACAGAATATACGTAGAAAAAGGTAAAACAGAAGAAAGATTAACAAGCCATCAAACATATGTCTTTCTTACGTTTTTACCTTTTCTACGTACATATTCAAGTATATTTTTTCAGTTAAAGAATCGTTGTAATTTCATTTTTGACCAGAATTTTAATTCTGTCGATTTTGGTAATAAATAATAACCAATTCGTCTTGATTATATTATGTTTCACTTGTGCCTAATACAGTTATTTGCTGATGAATGGAAAAACCTTTACATGAAATGCATTAAAAAGAATGAGGCATCATTGGTTTAAAAGAAACTTAATTTATATTAAAAAACTGTTAGAAGTGCACTTATCGTGGTACCGCATATCACATAATATGTGTATGTGTATGTGTGTGTGGTTAGGTTATTTGGTTAATGGTATGGATCATTTAATGGTATGGATCATTTAATGGTATGGATCATTTAATGCCGACATTTTTTGCAAATGATTTAAACAAAAACATGAATTCGTTGGAGGATTTCGGTTTCTTTGTTCAATGGCATATCAACCTTCGTGGGTTATTTAATCCCAAAACCAATATGTTGCACTCGAAAATTAAGTTCACTTCTTATATGCATTTATTCAAGTATGTTTATACATTAAGGAAATGTTGCAATTTTATTTTTGATTTAAGTTTTGATACAGTCGAAATCTGTAATATATAATACCTAATAATATTCGTTTTGATAGTAACTAAAAAAATAAGATCGAATCCTGAATATCTTTAGTATTAAAAGATAGTGTAGTTATTTTCAATATTGCATTTTTTGAAAATGAATAATGCCTAATATTCGTTTTTGTTGTTCAAGGTTCTACTAGAAAAATGAGATAAAACAGTTATCGTTAGTTTAGCATAAAAATTAACGTTTCATTTTTAAAATTTTAGGGAGTGTAGTTATTTATGAGTGTTACTGTATAAGACAACATAAAGGAAAGGATTCTCAAATGAAGCTAGCTCAAGTTTAAAGTTTTTAACTGCTAAATATTGTTGTCTCTAAGTATAGTTTTGTCAGGTGAGTAATATTATAGCATATAGTTTCGTGTACATAAAACTTATCCTCTTGTGATCAGAGTATGAAATATCCTGTATAATTAATGTTGCGCATGATTTTGGCATTTCTTTTGACTGTTCTGAAATTCTTCGACTTAGACTGGACGATTCCGTGATTTCTAAGATGATTTCCCCCGACCTTTTGCCCTGAGAACTAAATCGATTGAGCGGATTCCTTTGGCATATTTCGATCAGTTTCCTTCCTTTCTTTATGGTCACTTTCAATTATTTGAGGGATTAAATAGCCAGAATCGATATCACCTGGAACTGACAAACAGATGACGTCATAGTGACGTCTGAGGGCGTGTCGCTGTGCTTATTGATTGATGTCTTGTTTAGCATTGAGACTGTTAATAACACGAGTTGACAGTCAAATTCTAGTTTGGTTTGCGATCTACATCACCAAGGTGATCTACAAGAGTTAAATTCTAGTTTGGTATGCGATCTACACGTTCCATTTATTTATTATGGTTTAAATAAAACACTGAACATATACATATATTAATTTGCAAAAAAAATAATTACCGTACTTGACCAAACAGTAGGAAGAGTACCTGTATCTTAAAAAGAAGTGTCAGGGGTATAAAATCTGTAGACAAGTTTACAGAGCTCGGCAGAAATATCTCATCCACTGAAAGTAATGTTACTATAGGCCTAGTGAAGGCGTTGACTGTTATAGCTAGGTTATCCATCTTGAAAACTATCAAAGTTAGACGAACCAGACATGCGGGACACTGCTGGAGAAGTAAGGACGAACTCATAAGCGATATACTCCTGTGGACGCCTTCACATGGACGATCAAAAGCAGGACGACCAGCTAGAACCTATATACAACAGCTCAGTGCCGATACAGGATATAGCCTTGAAGACCTCCAGGGAGCGATGGACGATAAAGACGGGTGGCAAGAGAGGGTGAGGGAGATTCATGCTAGCAGTACATGATGATGATGATGATCGAGCGTATGAAAGTCTGATCTATTCGATAAAACAGGATTTCTTCCAAGCTGTGAGCATGACCATACTATTGTATGGATGCATCATATGGAAGGTAACAAAATTTTAGAGAAAAAGATAGATAGTAACAACGCAAGGATGCTACGAGCTATTTTGAAGAAATCCCGGAAGTATCACTTCACAAAACAACAGCTATGACGGCCACTTACGTCCCATCTCACAAACCATCCAAGTTAGACGAACAAAACACGCGGGACACTGGTGGAGAAGCAAAGATGAATTCATATGAGACATTCTCTGATGGACTCCAACACATGGGTGTGCGAATTTTGGTCGACTAAAAAGAACTTATTTACATTAGCTCTGTGCGGACATAGGTTGTAGTTTAGAAGACCTGCCGGTAGCGATGGATGAAAGGAACGGATGGCGAGAGGGAGAGTCAGGGAAACCCATGCTGTTATAACAGCTCATAAAATTGCTCTGTATAATAAACAGGGCGAGTCCCCGTGGTTCAATGGAAAACGTTATGGACTGCGACATCGTAATAAGTGAGTTCGAACTCTAGTCGTGCTATTTCATTCACTTCTGGTTTTCCGGAAAAAGTATGAACTCCCATTTCCCCACGCATCAATGGATTAAATAGAATCACAACTGTTCTTCTACAAAGATAGCTTTGGAATTGAATAACCCATGAAGGTTGCTATACCATTAAACAAAGAACCCAATACAATAAACAGTTTTGGAGGTGCTAGTGGTGTAATGGTTATTGTTGTAGGAAATGGACACGGAGACTCGAGTTCAAATCCTTGACTAG
This sequence comes from Sepioteuthis lessoniana, assembly GCA_963585895.1. Taxonomy (NCBI): domain Eukaryota; kingdom Metazoa; phylum Mollusca; class Cephalopoda; order Myopsida; family Loliginidae; genus Sepioteuthis; species Sepioteuthis lessoniana. The sequence goes on along the minus strand of OY757934.1, from coordinate 55,554,102 downwards.
GCTGTGTGCATTTCACGTAGCGCTATTACTGTTAAGAAAAATTTGCACCCGATTATTCTTTTTTTGGAGTTAATAGTAAGGCACACTCTTTGTATGGCGACCGGTCTAAGAGAAGGAAAACTCTGAAAAGAAATGAAGGGTGGTATAAAAAGTTTTGTCACACTCGCCTGGTCCCTGGGGACTATCCCTCCAGAGAGTACCTGCTTTGCAAGAATTATTGACGTCTGCGGCACCTCAGAAGGGCAATGTTGACGGGATCAAGCATTTTTTTGTGACAGCCGCGCATGCGTCTCGATTCGAACTTGGCTTCCCACGTTAAAATGATCTTGTGTCCAATCCTATCTGGCTGGATTTTCGATATATATTGTAGTTAAAAAAATTACGTTGAAAAATTTACATTTTTTCCAATTTTTTTCTTTTTATGGAGACGGGCTTAGCATAACGGTAAGAACATAAAAAGTCTAACGGTTGTATAGAACATAGATAGGCATATAATCTGATTTATATATATATATATATATATATATATATATAAGTTAATCTTATTAGAATGGTTGCTATATTAAAACAAAGAGTGCTCAATATCAATGACGGAGCATATGTAGGTCTAACTTGGATATCGTTGAAGCAGAGTCAACGCCACTTGGTGATTCTCAGTTTCTCACCTATACGATCCTCAGACCCAGCGCTTAGATCTTTGTTTTGGTTTGGTTTGGTTATTTGGCATATCAACCATTGTAAGTTATTTAATGCCAAATCCGAGTTATTCATATATATATTAAATATATATGATTTGTTCACATAGAATTAATAAGATTATAAATTCATAAGTTAAAAATGAAACAATAAGATACTAGAATATAAAATAAAACATGTGTGTGAGTGTGTGTGTGTGACATAATAGATTGGTGAGAGATATTATTGACAAGTAGTATTGCATTCAAATTAAGATCAGAGCCTTTTGACGCTTGGAAATACCCATCGTGTCGATGATTATGATTGAAAGTTAATGAACTCGGGGTCAATCTGACACTGGATCTCAATGAACGGTTTTGTTCAGGTAAACAAAACGGTTATAGAATTAAAAAGAATTTAGTTAGTTAGTGGGAAATATTATGTGCACATAATACTTATTATTATTCATCATCCAAACTGAGAAGAATTGAAAACAACGGAAGATAACGAGAGTAGATATTGAACAAAAACAAAAATGGGGACATGAAATGAAGAACGAAGATGAAGAGATGGGAGCTGCTCGATCATAAAGTAAGGGTCATATTAAAACATAGATAATCTGAGAGTAAGGTCAGTACGATACACACACACACACACATACTCACACATAAGTTTGAATAGCGTTGACACAGAGTCAACGATACTTGGTGACAGTCAGTTAAAATATGATTGTTACTCCCCTCAATGTAACGAACCTTGATCCAATAGAGAATCAATAGAATATGCGAGAAAGGAAATATTCCGTCAATGAAAATTACACCATACAACGTTTGAAGCAAATAATAAAGATAATTTAATCACAAGAGATCAAGGATAATCTATACAAAAGCCATGAAAGAATAATACCATCCAGAGTCGACACAGTGATAAAAAAAATTCCCTGTACATACGTGAGTCATTCAACAAATAAGGTGAAATATTGCCTCACGAATTGGTCATAGGAATCACTGTTTATAGTCCTTTTTGCATCAATAGTGATGCGTCCTTTCATGACCCAGAAAGCAGTTAGCATGATTTTCTTTACTGACTGCTCCCCTTGGATCTTTTTATTTATCGGGGATAAATGGCTTTTCGACTCCGGCAGACCAACGTTTTGCCCATTTGTAAAACATTTTGTGACTAAAACACGTCTCTCCGTACACAACACATTCTTCTGTAAATTTCACACGGCTTGTACTTCTCAGTCACTAAAAATTTGCTGACAGACCTTTATTCAAGCCTATAGCACTCTGTTTTTTTTTTTGTTGCCATTTTGAATAGTCTTAAAACTTATATCTTTGTGATATTAAAATAAATTTTGCTATCAACTAATACCAAATAATGTATAGTTTACAATTAGAGAAAAAAATTCTGAAAAAAAACAAACAAAGTGTATTTTGCTTTTTATAAAAGATCCTTTATTTATGGAATGATCCTCGTATTAACTTTTCAACTTATGTTAATACATATTTCTTATAAATGCAATATTTCTAATTCGAAAAAAATCTTTTTTTTTCATGATTTTTGGGTGGAAGTTTCCAACCTGTTACAAGAACATTTTTGATGAACCCCTTTTGGAAATGTACTATCTGGTACACTTCTTTCGTATACCCATGATGACGATGTTCATCTCAGGGGATTTTTCATGAGTCTGGCTTTTTGCCGAAACTTACTAAGCTCATCTAATGTCAGCTGAGTGCGATATCTCATCCTATCAGTTTCTCTTGCTAAATAGCTGTTTGCTAAACTCGTTTATGTTCGTCATCAGGCTACAGTTTAGTTAGTCACTAAACCCAGCAAAGATTTCGTTTTTTACTTGGCCATAATCATGGGGCACCTAGAGTTTACTGAGTTTTGGACCATGACAAGGTGTTCCAGTGGACCACTGTATAAGGGTAGAACCATCGGAGATCAGTTGGGCAGAATGGGTTTTAAAGCATGTCAACCCTTGTTTTTTTTTTTTTTACTGAAACCAGTTTAATGGTTATGGACTCCTATAATATACAGTTTTGGTTTCTTTGTTAAATGGCATATCAGCCTTCGTGGGTTATTTAATGTCAAAGCCATCCTTATGGAAATGGGGGGGGTCCTCGTGGTGAAATGGTTAAAGTGATGGACTGTGAAATCGAAGTACGCGAGTTCGTACTCCAGTCGCGCTATTACGTTCACTTTCGGGCGAATACCCTTGGGAAAGGTATGAACCCCCTTATCCTCCCAAATATGGGTTAAATAGTACCACTAGTGTTCTTCTAGGAGAATGGCTTTGGCATTAAATAACCTACAAAGGTTAATATGCCATTAAACAAAGAAATCAAACCAAATCATATAGAAAATCAGTAGTAAATCTATTAAACCCTTTGCTGATGAGACGGGAGCCAATTTTATGCGGTTAAAAAGTGTGTAATTAAAATCATTGTATGTAGGTACACACTTCATATCAATGGTTGAGGCGGTTTTGAGGCGTTCTTAGCGTAATGGTTATCACTTTCGGAAATGGAATCTATGACTCAAGTTCAGATCCAGGATGAGACTATTTGCATTCCGCTGAACGCTAATGTCCTCAGAAAAGGCACGAATCCATCTGTTCTCCTTCCAGCTATGAGTAAATAGTTGGGCAGATTGGATTCTTTAACCTTGGCTGGACAGTCAGTCTAGGAAAAGGAAAACGCTGAATTCAAACCAACTTTACTTCGCTTAGAAATTGATCTTATGTCACACCTTGTCTATGGCAGAGTGGTCTGGTAAATGCATACTTAGGAAGTTATTTTATTAGTTTAATTTGGCACAAATCCAGAAATATACGGCGCCCAGTGAGAATTGTGGTCGCTTGAATTATCTGCTAGTCTATAACATGAAATGACATAAAAATGTAAGCTTATCTAAGATTTTATACAATGTCTTAAGTATGAAACTCTTGGTGAGGATCGAACTCAATATTCACGAGTACTTAGCATGAAAGACTAGCTTGTTAACCATTTCATTACAATAAGAAGTTTGGACCAAAGTTTTTTTATATTGGTTACCTAGTAAGAAAAAAATTCACTGACAAAGATCTACTGGTCACGCTTGATAACTATTGAGTGTAGTTACCCGTGGTACCCGTGGTGTCCGTGCTGTAATGGTTATCGTCGTTGGAAATGGACACGGCGACACGAGTCCAAATCCTGGACGAGACTGATTACATTTTACATAGCACTAATACCCTTGGGAAAGGTATGAATCCAATTATTTTCCCTCCAGCTATGGGTAAATAGTAGGGCAGACTGGGGTTCTTCAGCCTTGGTTAGGCAACTAGTTTAGAAGAAGGAAAACTCTGAATTCAGACCTGTTAAACTCCGCTTAAAAATTGACCTTGTGTCATATCCTGCCCTTTGCCTCAACAAGGTCAATTTAAGTGGAGTAAAGTTAATTTGGAATTAGAGTTTTCCTTCTCCTTGACTTGTTGCCTTGACAAGGTTAAAGAGCCCAACAGCTCAACTATTTTCCCATAACTAAGGTGTTGGGGGACGAACAGAAGGATTCATGCCTTTCCCAAAGGCATTAACGTGAATTGAACTCAGGTCGCCTATTCTATGTTCTATGGTGATATCCGCAATGCAATGTCATCATCATCATGTCACACCTTCAGCACGGATATCCCTGACCCTCTGCCGCCACCCTTCTCTATCATCCATCGCTTCTGGAAGGTCCTGAAGGTCACATCCTGTATCGGCACAGAGCTGTTGTACGTAGGTTCTAGCTGGTCGTCTTGCCTTTACTCGTCCATGTGAAGGGATCCACTGGAGTACGTCACTTATGAGTTCGTCCCTACTTCTCCAGCAGTGTCCTGCATGTCAGGTTCGTCTAACTTTGATAGTTTTCCTGATGGGTGGTAGGTGGCCGTACAGCTGCTGCTTTGCGGGGTGCTACCTCCAGGACTTGTTCAATATTGCTCGCAACATTCTTTTGTAATTGCCTTCAAGCTTTTTCTCCATACGTTTAGTTAGCGTCCATGTGGTGCCTCCATACAGCAGTATGAACACGACCGCTGCTTGGAAAAAACTGCATTTCTCTTTATCGGTCAAGTCTGATTTTCATATGACCGATAGCCTATAGTACGTGTCCAAAACATTGTATTACGTGCGTTACATTCACGCATGCACTTACCTCATTCGTAGCTACAAAGAATATCTTGCTCGAAGACAGGAAAGCGAGGGTGCTTCATTAATTAGTTCATGTGCCAATTTTAGCAATAAATGAATAAATTTATTAACTTATAAATATAATCTCTCTCTGTCTTTCAGTCTCTGTATGTCTCTCGATTTTTCAATATTGCAACCAGAATTTGATACACACGTGTTCTTGCGCATTCACAGCAACATACGCTTGCACTTATCCGTAAATACACAGCAACCCCCACGCTACCTGACTTGCCAATTTTCTTCCCGTCGTTTGTTGCTGAATACGGCACCTAAATAGAATTCCTGTCTGCTAAATGTTGTTCTTAAATCTTTTCAGTAATCTCTCTCTCTCTCGCTCTCTCCCTCTCTCTCTCTATATATATATATATTTTTCTCTATCGCCTCTCTCTCTCTCTCTCTCTTTCTCTAAATATATATATATATATCTTTCGTTATCGCTTCCTCTCTCTCTCTCTATTTTTTTTTTCTTTATCACCTTCCTCTCTGTCTGTCTGTCTGTCTATCTGTGTCTCTCTCAATACATATCTTTCGTTATCACCTCCCCCTCTCTAAACCCCTCTCTCTCCCCCTCTCTCTCTCTATATATTTTTTATTTATCGCCCCCCCTCTCTCTATATATATTTCTTTCGTTATCGCCTCCTCTCTCTCTATATATATATATTCTTTTCTTTATTGCCTTCTTCTCTGTCTGTCTGTCTGTCTCTCTCTCTCTCTTTCTATATATATATATATATATATATATATATATATATATATATATATATATATATATATATCTTTCGTTGTCACCTCCCCCTCTCTCTCTCTCCCTCTCTCTCTCTATATATATTTTTTTCTTTATCGCCCCCCCCTCTCTCTATATATATTTCTTTCGTTATCGCCTCCTCTCTCTCTCTATATATATTTTTTTTTCTTTATTGCCTTCCTCTCTGTCTGTCTGTCTGTCTGTCTCTCTTTCTATATATATATATATATATATATATATATATATATATATATCTTTCGTTGTCACCTCCTCCTCTCTCTCTCTGTCTCTGTCTCTCTCTCTTGTTGATGACCCAAGTATGCACAGAACCGACTTAACAGCAGACCAACTGATAATTCGGGAAACGCGGAAAAACCGCCGAATTTGTTTCACCCACGCCAGCCTTGTTCTCTACTCTCTCTCTCTCTTTCAAAATAGAAACACTGTAAAAGTATCCGGCGTCAAATGGGTATTCTAATCTCTACATATATATTTACAATAGTTTCATCGTATCTGTGGTTTCTTTATATCCACGTTTTTACTTCCCCAAGTTTAAAACATCAAAAGAAAATATTCCTAACCTTTACTTTATAATAATTCAATTCTATTAGAGCAGCAATGCCAATTATAATGAATGCATAAAAGATAACTGATTTTAACGTCTTGTCAACCTGTCAAGGGTATTTTATTTCAAGCGGTTAGAGAATTTTATTCATTGAACTTTTAAACTTACATTTATTATGTTGTTTCTTGAAAGTTTTTTTTTTTTTTGGCATATGGTTATATGATATCATGCATTACGCAAATATTTAGAGGGGTCTCCTCGTGGTGTAATGGTTAAAGCGATGGACTGCGGAATCGTAGTAAGCGAGTTCGTACTCCAGTCGCACTATTACGTTCACTTTCGGGCAAATACTCTTGGGAATGGTATTGAACACCCTTATCCCTCCAGTTATGGGTTAAATAGTATCACTACTATTCTTCTAGGAGAATAGATTTGGCATTAAATAACCTACAAAGGTTGATATGCCATTAAAAACAAAGAAACCAAACCAAACAAATATTTAACAAGTAGTTGTATGGTTTCAAGTATTCCTATCTAATACTTATATGGTTTCAAGTAATTATTTTTGTTGAATGATAGTCATTGGTTTGCACACAGTTATATTGTTTCAAGTAGCAAATAATAATCGTTAGCAAATAATCATAGATTCAAGCGTTCCAATCTAATGCTAATAATTTGCACAGTGATGTACTATCCCAAGTTTTCTTATTCTAATAGTCATTTTAAAGACTATATGGTTCCAAGTAAATAATTATTTTCAAAATAATCATTTGCTTGCACACATTAATTACAGCATTGTTGAGGCCGGCTAGAATACTTGGAAGTGTCTGAGAGATCTGAAGAGATTGGCTATCACATCAGACTCCAGTGAAAGACCATCTGCTAAACCTGATGTGAAAAACTCACAGGAAGTTATATAATATAAATTGTCTAAATTTCTGAGACGAAGCTCGATGATTTTTATCATTAAGGGTTTTCGGATTATTGTCTTCATCTTTATTGTTATTTTCACAACGTTTCGGCCGATATGTCCTACAGCCTTCTTCAGGTGTTTGTCGAACTCGGGAACCTTCACGGAACTTCGAACTGCGTCCTTTATTGAATCCACAGGGGTCGCCTGTTCTGATTTCGTTAGCCATAACCGGGTACAAGTGTTAAGTATTCCTGTATTGTTACTCGCTTGCAGTCAGGTTTGAACCTGCAATCTCTAGATGAATGTCTCCTCAGAAGCTTAGGGAACCAATGCCTATAACCGTTACGCCATGTGTTACATTATTCTTTGTCCGATAAAATTCATAAATGTATAATCTTTTTCTTTTTTTTTAAAGGTTGATATGTGAAGCTAGTAAAAAGGGGAAATGCCTAAGGAGGCCTAACAAATAAAAAAACAAACAAACAACAACAAAAACAATAATAATAATAATAATAATAATAAGACCAGACCTTATAGTAATCAATAAAAAAAAGCGATTTTGCAAAATTGTGGACTTTGCTGTATCGGTTGACCACAGAATAAAACTGAAAGAAAGTGAAAAGAAGAATAAGTACCTCGACATTGCTAGGGAATTGAAAAAACAATGGAAAATGAAGGTTACGATTAAACCAATCGTGATTGGTGCATTCGGTACTGTCACTAAAGAATTACTAAAGGGACTAGAGGAATTGAAAGTTGGAGGACGAGTGGAGACCATCCAAACTACAGCATTGTTGAGAATGGCCAGAATACTGAGAAGAGTCCTGGAGACTTGAGGAGACTTGCTGTCACTCAAACTCCAGTGAAAGACCATCAGCTAAAGCTGATGTGAAAAACTCTCAAGGAGTAAACAAATCTATAAATGTTTTCAGTAACATAAAGTCTACACACATTATTTTCTATCCGATTAACTTCATAAGTGTATATCTACAGTAATAACGAGTGAAACTAACACGGTAGAGAAAATGTTTTTTTTTTTGTATATGTAATATATGAAAGTTTAGTTAATGACCATGAAGTTGAAAAGTGGTTCAGGTGATTTTCATTCGGAAATGAGTCATTCGTAAATGGACCTTATAAAAACAACCGGTGATGATTGATCATGATCGACTTGAGAAGATGGATTTGAGTTGAACTTAATCCGTGTCAAAATACTCGCATTAACCTTTTGAACTTGTAAGTCTAATATTTCGGGAAGATCCCTATTTTACTATTAACTGTAATCCACCAGTTCATATCCCTCGGTTGCAATATCTCATCAACTGAAAGTGATATCAACGTACGCATACGTAAAGGTTGTTTGGTTGTGTTTTATGGTATATCAACCCTTACAGGTTATTCAATATGAAATACTGTCAATACACGTATATTAAATATACATGATTTGGAAATGAATAATTTGTAGGAAACATTTAAACAAGTCAGAGCTCGTTCGTTTGCACACAATTAAATGGTTTCAAGTATTGCTATCTTACACTAACAATTCAATTTAATATCAGTATTTAAATCAATGGTTAAACAGTTCTTTTTAACGTACAGATGGATTGGTTTGGTTGGGTTGGTTTTTATGGCATATCAACCATTGTAGGTTATTTAATGCTATATCCATTTTTATAAATATAAAGTTGTATTTTAAACAATTCAGTTCTGGTTTGATAGCACATCAACCGTTGTAAGTTATTAATGCCAAATCTGGGCCATAGGACACTCGTTGGGGGGGGGGGTCTTACCCCTCTGTAGAGAAGCAGTCGGTGTATTTGCAACCCCCTTCAGCCGACTGGCCAACCATAAGATGGAACCATAACATGTAATACCATAGTCAGAGTGGACCTAGAAGTAATGATAATGAAAGAGTACACTGCATTTCTCAAAGCTCCTAGAATGAAGCCTCACCATCAAATTCATGAGTTGCATTGTAACTAAGAAAAGTACTCAATGACGATTTCAAATTAAAAACTTAAGGAGTCTCCAACTTTGCATATTGTCTATGGCTTAAACTTCAAGAGTGGTAATGCTACGTGATCCTCTTTATATATATATATATATATATATATATATATATACCAACTCCTCCGCTCGGGCGGGATATGACACAAGGTCAATTTTTAACAGGTTTGAATTCAGAGTTTTCCTTCTCCTAGACTAGTTGCCTCACCAAGGCTGAAGAACCTAGTCTGCTCTACTATTTACCCATAGCTGGAGGGAGACTAATTGGATTCATACCTTTCCCAAGAGTATTAGTGCTATGTGAAATGCAATCTCGTCCAGGATTTGAACTCGTGTCTTCGTGTCCATTTCCTACAACGATAACCCTTACACCACGGGCACCTCCCAATATATACATATATATATATTCATGTGTGTGTGTGTGTGTGTGTGTGTGTGTGTGTGTGTGTGTGTGTGTGTTTTAAATGTGTATGTATATGTGATAAACAATGGAAAATTGTAAGACAAAAGGAGAAGAGTGAGTGAAGAAGAACATAATCAGTCAAAAAAACAGAAGAAGAAGAACTAATTGATATTAACATCATGTCAACCATTCTGGAGTTATTTCATATCAAGAGGTTAGGGAATCCCCAGAACAGTAATCTTAACACCAGAGATAGTTTTGTGAAATACTCGGGACACCTCTTTTTGTGGGAGTCTTACTGCTCAGCAGAGGATACGGTTAGCGTATTCTAAGCCCCATTGAAAGAAGAAGAAGAAGAAGAAGAAGAAGAAGAAGAAGAAGAAGAAGAAGAAGAAGTTGGTTGGTTGGTTGGTTGGTTGGTTGTTTGGGTTTTATGACATATGAACCCTGGTAGGTTATTAATTTCCAGATCCATTTTTATACGAATAATCATTTCTATTTCAAACAAATAAGGTTAGCATGAGTACACAATTTGTAAAAAAATATTTCTATTACATACTATTCGGTTTAGTCAAACAGTTCCAATTCAAACAGTTCAATTTAGTATAAGTATAAATTTTGTTTACACACAGTTAAATGTCAAAACAGTTCTATATTAAATAATTCAGTTTAGCGTAAGTAGTTTCAATGTCAAAAACAGTTCCATTTCAAACAAAAGTTAGCAATTTAGATGTAAGTATACAGTTTAAGTGTCAAAAACAATTCAATTTCAAGCTTTTCAGTTTAGTCAAATAGTTCTATTTTAAACAATTCAGTTTAGCATAAGTATGCAGTTTAATTCTATTCCACCCATGTGATTACTCCAGGCCAGAATGGACCTGGGAGTGATGCCAGCGAAGGGATACTCCGCATTCTTCAAAGCTACTGTATCACTGGAACCTCACCATCAGATTGTTTAGTGTCATATCAAAGACACTCGTTGGTGTGTGTGTGTTTGGGGGAGGTCTTACCCCTCTGCAAAGATGCAGTCGGTGTGTTCTTCAACCTCAACCTACTGGAGAAAAGAAGAGGATATAGCGAATTCACGCAATAGAGATACAAAGAATGAAGTCACTAGGGATGGCTACTCAAATATTAATGAAACTTACCGATAATACAGAGAGGATACAAAAGGACGGGCCAAATTGAATGGAGACATTCTAGTTCAACTCATTTCTTGTGAATTAAGAAAAAAAGAAAGAAATAAAAGCCTGATTGATAAACCAGGCTGATATCTGGCAAAGGAAAATGGTAAAGGCCTCTAGTGGTTCAGTAGAAAATGACGTTATCTTGAGCTGTGTAAATATTGAAAATCATTGGGCAGTGAAGAGATAAGTTAATTGATGGACAGATAGAGAGAAGAGAAATAAACCAGAGTGTGGCGATGGAGGGGAAAATATAGACAGCACACAGTTACGGGTGTTGAGAGAAAAAAGGCTTGGCGGAGATAACAGATTATAGAAGTATTATCAAAACACGGGATATTTGTTGGTAAAAAATAATAAAGAAAGGAAAAAGAAAAAGAAAAAAAAAATCGACCCTTTTCGCACTTAAACGACTTCGTATTTACTGGGTCTTAATGCTGTTCGCCATTTTATAGGTTCAAAATCAAATCACACAGATACTAAGATAAGGTATGCAAGCCTCTCTCTCCCCTTTCTCTCCCTGTCACATTCTCTCTCTGTCACACACACACACACACACACACACACACACACACATATATATATATATATATATATATATATATATGAAATAATGGAAATAATTCGGACAATATAGAAAAAAATTGAAGAATAAGGTAATCCGGAAAGAAGAATTTAATCTAAAAGAAAGTCAATGAAATTGCGTTTCGGTTCTAATGAACCATCATCAGGACTGGGATTGCTTAATATCAATCATCGAAGATCGTTTAATAAAATGCAAAAACAAGGGAAATATTTTATATATAGAGAGAAAGGGGTAACGGTTTGATCAATAAATCAACGTGACATATTTTTAAACATGAAGAAATAATCACTATAAAAGTCTAAAGCAGAGACAACGTTAGCCATTTTTAGTCTCCTGAAGAGGAACATGAAGTCTCAAACACAATTAAAGTACAAATATATAAAATAAAAACCTAAAATACCGAATTTAAATTCATTGGCAGACCTGTTCCTTTTAATATATATATTTGTGTGTGTGTGTGTGTGTGTGTGTGTGTGTGTGTGTGTGTAAACCTTCCATAGATTTTTCAGCTCTCTGGCAAGATCCAGGTATTTATCTATCATTCCTTTTCTTTCGTTTTCCTTCAACGATTCGCTAGAACGGCAACATTTACGTGTCGACAATTCTTTTTCCTGTTTCTCTTTAAGTTCTAGAGAGTTTTATTCGTCTCATTGTTTAGGAAAAATTCAGTTTATCGCGTATATTATTTGGCAGTATGGTCAAATTTTAACCTCTGGCATAGTTCCTAGTGGTTCACCTTTTCCACCCACTCAGTTATGCTTACTTTTGTATTTCTTCAATAATAGTTTACTGCATTCGCTTCTTATTTGATCCACTATTTCATATCTACCACCAGATAACCTACAGTCGCAATCTTTCAGCGTATTATCGATTTTCGCTTCGGTTCTTATCGCATTACGTTGTGTTGTTATTAAAAGAGATTCAGTTTCTCTTTTCAAGTTTCTTCTTCTTAGACACGTTCAGGTCTGCTCGTATGCAATTTCCGTAGTTTGTCGCTTGAAGTATCCGTATAGTAATTTTGGTTCTCACTTTTTTTTTCGGGGTTTTGTTTTTGTTTCCCTGTCGGTATTCTAGTTAATTCAGTCGATATTGCTGTAACTAATCAATAAATCTTTACTTTTGTTTATATGTTTTTCGACTTCTTGCATTGTTTTATTCACGCAGTCATCAATGATTGTGAGTTTTCTTCCTCCTTTTTATTTTGACACATAGAGTATTTGTTTTTGATCTCTCAGGTGTAAGGCCTTGTGCATCGTCATTAATTTACTTATTCTAGGAATCAATTTGTCTGAATTCTTCCCAAGTCCATTTTAGGAATGGTCCAAAACATTTTCTAGAGGGACTACCCTGGTATTTATTCCTTTGGTGAGACTTTTGCAGCAGAGGCTGTTTTTGAAAAGTTTTCTTGATCTTCTGAGATACTCCTTACTTTTTCCTTCATCTCTGCTTCTTTGATGATGTTTGCTTCTAATATTTCCAGGTGTTTTAGTTTTCACTTTCTCCAAATGGTCTCATGCTTTCTTTGGTGGGGAGTTCGATTCCTTTCGTTGTTACTCTTTCCTTTTTTTTTAATTATCAGCATCATATATTTTTCCATCTCAAATTCCATTCCTAATCTGGGTTGTAGACTTTAGTAGTTTATTGAAGATTTTCTAGTTCATTGTCGTTTTTTGCTAAATATCTTAATATTATCTATATATATATGAGTTGTTAGTTGTCTGAATTTCTTAGACAAAGTTTGATGATTTTTAATATGAGCTCAGGTAAAAAATCATACATAATAGTAGTAATTCATAGTGATGTAAGAACATTAAGTTTATAAGTCTCAAAATTTCACCCTGTCCTGTCTAGCAGGACAGAGAGCGTAACGGTTATAGGCGTTGGTTCCTTTAGCTTCTAAGAGACAATCATCTGTTGGTGGTAGGTTCAATCCTGACCATCAACACTGGAATACTTTACACTTTTACCAGGTTGTGGTTAACGTATTCAGAGCAACCGACCCCCCTAGATTAAATAAAGGGCAAAGTTCCGTGTAGGCTCCAGGGTTCGACAAGAAACACCTGAAGAAGGCCGAGGACACATCGGCCGAAACATTGTGAATATAACAATAAAGATGAAGACGGTACTTCGAAGACCATGAATGATAAAAGTATACGAGGTGATTTATATTTGTCTGTGATTTTATAAATTTGTAGCTACCGGTGTATTTTCTTAGTATATGATTCAGTGAGATGATTGCTATTACAAATAGTTGTGGCGACAATGATTCTCCTTCGAAGATGCTAATTTGAATTTTTACCTCTGCCAGGGTTTGTTCTCCAGATACAAGTTCTCCTCTCCAGCTTTCCATTGCTACCGTCATGAAATTCTTCTTCTTCTTCTTCTTCTTCTTCTTCTTCTTATTATTATTATTATTATTATTATTATTATTAAATTTTTTGAATGTTTTTGACACCAGCGTTAGCCAATCGTTTCTCACTGGAGTTTGAGTGACTGCAAGTCTCCTCAAGTCTCCAGGACTCTTCTCAGTATTCTGCCCTATCTTAGTAATGCTATAGTCTGGATGATCTCTACATGTCCTCTGATTTCTAAGTCATCTAGTCTTTTTATCAATCCTTTGGGGATTGTTCCATGTGCATCAATTACAATCGGTATCACCGTCACTTGTATGTTCTATACTATTATTATTATTATTATTATTATTATTAACTTACAGATGCTTATTTGTTTATATTTTCATCTTCATTTTTCTTTTTTTTTTCATTTTCCTTTCTTCTAAAAACCTTTTCTTTTTTAATTTACTAATTATTTTCTCTTCCTCTTTTTCTTTTTCTCCTTTTATTTTCTATTTTTCAGGGTTTCTTTTAGATTTCTTTTTTCTTGTCTTTTACTAATGTCTTTTTCTCTTCATTTTTTTTCATTTCTAACTTTTAATTCTTTTTATTTTCGACAATGGTAGGTTTTTTCAGAAGGTGATTTCTTTGGTTTCTTTGTTTCATGTCATATCATACACGCCGGTTATTCAATGCCAAACCCATCCTTGTAGGAGAATGGTAGTGTTACGTTTTAGCTAGGGGATAAGATAGTTCATTTCTTTTATCAAGGATATTAGTCCGAAAGTGAATGTTATTGCTTGACGGGAGTTCGAACTCGCTTTCTACGATGTCGCAGTCCAGAACATTAGCTACGGAAATTTCCAAACTAATATGATGTCAAACGATTTTCACTGCGTCCTATTTCGTACCTAAAAGTGGAAGTATATGGTGCATTTGACAAAAAAAGACACTTAACCCTTCTGTTCCAGCAAATGTCAGATTTAAAATGGTTAGTTGGTTTTCATGACATTATCCACTCCTGTAGGTTACTTTATACCAAATTCTTGTTATACACACACACACACACACACATATATATATATATATATAATATATGATTTGTAAACAAATAGTTTGTAGGTAACATTTTAAACTAGCTAAAAATCATTTGTTTGCACACATTTAA